>CM073565.1:15959657-16489657 GCA_037074615.1 Leucaena leucocephala | reverse complement strand
TGTTATGTTGCCTTGGCCTTGAACGGTGCATTAATCTTTTGAATCCGGTACCAACGGGGTATCGTCCCTCCTAAAACAACGTTCTCTTTCAAACCTTTCAACCAATCAATACGACCCTGGAGAGCGGCCTTTGCTAAAACTTGAGCAGTTTCTTGAAAACTTGCTTCGGATATAAAACTTTGAGTATTTAGAGATGTTTTCGTTATTCCCAATAATAGGGCTCGGCAACATATCGCTTCTTCCAAAGCACATCCCGTTCGTTCAGCTCGCAACAATCCAATTAGTTCACCAGGTGAAAAAACATTAGACATTCCATCTTCTGAAACCAATACTTTTGATGTTATTTAACGCACAATAATTTCTATATGTCTATTATGGATCTGCACCTCCTGGGATTGATAAACCTTTTGGATCTTAATTATTAACCAAAGAAATACGACTTTGCGCTATAATTAGCTCAGCACCAATCAAGAATCCCCAGGGAATGCCAAGATTTCTTGTTATACGCTTGTTCCAACCCTCAACTCTCTTTTCTAGGTTCATCGATATTACATCAATCGAACGCACTATAAATAGAATATTATTTTTATAATATTCTATAAAAATTATTATAATAATTTGATTTTAATAATCTTTTAAATTTTTAATTAAATAATTTATTATTTATTTTTATAAATCTAAAATTCAAATCAAATTAGAATAATAATTTCTAAAAAATAGAATCTAGAATTATTCTAATTAATTAGTAATTAATTAGAATTACTAATAATTACTAATAATTAATATTAATTAATTATATTAATTTTAGAATTATATTAATTCTATTTTAATATTATTAATTAAATTAATTTGATTAATTTGAATTTCTAGAATTTCAAAATCTCAAATTTCTATTAGAATTCTATTTATTTAAATATCTCTTATATCATATAATATATATATACGAATTTATATATATATATATAAGTCCAACCTAGATTATTCATTGAATTTGGACACATCTTGGATTCAATGAATCTGGATATCATAGCTCATGTTGGGCTATTTTGTGTGCGACCCTATAGGACTACATGAAGTTAGCAGTGGGCCATTTACTATACCGACTCACAAGTCGTAAGCGGTCTCTGGCAAGACATCATGACTACCCAAATCATGTAAGGATCGATGAACGATATAACCTTTCATACAACCATATCACGTCCCTTTTGTCACACGACATTTTGGTCATGGATAAGGCATGGAGAACGTTATCCTCCTATTCCTGACCATTACTTTCTCGATTCCTGAGTAGTCTGACTATATAAATGGAACTACTTTTCCATTATAGTATGGCCATACATTTCTCAGACTCACTCATCGAGGGGCCTAGTAATATCTCTCTATAAATGTGAGGGACAAATTTCATCTTGACCATTCACATTCCTCCACATGAAAAACCACTAAGCCTGAACATAGTCTTTATGATCACTCGGTCAAAAGTGACTTTTGACTAGGTCAAAGCTGAGAGTTTGTCATGTAGGAATCCATGATGATCTTAGGTCAAAGGGCATAGTGACATGGTTTGTATATGAGAGAAGCTTATGACTTAACCCATGCAGCTCTCTCATAGCGGGTCGGTCCAACACCTTGTACTTTTACATATGCCTATGAATTTAATTTATATCTCTATACATATTCAAAGTCATACTGGTCTTATTTCATCTCTGCTCCCGCATAGATGACCGACCAGGGACATTTAGAATAAGATCATGAGTTATCCAAGGATGGTCATTTCAGTAAACATGCAAATAATATGATAACACAATTAAGAAATTCATAAATCAACAATATTCATGATACAATGATTAGCCCCTAGGGCACAGTTTCTAACATCCTCCTACTTGCACTAGGTACAATCATTAATTTGCCTAATTCCCATTGACCTAACATGACGCTCATGCTTTGCCTGCACAAGCTGCTTTGTTAGAGGATCAGCAACATTGTCTTCTCCTGCTACTTTGCATATTTTTATATCACCTTTATCGTTGATTTCTCTGATAAGGTGAAATCGCCTGAGTATATACTTGGTCCTTTGATGTGACTAGGCTCTTTGGCCTGTGCAATGGCACCACTATTGTCACAGAACAAAGTTATTGGATCTGAGATGGTAGGTATCAACCCTAATTCAGTAATGAACTTCCTGATCCAAACGGCATCCTTAGTTGCATCAGATGCTGCTATATACTCAGCTTCCATTACAAAATTAGCTACAGTGCTCTGCTTAGAGCTCTTCCAGCTTACTGCTCCATTATTCAGGAGGAATATGTATCCAGACTACGATTTCTGGTCGTCCTGGTCAGTTTGGAAACTTGCATCTGTGTAACCAGTTATACAAAGCTCGTCATCCAATCCATCATAGATCAAGAATAAGTCCTTAGTCCTTCTTAAGTACTTAAAGATATTCTTGACAGCAGTCCAATGGCCCTCACCAGGGTCCTGTTAATATCTGCTAGTCATACTTAAGGCAAACGAGACATCCGGTCGAGTACGTAACATGGCGTACATGATAGATCCTATGGATGAGGCATATGGAACCTTACTCATGCGACCTCGCTGATCAGGTGTACTAAGATACAAATCCTTGCTGAGGTGAATACCATGAGACATGGGTATAAAACCCCTCTTTGATTCCTGCATACTGAACCTATGCAGTATTTTGTCTATATATGTGCTTTGACTGAGCCCTAGAAGTCTTTTAGATCTATCTCTATAGATCCTAATTCCTAGGATGTAGGTGGCTTCACCCAAGTCTTCTATCGAGAAAGACTTTCCTAACCAAGACTTGACAATCTGCAAGGTAGGAATGTCATTACCAATAAGTAAAATGTCATCGACATAGAGTACAAAAAATACAACTGTGCTCCCACTAACCTTCTTGTACACACAAGGTTCATCAATATTTTGAAGAAATCCAAACTCTTTGACTACTTCATCAAAACGATGATTCCAACTCCGAGATGCTTGCTTCAATCCATAAATGGACCTTTGAAGCTTGCACACCTTACCAGAGTCCTCAGAACGTACAAACCCTTCAGGTTGTGTCATGTACACATCCTCAAGGAGCTTTCCATTAAGGAAGGTTGTCTTGACGTCCATCTGCCATATTTCATGTCATAATATGCTGCAATGGCAAGGAGGATTCTGATTGATTTGGCCATTACAACTGGGGAAAAAGTCTCATCATAGTCCACACCATGAGTTTGAGTAAATCCTTTTGCAACTATTCGTGCCTTGAAGACATTTACATTGCCATCCATGTCAATTTTCTCCTTAAAAATCCACTTGCACCCGATGGTTTTTACACCTTCAGGCGGGTCGACTAAGGTCCAAACCTGATTGTCGTACATGGATTGCATCTCAGACTTAATGGTATTAAGCCATTTTTTAGAGTTTGGTCCCACTATAGCTTCTCGATAGGTAGTCGGCTCATTATGCTCAATGAGCAACATATCACGATTGTCAGAAATCAGAAATCCATATCTCTGAGGTTGAAGTCGTGCCCTATTAGTTCTCCGTGGACCTTGCGTGACTTGAGGAGTCTTAACAACTTGTTGTGAGTCTTCTCTGTTTTCCATCTTTAGTTCTGTGGTGTCTTGGGACTCTCAAACTTCTTCAAGGTGTACCTTGCTCCCACTGGTTCTTTTAGAGATAATTCTCGTTCGAGAAAGATACCATTTCTGACAACAAACACTTTGTTATCAGCGGGGTTGTAAACATAGTATCCCTTGGTTTCCTCAGGATATCCCATAAAAACGCACTTTGAGGATTTGGGCGCTAATTTATCTGAGGCTTGTTGCTTAACATAGACCTCATATCCCCAAATCTTAAGAAAAGACAAACTAGATTTCCTTCCAGTCCATATCTTATACGAAGTCTTTTCAATTGCCTTAGATGGAACACGATTCAGTGTGAACGCAGCTGTCTCTAGGGCATGGCCCCAAAAGGACGGTGGAAGATCTGTTCGACTCATCATGGATCGAACCATATCTAATAGTGTTCGATTCCTTTGTTCAAAAATGCTATCCCATTGTGGTGTTCCTGGTGGAGTCAATTGTGAGACTATCCCACAACTCCTAAGATGATCAATGAACTCTTGGCTCAAATATTCATCACCTTGATCAGATCGAAGGGTTTTAATTGTTTTACCAAGATGGTTTTGTACTTCATTTTGAAATATCTTGAACATTTCAAAAGATTCAGATTTATGTTTCATTAGATAGACGTAGCCATATCTACTAAAATCTTCTATGAATATGATGAAGTATGAATAACCTCCTCTGGCATTTGTATTCATTGGTCTACACACATCTGTATATATGAGGCCCAACAAATCAGTGGCCCTCTCACTATGCCCAGTGAAAGGTGACTTTGTCATCTTTCCTAACAAGCAAGACTCGTAAGTATCATATGATTCAAAATCAAATGAGTTGAGAAATCCATCTTGATGGAGTTTAGAAATGCGTTTCTCATTTATGTGGCCCAGACGACAGTGCCAGAGGTATGTCAGATTCAAATCGTTTGGTTTGACCTTTTTGGTAGTTATGTTATAGATATTTCCATGATTGGGTTGTTCCAAGTTTAATATATAATGATCAACATGTAAATCACCATGAGTATAGAAAACATCATTACGATAAATAGAACATCTACTATGCCCAGCAATGGAAGTGTAACCTTCCTTATCCAAATAAGAAAGAGAAAAAATGCTACTACTCAAAGCAGGAACATAATAGCAATTGTTCAAAACTAACAAAAGCCCAGTGGGCAAAACTAATTCATAAGTGCCTACAGCTAAAGCAGCAACCCTTGCTCTGTTTCCAACTCGTAGGTCAACTTCGCCCTTCTTCATCTTCCTACTATCCTTTAGACCCTGCACATTTGTACAAATATGAGAACCACATACAGTATCTAATACTCATGTAGTGGAGTAGAAAGATGAATGTCTATAACATAAATACCTGAAGCGATAGCCCCACTATCCTTCTTGTTCTTTTTTAGATCTTCGAGGTAGAGCTTACAATTCCTCTTCCAATGACCAGATTCCTTGCAGAAGAAGCAGACTCCTTCCTTTGGAGGCTTTGCCTTCTTTGGTGCACGCTTGGTTTCAGGCTTGCCTGACTCTTTGGTCTTACCTGATGAGCCATGACCCTTCCCTTTGCCCTTGCCTTTCTGAACCATCAAAATAGTACTGGGCTTCTTCTTAACACTCGGCTCAGCAGTTTTAAGCATCCCATACAGTTCAGAAATAGATTTCTCCATGTTGTTCATGTTGTAGTTCATGACAAACCGGTCATAACTTTTTGGGAGTGAGTTCAAGATCAAATCTGTAGCTAACTCCTAGCTCATGGAAAATCCAAGCCTCTCAAGGTGATCAATGTACCCTTTCATCTTTAAGACATGAGTACTGACTGATGCACCTTCAGCCATCTTGCAGGAATGTAAGGCCTTAGTGGTCTCATATCTCTCTTGCCTTCCCTGTTGCTAGAACATTTCCTTGAGATGCACAATTATCTCATATGCCTCCATGTGTTCTATATCTCTTTGGAGCTCCAGAACCATGGTGGGAAGCATCAAGCTTCCCACATCGACAGAGTCTTCCTTATGCTTCGTGTAAGCATCTCTCTGAGCTCTAGGAGCATTGGCTGCTGGCTCCTCAGGAATGGGTTGATCTAGGACATGCGCCTTTCTTTCCTGCTTGAGAACAATTCTCAAGTTCCTAAATCAGTCAAGAAAGTTTGTCCCATTGAGTTTGTCCTTCTCAAGGACAAATCGCACCGATAATATAGCAATATTACTAGTTGTCATGATTCTACAATTAAAATATGCAATTAAATTAGCAATCTCCCACTAAATAAACAACCCTCAATGTAATAATTAGTGGGCTAAGATCCATATTTGGCTTAAACTTAAGTCCACTTTGGTAGGACTCTTAAAATTAAGTTATTTAGGTAGGTAACACCTTTACTAATTACATCCAATATAACTCTTAGATGTTCATGGGATTCTATCATCATATGATCCGGCATGTTTTAATCCTATCTAATTCCTTGAGACCCAAAACCATTTTGTTAATCTCAATTAAGTCAAACAATAATAAACACATGTGAGTAGCACCAATACTCTTTGCTTATCTCCCCAAGATACCTCAAATGCACCCACTTTGGTGGAGCCTATAAGTGAGTGATCAAGGTTTTGACAAGTGTTCATAAATTGACGGCTTTATGACTTAAGATTTCATTTAGAGGGTTAATTAACTATCTGGTTTACAATAATGCATGTATCTCGGTTGTATCTCATACAAGTAATATGCATATAAAACATACATGTAGTGATCTAATCATAAGATGCATAATTTTAAACGTGATACAATATGTCACACCTATCCTAAGTTGCCTCAAGCCAATGAGAGGAACTCTCTAATAAGAAAAATAAAATTACATAAAGAAACCTCGTTTTAACATTCGAGGGGAGTGAGATGAGAAGATAATGTACATCGAGAGTAAATGGAGGAAGGCACGACACGCAGGCCGTATTTAGAAAAATTATAATACTTGTAATCTAGAGTCATATTGTTCACCATACCCAAACATTCAAGAATCAAGATTCATATTATGTGAAAGGCAATAAATGTTACAAAACCAAAATATTCATACATCAAGAAAGGAAGTATATGTTACGATTATGTTGCGCTACGACCAGGTAGCCACGGTGGTCCCGCTATATGTCATACATAATTCGGATTCCCTTTATGTCATACATAACGAATTTCTTTGCACAATGATTATACAATATGCATATTCAATTCGAATCATAGAAATAACTAGTCAGACATAGTGCACATGTTATCATATGATCAACCAAGCAATTTAACATACATCACATGTATCAACAATCGAACCTAACTTAAACACAAAACGGCACGACTCTGATACCACTTAAGGGAATTGGAAGACGCGCAGCAGAAATTAACTTTAAAAATTTTCCAATCCCTGCCAGGATCTACCGATTGTGTTTAAGTCAAGTAGTAAGAGGTGTTACCTTCGGTGTTCGAATTATTGGTGGCTCGGGGATTCCAAGGTTCAGGATGCCTATGCTCTCTTTTCAATCGTGAGAAGTCGACGACTCAGATCGGCTTTCTCTACTGGTATCCACATGAATAGCGTTCCAACCACGAATGACGTGCTAGCGCCTCTTGTCCTTCTAGGGTTTTCCTCGAGAATCCATCCTCACCATCTCTATTTTGGCCGTTTCTTATCTGCAAATCTTTTGCACTCTGTCGCAGAAAACCCTAGCCCCTAATATCAAATATATAGGATGCTATCGGTGTTCTGACGGTTATTAGATTTCGGAATTAATCCTAAATTAATTCTGAAATTAATACAATATCACATATTGCGTAATCTGATAAGAAATCAATTAAATAAATATGGTTTCTTATATTAAATCTGTCCCACATATTTAATTCACCTATTCATTTAATTTAAAATAAAGATATGACAGAATTATATTTGATTTATTCTCATAAATCAAATATGAGATATTATATCATATCAATTTAAATTTCAAATTCAAATATATCATATCAATTTGAATTTCGAATTCAAAAGTGATAGAGATTTAATTTACCCTTATAAATTAAATCTTATAAATATCTCTTATATCATATAATATATATACGAATTTATATATATGTATATATACGTCCACCCTAGATTATTCATTGAATCTGGACACATCTTAGATTCAATAAATCTGGACATCATAACTCGTGTTGGGCTATTTTGTATGTGACCTTATAGGCCCATATGAAGTTGACAGTGGGCCATTTACTATACTGACTCATAAGTCGTAAGCGGTCTCTGGCAAGACATCCTGACTACCCAAATCATGTGAGGATCGATGAACGATATAACCTTTCATACAACCATATCACGTCCCTTTTGTCACACGACATTTTGGTCATAGATGAGGCATGGAGAACGTCATCCTCCTATTTCTGACATTTACTTTCTCGATCCCTGAGTAGTCTGACTATATAAATGGAACTACTTTTCCATTATAGTATAACCATACATTTCTCAGACTCACTCATCGAGGGGCCCAGTAATATCTCTCTACGAATGTGAGGAACAAATTCCATCTTGACCATTCACATTCCTTCGCATGAAAAACCACTAAGCCTGAACATAGTCTTTATGATCACTCGGTCAAAAGTGACTTTTAACTAGGTTAAAGCTGAGCGTTTGTTATGTAAGAATCCATGATGATCTTAGGTCAAAGGGCATAGTGACATGGTTTGTATATGAGAGAAGCTTATGACTTAACCCATGCAGCTCTCTCATAGTGGGTCGGTCCAACACCTTGTACTTTTACATATGCCTATGACTTTAATTTATATCTCTATACATCTTCAAAGTCATACTGGTCTTATTTCATCTCTGCTCCCGCATAGATGACCGACCAAAGACATTGAGGATAAGATCATGAGTTATCCAAGGATGATCATCACAGTAAACATGCAAATAATATGATAACACAATTAAGAAATTCATAAATCAACAATATTCATGATACAATGATTGGCCCATAGGGCATAATTTCCAACACTATGTTGGTAATTTATATTTTGATATTTGCTTGTTTACAAGGGGATTCTCTTTATCACCGCCGCCACTTTTCATTGTCACAATTGCCACTTGTCAACAATCACCTCCACTGCTTGCCACTGGTAACCACCACTATCAATGAGATTCTGCCATCGGCAACTACTGCCACCTCGTCGACCACCACTACTAACTCCCGTCACCGATGACTGCCACTACCGACGCTCGTCACCAAAAACTGCCACTATTAGTGATCACTATCGCTATCGACTGCCACCGATTAGTATTTAAGTGGATGGTAACAATAATTACTTTTCACTCGTTTATGTCTTTTCTCGATCCTCCAACTCTTTATCCTCATCACCCCACTCTATACTTTATCTCTCACATTATCTTATTTCTCAAAGTTAGTTTTAAAAACAATGGTTCCAAACAAGTTTTTATATTTTTCTTTGTTTTCAAATACAAGTTTTTAGAACAATTATCCAAATAGATTTTTTTTTTTGTTTCCAAACCTTGTTTTTAAAAACAATTTTAGAAAATTGTTTTGTTAACAAAAACTAGAGAATAGAAACAAACAGACTCAAAAACTAGAAAAATATCTAAAAGTTGTTTTTGTTTTTTAGTTTTAGAAACAAATTTTTGTTTGTTGTTTTTTAAAACACCTAACTAAAATTAATACACCAAACAAGTTTTTTTTATTAAAAAATATTTCTAAAATTGTAAACAAACATGTCCTTATTTAGTAATTGATTTTAAGTTAGGTATTTAAAGAAAAACCAAAAATATGAATTTAAAAACTAAAAAACAAAAACAACTTTTAACTGTTTTCCTGTTTTTGTTTTTTACATTTCTTATTTTTTGTTTTGGAAAGATGACACTATTGAAAAATAACTCCTTACCTTTACATGTTGTTGGTGCTGACTGTCGGTGGCAACCGCCACCTTCGGTTAACACCATGCCACCGGCTGCTAGCGACAACTACTCTTGCAGTCGATCGCTGCCTCCTTATTGCTAACGCTAATGACAATTGGATCGTTTCTTTGTAGATTCCAATACGAAGGTTTTGTGGACGTGTTTCCGGGTATTCCTTTATCATTTCATCCAAGAGTAATAGTTCCTCTAATTCTATGAATTTTTTGAGAATACTCTTTTCTTGAATATCATTCAAGAAAATTTCGGATTGCCTAGTATTTGACCAATTAGTAACCCAAGATTCCATATTTTTCTTAAATGAGAAAGAGATCCACCAGGGCAAAAAGACTATAGATGTAAGATATAGAAGGGGAATGGATGCTTTCTTTTTTGCCATTTTTGGTCTTTTCTTTAATGAAGTTAGCTTCACCTCATTCGTCAACTCTATAGAATAAGAATATTTTTATCAAGCATAAGTTCTATTATCACCAATCACTTCCACCTCACTATCATGACGAAACCTTCTTGCCACGTCCTTATTGTCTGCCGCCACCCTATTGCTAGCAACGACTACCACGTGTCATCTTCGGTCGCTGCCACCTCACTGTCAGCTGACCACTACCACCTCACTGTCAGTCAATGATCGCTTGCCAGATGACGGAATTAGCAATAGATTAGCTTAAGTTAGTTTATCGATATAATAAGATATTTAATATAAAAATTATGTCAATATTAATTAATAAAGAAAGTGAATCAAATAATTATTTTCTTTTTTTGTTACTAAATTGATAGTAAGAATAATTATTTTCACTCTTCTATGTCGTTCATCAATCCTCTTACTCTTCATCCTCGTCACTACACTCTCCACTCTACCTCTTACATTCTTTTAATTGTCAAAATTGGTTTTAGAACTATTTTTCTAAATAAATTTTTATATTTTTTAATTACAATTTTTTAGAACAGTTATCTAAGTAATTTTTTTTTCAGATCTTGTTTTTAAAAACAATTTTATAAAAATGTTTTTTTAAAAAATAGAGAACAAAAACAAACAAGCTCAACTTACCCTCTAATTTTCTAGCTAATTATTAAAGTAAATTACAAATTCAAATTATATTTTTGACCAAGTTATTCTATCATTATATAATTAGCAAAAAATCTAATTATTAAAAATTTAACTATTATAAAGTCTAATTATTCTATATAACACAATTAAATTTCATTGATTGTTATTCAAATTCAAAATTCCCTTCAATATTAGCTCGGTCTATAATTATAAATGGAGGTGTGCGTATACAAATCCATTTGTCGATTTTGGGTTTCTATATCATGTTTACATATTTCATTATATCCTATAGATGGCACATCTTTCAGGAGAAATTTTTTTGGTACACTTGGAGTACCACGTCATCTGTGTCCAGCAAATGAAAATATGACATCTCATACTATTTTAATCCTATGTGTCAAGCTTTTAATTCCCATTTTAATTATTTAAAAAAATTCCAACGTTCTGTGTTCTCAATTGCTGCCCTCTCTCTATTCTCTCTTCCTCCCTTTATCACTTGTCAGACTCCCTCCTTCCCATCTTCTTTATTTAGATATTTCTTCAAATGAATAAATAAACTATAATATTATAACGGGTTAATGCAATTTTTAGTTTTTTAAATTTGCACGAATTTTTATTTTAGTTGATCGAGTTTTAAACTATAGATTTTGGTCCCTTAAAGGGTAAAATAGTTCATATTTTTATTAAATTACAAGGACCAATGGTTTATAATAAAAGACATGTGAAGGACAAAAATTTATGATTTAAAATTTGAGAGACTAAAACAAAAATGAGCGCAAACTTAAAGGACAAAAAATTATATTAGCCCTATTATAATATAGTAGTTTGAGTGCAAAAGACCAAATATACTTAACTATGACAAGGAAGTTGAATCTTATGAGTTTGCATATTTTGAAAATGCTGTAAAATATTTTATTGATCAATTGCAATAAATACCTCCCGTTCAATATAGCACTATCATATCATTCAACCATTCATCACCTATCTTATTTTACAAATTTGTTTTGATGATATTCTTTTGCTGAGAAAGCTCTTTCAAGTGTTGTTATAGCCACTAGTAGAATCAATGCTAATTCAATGAAAATAAGTTTCAACTATCTTCACAAAAAGGTCACACATGATCGAATCTGAACAAAGACTTTCTCAGATTAAGACAAGCAATGCATGTCAATAATTCTGTAGAAGCTTCAGTGAACCCATTACTCATTTTAGCAGTAATTGAGGCAATCATAGCACTAAAAATTTCAACATGGTACTGATAATGATAAGTAGCCTCGAACGACCTCAAGTAATATACTATCTTTCGTATTTGGCACTAGAACAAACATTGACATACAGAAGCCCCTAACTTCTTCCAAAAATGCATCACATCCATTTTTCATAAAGTTTTGAATAAGATACTTGACACTTTGAATCGAGGGCATTAACAATATTTTGATCTTTTTGTTGTAAGACATGTGATAAGTCATTAGTTAACCCCAACAATTCAATCATCAAATGCAAGATGAATATAAATTCAAAATCCTCCCTTTTTTCTACCAAACCACTTGCTGCAACATTTTGTTCTGCAAAAGTCCTATATGTATGCACATTCCCACATAGCAAGTAAACGCATCAAAGTTATATGATGTGAACCCAACGAAGTATCACCAGGTCTTGCAATAATAGTATTTTTGCATCAGCCTAGAAAAATGTCAGTTTTTCTAATTTTTCCACAATCTTTTCATGATACTTTTGAAACAATGTATCTCATACTTTACAAGAAGCAACCACAACATTGACAATCATACTAACATAGATGAAGAAATTAGGAATGGCTAGAATGCTCTTTGCAACAGAAATAACAACTAACTCTAATTGGTGGCCAAAATAGTGGACATAAAAAGCAAATGTATTTTTGTTTAGGATCAATGTCTTCAACCCATTAAATTGTCATTTCATATGTGAAGCTTCATAATATCATTGGTCACTTAATTTAAAAATAGATAAACTATGACGAACGAACAAATTATCAAAAGCTTCTTTCATCTCTAGTTGTAGTTTATCAAATAGGTTTGTTGAATAATAAAACTCGTTTTGTAGTTTATCATCTCTAGTTGTGATTATATATGTTTTTGTTTTGAGATTGATAAAGATTGAGATAAGAATCAAATAAACATCATATTTATTCGTGAAGTTATGAGATAAGAATCAAATAAACATCATATTTATTCGTGAAGTTATGACTATTAAGCAAACATGGAAAATGATACTCGACATGAGGGAATTTATTGCCATGATTCTAGTAGTATAATCTTGGTTAATCTTGGTTAACCTTGACAGGGTAACTAACATAGAGTGTACGGATCAAATAGGAGAATGTGACATATTTAATTATAATTATTATTTATCACTATTTAGATATTAATTCAGAAATTAATTAAATATCCATGAGTATCCTATTGTCAGCCAAGTCTGGTCCAAGTAGGGCAATTAGCTTAATCAGTATTTAATTACTATTAACACTCTAATGGTGAGTAAATTAACATTATGGTAAACTAAGCATTATGAGGGTGAGTGTCACAAATGTTCTCTACGAGTTCTCTTACTAGTGACAACTTTCTATAACTTCCATCACTGTACTTATAGCCAGTCAGACGAATTTTTAAATATTTTATTCTAACTATCTTCTTTGTTTATAGCCTTTTACTATTTTAGTTTGTGAGCAACCTTTGTTCGAGAAGTTATGGCTGGTGGTATTTATTCCTAAAGTCTTCCACTGTTATTTAATTGTGATATTCATGTATCATGTATGCATTATTGAATTATTAATTTAGTATATGTGAATATCCATTCTTCTGCTTACAAACAATGGACAGAAGACGATAGATTAGGAAAACAAACCAGGCAACTGAATGAATATATAATATAGCACATGATCGACATTGCAAAAGTCTGCAATTGAACAAAGATCACAACGTAACACTTGAGGGGTTCGGGGGATGATAGAAATGCTCTGGGCTTTTAGATAGATGCATTATACAGTTGAAATATTCGTGTTAGGGGAAAATTGTAACATTCATTCATGTAGTTTCGTGATCATGAACAAAGCTGTTAAGGTTAATTTAAACTTATAGTGAATAGCTTGAAGAAACGACGCAAATAATAATTTGATGAATTTGAAAATTGGAGGGATTTTTCCCTCTTCACAACGTGGATGGTTTATGTGACCAAATCACATGTTTTGTCCATAGAAAGTTTAGATTTGAGTGAAATAGAGAAACCATAAATCAGTTGTGGACAAATGACAAAAGAGAAGGACGGTAATAATAAATTTTTTTCCTACTTTTACGAAAAAAAAGGACAGTAGCACTGTGAGAAGAAGGATACAAGTGGATGTTTGTGGGAAGACGCTTGCTTTTTTTCTAATCATACAATTTCTATATATTGAACCGAATTGGGAGAATATGAAATGCAAATAAAACGAACCCTTGGTTATTAGTAGAAAGGGATACATGTTATAGGAATTTGTTTTTTTACTACGCACAAATTATAAAAGACTAGCTATTTCGCACAAATTATAAATGTCTTTGCCCTCACCGTCAACCAGATCTGTCAAACCATGGATGCTGCAGGAAGTGGAAGACCCAATGAATGCTATTCGTGTAAAGTAAAGAGGAAGAGAGCCTGTGTCTTCTTCAAGCTCACTCTCACTCTCACTCTCACTCTCTCGCCATCGCCAAACTTTCTTGAGATGAAAATCCTTTTTGAATGAGTGAACTGGACAGAGAGGAAAGTGTGAGACTGCTCTTGGGTATTCGTTTTCAATGGTTGGCACATGTTTTGACAGTGTTTTGTGAGAAGTAAAAAAAATAATGAGAAATTGAAAAGCTGGAGAGGGAGGGAAAAGTCAAAGTGTGACATGCAATGAATGAATTATTGGAGATGACCGTGGCCAAAAAAAAAACTCAAATTTGATATCAGAACTAATTAACAAATTATACAAATCTCATGCCTCCAAGCCACAGCCAATCAAATCTGACATAAGCGGCATATGAATGTTAAAAACTATGATCTACTCAATGACCCATGAATTAATACAAAAATGAATGATCCGTCAAATAAAAGTACAAAATCAAGAAGCAGCAGTTAAATTCAATATAGATTAAAACATCATATCATAATCTATATTATCTTCTGTGTTTCAAAATGCATCTTTTCTTCCCTCTTCTATGTTTGTTACTTTGAGAGCCAATAAAGAAAGAGAAACAACGTACAAGCAGCAATCACCGCTGACAATATAAGAGTATCCCTCGACCGTCTCCTTTGTATTGAACCTTAAAGAGCAGAAGAATTAGATTAACAAAATAACAACCAAAGAGAGAGAGAGAACAAAACATCAAAAGCGAAGTCAAAAGACAAACACTGCTTCACAACATACCAAGCAAACTTCGAATCATAGGGAACTTATCGCCAAGATGCTTCACTTTTCCTTGAACATCACCAAACAAAGCCCTTTGAGACCCCAAAACAGATCTTGTTGCTTGAGCTTGACTAATCACATCATCAATCTGGGAAGCAGCAAGAACATTAAGTTATGTATCTTTCAAGGAGATATAGAGATAAAGAGTTTTTATTAACCAGCTGATATAAAATAAGTTGGTATAATAGTTCCACACTCAGATTGTTCCATTCATACTAATATTTTGATACAAGTTCGGTCCTATTTCTGTTTCACTCAGGATGTTGAAACAATTTACTGATTTTTAATGAAATCTTGTACTACTTTATTTAATATACACAATTTCTCTTCTGTTGTGATTCTACTTATAGTCCCTTCAGACTCTAAGCTTATCCAAAAGTTCCAATTTCTGATAGGAAAATAACTCTAAGGGATACATTTCAGTAGCAGTAACTAACACAATAACAATAGGACTTAACAGAGGGAGGGAAACGACTGTTAAACAGGTAGTTAAAGTCAGTTAGTAGGGAGGTCAAATAGTAACACGATATAAGCTGTCCCCAGCATTGGCTATACATTAAGTAGTAATATGCAAATCCTTTTATTCATTTTGTATATTGCAACATCCTGGTGTTAGAACCTTTGGCCACCATAATTCTATAAGTTACTGTTAGTTGCATGTATCACCAAGACATACTGATTATTATTTATGCAAGATCGTGAACTAAAAAGCCTTACTCGGATGGATCTTATCATGATTGAAAATTATTTACAGGCTCTATTTGCTAATCAGTTATTTCTCTTTGATACCCCACATATTAACTACCTCACGGCTTCTGACAGCATAGGTGGTGTGTGCAGCATAAACTTGATAAGTTCTCTTTAGAAAAGAAAATGAAGTTACCCTCAGAACAATACCACTCTAAACAACCATTGCAGTCGTTCTAAAAATGTAAGAATTTTGTAACCTAAAACAGATAAGAGCAAGTTATATCCATGAACACAATTTAATCAAGAAGTGAATCAACCATCATTTTCTTTTTTAAAAAAAAAAACAAAAAGAAAAAAACTATTGAGGCTGCAGTTGCAACATGTGGCATCCCCCAAAGTCCCAACCCAATATGTATAAGTTATAAGAATGAAACCAAATACAATTATAACTCACACAAAAAGCATATCAAAGAAGGGGTAAGATGGGAATCTGTGAGCTACACTTGTCCCAAGGAGCAGTGTTCAATAACCAGATGGTTAGAGTGTAAATAAAAGGGGTTGATGGTGCGAATGTCTGGTGAAGGTCTAAGAAGAATGATGCCAAACTTGAATTGCCAGGTCTGGGTTTCTTTGTCCTTGTTTCCTATTCTTTCTAGTTTTTGTCACTCAGTTCTGGGTTGGGGTTGTGGCCATATTTCTTGTTTCCTATCAAAGTAATGCATCAATGCAGGAGACTATAAGCAAACAGATTCCATAGATCCCAGCAATTTAGCATTATGCTATCAAATTGAGTTTTGAGACTACAACACCTTCCCTCAATCATAAAGTTGCATCATTCAAAGCTGCCACAGTATACTTATACTTTGAATAGGTGTGCATTATAGTCCATTTCCAATTCATACCCCATTTGGTAAAAGAGGAGATTTATTCCCTTCCCTATGCACAAAAATTAAGATATTTGTCATTCAAAAAATCACATTTTCATATTGTTGATTATCTAAGGGCACAATGGACATTTGTCATTCACAAAATCACATTTTCATTAGATTCCCCGTTATATTCAACAGCACTTTGCGTACCAAAGAGCCCCTTAAAGTACAAAGCTAGCATAATAAACCTCTTTGGGAAAGGAAGGTTGCTTTAAAGAAGGAAATGTATGCCAAAATACATTTAACACTGTCATCAAATGAAAGTAAGGTTGGTTTTCAGGGTTTGAAAGTACAAAATTGCGGGGAAAATATTTCACAAGGATTGTTTCACAATTGACCGATTTACATTTCTATCATCATTTTCTTTCTTCCTTCACCATACTCATAGGGCATGTTTGGTAGCATGGAAGTGGAAGTGGAAGTGGAATCACCCATTTCCCTTGTTGGTACAATGGAAGCCACTTCCACTTCCAATTCTAACATTTTGGGCCATTTTAGTTTCATCAAAAAAGTTGGAAAATGAGATGGGAGAAGTGGAAGTGAAATATTTTAGACCATTTTATCTCAAGTTATAAAATTCCTGGACAACTTTAACCTTTCCTAAATTATAAAAAAAAAATTTGGACCATTTTACCCCAAGTTATAAAAAAAATATAAATCAATTATATACTCATTTCTAGCCTACCAAACAAACTTTTAAAGCGCATTAACCTAATTCCATTTCCACTTCCACTTCCATAAAAAACTATTCCATCCTACCAAACATACCGATAATGTTAAGAGAGGAAATTGCCACTTATAAGAAGTTGCAGCATCAAAACTGTTATGAAAAGGAAAGGAGCAGGAGATTAAGCACCAATGATAATCATGGGTGAAGCAAAACGTGATGCCTGAACTATTAATTCCAACCAATTAAACCTTATATCCAAACGGAATTAGTCGAGTCCCTCCATCAAGGGAAGAATTCACTGATAGCTAAAAGGCGAACAAGCATCTTTTCACCTTGACCATTCACCTTCAGTCAGACTTAAAGCACAATGAGAAGAATGGATACAATCAGGAATATTCTGATTTAAAGTATATCTTTCAATTAATATGAACCACCAACTACAACAAACATTTCTTGCTTTACATATTAAGAAAGATTGATGGATTACATATTAAGAATCAATGAAATCTTTATTAATAGAATATATATACTTACATGAGATATACTTCCATGGATTGCAGATCTCTCCCGTAATAACTGCATCCTTGGTGACATACTTCCTGATGCCTGCCAGAAGGAAAATCCAATATAGATGGGAAAAAAATAAACTATATAATTAGATTCATGTCATGCCAATTGCCCACCTTAAATTCACTAATGTCATCCCTGACTGAACTCAAAAGCTCTGCATGTTCTTTCATTGAGCTTATGTTCCCCTTTATACGTCTAAATTCCTGAAGAGAATAACAACATTCAACATGGGAAAAACATTTAGTCAGGTCTGTCATATAAATGAGAAGCGTACTGAGATAAACCTACGACAGGCAACATTTCATTGAGTTCTTTTTTTGGGGGGGGGGGGGCGCTGGGGAGAGGGGAAATCAAGTAGTTATGGATTCAGTGTTTATATACTCCAAATAATGAAGCAAGAGCTCAATAAGTATTGAAATTAGCATTTCCATTAGCTTCTTCAAACTTTGCTCTACCTTTTGGGTTTGATTAGCCCAAAACTATTCATTTTTAAGAGACAAACCTTGAATTTTGAATAAGCTCAAATGCCAAGATTCATATTCACATATGGCATGACAATCTTAATTTAAACCAAGCACCACTTGTTAGAAGCAAGAAAGTGTACATTTTCCTATAAATCTGCATATACTCAATAAGACTCACACGGCTTTTATCATATAAACGAAGAAAATCAAAGTAAAATGAACCTTATGGATTTCTCTAACAATTAATACTTTAATAGTCTCCCTATGCATGTGGCAAATGTGAACTATTTGTTCTAGGGACATTTTCATTAAAGGACCATTGTGGCATCTTATTTAAAAATCAGAACCAAGAAATTCTGAAACATCATTGCAGACCTTAGGGCCTGAAAAGAGAATAAGTTTAAATGGAAAATAACAGAAATACCCTTGATATCAAAAAGAGAGTGAGAGAAAAACACAGAAAACCTCCCTGATGGAAGTAAGAAGAGGCGGAGTGATGCTGGACAAGGTCACAAGGATGAAGTATGTGATCGACAAAAACAACACGGGTTATATTAAATGTATACTGTTTCTCTTTTTCTTTCTGTTTTTTAATTTATTTTTTGTATAATTTTTTCGAAGACTCTTCTAAAATATAAAGGACTGTGTTAAATTTATGTGTTTAATCAAATTTTTAAATTGTTTAAATAATTCTAATATGTTAATTTAGAAAAAACTTCAATATTTTTACTTAATCCTACATAATTTTATTAATTTCCTCCTACTAAAAATTCTGGCTTATTTTTTTGGTCAAAAAATATTATGGCTTATAAATATAAAAAATTATGGCCTATTGTATTCATCGATGAATTTACAAGTGCTGATAAATATTTTAATAAGTACTCATACATAAAATAATAAGTATTGATATGAAAATTTACAAGTCTTGATTGTTACTATAACATTCTGATGTACAAAATGACCAGTGTGGATAAGTGAATTTACATGTACTGATAAACATTTTAACAAGGACTCATACTTAAAATAACAAGTATTGAAATGTTTATCCACACTTATAAATTCACCTAACAACACTTGTTATTTTACGTATGAGTGCATGTTAAAATATTTATTAGCACTTGTAAATTCACATATCTGCACGTCAAAACCTATTACAATGAAAATCAATACTTGTAAATTTTCATATCAATACTTGTTATGGTACTTGCCAAAATGTCAATCAACACTTGTAAATTCAACCATCCACATTTGTCATTTTGTATATCAAAACCTATTAAAATGAAAATCAAGACTTGTAAATTTTTATATCAACATTTGTTATTTACTTTTATGCATGAGTATTTTAAAAATTTTATCTGTAATTGTAATTTCACCAGTGACTACAATAGGCATAACTTTTAGAAGAGAAAATCATTAAACTTAGAATTAAATAAAAGTATTAAAGTATTTTTTTTCAAAATTAACATATTATAAGTATTTAAAAATTGTAAAAATTTGATTAAATACATGAACTTAACCCAATTCTTTGAATTTTAGGGAAGTCTTTTTTCTTTTTTTTGCCAAAAGTAATTTTAGGAGAGCCAGGAAAAAATTATTATAAGAACAAAAAACATTATAAAAAAATCAATTAAATGAAATGTAAAAAAAAAAGGAAAGAAGAGGAAAAATACATTTAATATACCCATTTTTGTCCATCAGATGCTCCCTCCTCATCCAGCATCTCCCACCTCGTAGTCTCACTTCCATTGGGATTCAGGAGGATTTTTTTTTTCTTGACTCTCTTACTCTATATCAAATTAAGGATATTTCTGTCATTTTTCATTTAAACTTATTCTCATTTCAGCCCCAAAGCTCTGGAATGATGTTTCAGAATTTTTTAGTCCTGATTTTTAAATAAGATGCTATGATGGTCCTTTAATGAAATTTTCCCTTTGTTTACTAATTGAAAGTTGAAACTATATCATACAACAAAAATTATAGTGACACGCAAACAAAATGTCACTTTATAGTGGTAAAGGAAGACCAAGAAGAACAATTAACGAATGGGACCTTTTGATTAATGGTAAATCTAAATAGGGGGTTGTTGATAGAGCACATTGACATAATGTGTGATCTATGTAGCTATCCCCACCTAATGGCACAAAGCTTGTGGTAGTTATTGTTATAAAAAGGTCATACCTGGGTAAACTCATGAAGAATATCTCTGTGCCTAGCTAGTTTCTGGGTAACAGAAGTAGCTGGTGTAGCAGATGCAGCACATCTACTCATCGAATCGTTTATGTCCAATAGTTTCTCAAGCAAGGATTGGATTTCCATTTCCATTGACTTCCACGACCTACTAGCCCCAAGAGGTGGCGACCCACCTTCCACATAACCTGATAGAAAAAGTTAGATTAATACACATGAATAGAGCTGTGGCGGAGCTAGAAAATTAAACAATACAATCCAAGTTCCAGAAAATGGCAGAAACTGCTCAATCATAGATGAATAAAAGCAAAACAGTGAGGAACTGACTCTAACCCATATGTAATAATAAATACTGAATTTTAGGTTATTATAGGCTTCTTGTAACTATATACAGTTACTAATCCCAAAGAGCGGTTTAAGCAGCCAACTTGTAAGATCTTAATATGCTGGAATTTGGCTAGGAATAATTGGTTTATGCTTTCTGGAAGTAACTATTTTATCAAGGCTCTGCTTGCAAGAACACATCAATACTAACAGCCAAAAGCCACAATAACTAGAAGGAAAGGATAATGCATAGGAACTGATAAACAAGGAGAAAGTAGCATAATAAGCAACAGCTTCAGGACAGAAGAAGACATATAAAAGGGACCTGGACAAGAAGAGTGCAGAACGACTAACGTCTCAGCACTGTTGTAAAGTGATTGTTGTAACATACATTTTGAAAATGTACAGCCAAGACATACAAAGAAACTCCCAACCAACTTATAGCTTATAAAGAAGGAGAAAAAGGAAATACAACCCCCAGGCCACACCCAGAGCACAAGAGTGAATATTATTGCAGATATCTTTTATCTCATCTTAAAGAGAGAAAACCTACTTTTTAAGGCATCAACCTTCTCCAGAGGAAAATTACCACATATTGCTTTTCGTGTGCTGTTTTTAGATCTTCTTAACTTATTAAATAGACCATTTTCATCTTATAAACAAGAGTAACACCGAACAACAGAAACTTATCCTAATTTTATTTCTCCTATAACTTATCTATCCAAAAATTGTATTTGAATTCCAGTTTTACCCATACAGTGGTGATCAATAATCATAAAACCTAAGAAGAAACATAGCAAACAAGAAGTGAGTTCAATAAGTAATCCTAAAAAAAAAAAATGAGAGATACAACCAAGCCACTCCGCAGGGTAAAAAGTGTCTTGCTTTGAATTAAATCTACTAAGCTGCTAAAGAAATATTAAGAGTGAATGGAAATTCCATTCCCTTCATAATGAAATGAATCAAGAAGGAGAACAAAATATATATAATCCCTCATCAGAATTGGGGTTAAGCCCTTCTCCCTAATGCAGACAAATTGTAATAGCAATTATCAGAGGCCTTCAGGAAAAGAAATGGCAATTTGGGAAATCTAACACAAACCCACTATAACATACTGCTAAAGTCAACTTTCATCATTAAGTGAAGAAGCAAAGAGAGACGGAAGAATAGAGTACGCAACATCATGAGGAAAACAAACCTCCGTGTGTGAACCTGGAGCCTAATTTAGCATAAGAAGAGAGCTTGACGTCAAGATCACCCTCAATCTTCCGCGCTTCCTTTCTCAGTTCCTCCCAACCAGATTCCTGCAACTCCATGATCAGATCTGACCAACAGATCTTCTAAGAAACCAAATCCAGATCCTCCTACTCCTCCTTCTTCTTCCGTTACCTTCTGATCACACTTTGTAGAATTGGTTATTACAGTTAAAATTCTCGTTCACTCGCATCACTGTCTGTATTCAAATTCAATCCTTGGCTCAGGCTTCGCTTGCTCCCTCACATATCAAAATTTTACAGTCACAGTTGGGCAAGGAGAAGGATCGTCTGCAGATAGCCCACCATAACTGGAAAAGTACAAGAGTTATAAACCAGAAAGAAAAGAGAATAATAGTTTAATGAATTCATGAGGCTAATGGAGATTGAACCACTTGAAAGGCAACTTGATCAAAGGACTTCAAGAAGGAGATAATATTCCGTTAACTTAATCCATATCACTACCAATACAACATCATTTGGGGCCTTCAAATTCAGCACTATATTCACTATTCTAAAATTTTTCCAGATTTAATACCATGCCAATAATTGCCATACAATCATATTCATTATTTATTCTATGCAATTGGCAACTACAACCATATTATTAGCTTCTAAACATCATTTAGCCCCTATACCCTTTTGGCCAACATTACCTCAGTAGACCTGAAATTCCACTTTCAAAAGCAAGGTTTATATCTTTATTTTAACATCTCTTGGCATGATTTAACCACCTATGGTAATAATGGTTAAGCACTTTAAAGCATTTATCAGCAAGTTCCAAATTAGTTCTTGGCTTAAAAATCTGATTTTCAATAACTTCTAATTTCTCTTTTTGTCATCATTAAAACTTGATGCTTTAGCACCTAGAATCAACAAGATTTTCCTTCAATTTAGAGCTTCATAGTTACAGATTTCATAGTAGCTATTTTCCCACATCAAAACCATATAAATCATGCCATACAACAACAAAAAACTCCTTTCGCAGAATTTTTGGACAGTGCCTTCTTTAAATTCCAGAAAATTTTCCAGCAACGAACATGTCACTTTGATCATCATAGTAAATCGCTAAACATGCTAAATTGATCAAAATACTCATTAAATTCTTAAGAGTATCCAACAGCAAGTCCTCTTTAAATTTTTGACCTTAAGGCACGGACTCCATGACTTTCAGACACCATTCAACCAACTAATTCATATATTACTTATATATTCCAGCATTTAACATACTTTTTCACAATCCCGCGAGAGAAGCCAAATTAAACCCCTTTAAGCCAAGGAACTACCCGTTCAGACCTTGCTCCATTCATAGCAAAATTAACATGCTGCACAAAATAAACACCTACACCCCTAAATGCCACTAATTTTATATGTTATCAAGCAATTTTACTTCCTTTAGCTTTGATTTCAGAGAATCCGAGGCCACACAAACTAGAACAACAAGCCACAGATTCAGTTATCCCAAAACAAAGCAATCCAATTACATGAAACAACAATCAGGCACGATTTATAACATCTTCCCATCAAAAAGCTCTAATCTACATCTATCTTCACTTAATCGATGATTTCCCTTCCCTTAGCTTCAGTTTCAATCACTCTTCTCAACCCAAAATCGCAGCAACCAAAGAAACTACGAATGGAAGGGAGTTTAGGTGGCTTACATTGGTCTAGATCACCGATAGCTGGCGGATTCCGGCCTCTCCTCCCTCTTCTTCCTACTCCGGCGACAGCCTTCTTAGATCTTTCACTTGATCGATCGCTCTGGATCTTGTTTTGCCCGGAAATGAAAGAATGTGAGAGGAGTTAATGAGTTAAATGAAGAACAGCAACATGCGGGAGTAATAGGGTGGGAGAAAAAGACTTTTCGACCTTCTGTCCTAATTTATTTCCAATCTCGTTATCCCTTTATTATTACCGTCAGATCCTTAATACAAAGACGAAGGGAATAATGAGTAGATTAAAGAAAGAAAATATGTCAGTTATTAATTATTTTTTAATAATAAAATTTATTTAATTAATTTAATTAAAAAATATGAATATTGAGCTTTCGTTTATTTTTTTTTTTACTTTATTCTTATTTCTTATTGTTATCTAAACTTCTTATTTTTTGTTCTTTATATTTTGCTTTATTGCTTTCTTGTTTCTTTTATTTCTTCTGTTCATTTATTTTTTACTATTTACTTTTTAAGTATTTACTTTCTGTCTTTTTAAATTATGTCTTCTATATTCCGTTCTTTTTCTTTCAAACGAAGTGGTGGAAACCCTTCTTCATCCACTTCTTCCTTAAACGATGAGGAATTAAACGCTGTAACAAGCAACTCTTCAAACAAAAGAATTTTTAAAGAAGAAATTTCTTTTCAAAATATAAACCAAAACATTGACAATTAGACTTTACCACTAATTGCCACAAACGCACTTTATGTGCAAATAGAGGATAGGAAATAGTTTTCCAAGTCTAATTACATAATCCGGACTGTTGAAGAATCAGTTTCTGTCCAACCTGAAAAAGAAGATTTTTACCTTATTTCAAAAAAGTTAATTGAAAAATACCGAAAAGAATATAATTTCTTACACATCGGTTGTATTCAAATTGCAATTAAACCACTTTTGAGAAAAGGCTTAAATGTATCATGTTTATTGTATCTTTTAGACAATAGACATAATATATTTCAAGATGTTATTCTTGCAGTAGCCGAAACTGGATTACACGATGGTCCTGTTTACTTTAATTGTTATCTAGATAGGATGACTGAATTAAGTGATGAACTCCATGAGTGTATTAAACTTAAAATTAAACTAAACGGTTTGAATATGAAGCCAGAATCTATACCTGCTACCCTAATTTATATGATACAGTATAAGGTCTCAAACACTTCAACTTCTTTTGTTCAAATTCGTTTTGAAAAAGATCAAACAACTGTTTTCTTAACTGATTTCAAAAATGTTAATTTGACAATCCTGAAAACAATTATGTGGGAAAATGTTAAATTATCAGATAAGTGGATTATGGAAAAAGCCTCACAGCCTATACCACAACCCAGTTCTCAGTTAAGCAGGATTACACAAACTTCTGATGGATCTGTCAGGTTATCCTTTGATCGGTCCAGAAAATCTTTTTCATAAACAAACATATCAGAATCTTCAATATATGAGGATTGTACTGAATCAACTAGATTCTCTTGTTCTTCAATTCCTAGACCGCCTTCTGTCATATATGGAATGGCACCTGAAACATCTACAGTAGTCTCCCAACCTCAAATGACTGCTACCAATGTTTCTCTCCAAGGAATTGATAATTTTGTAAACATACCTCAAACAGTGTATGAAAGAGATGAAGACTTAAAATCTCATGAGTCTCCAACTTATTCATCACTAAGAGTTGGTGAAATTGGTGTCATTGAAAATAGTTTTCAGATTGACAAACAAACTTTACAAAAACAATTTTACTCTGATGAATATGTTCTCCAGAGGAAATGGTTTTTAGAAAACTTCAAAGGATCCGATAGAAAAAAGATTCAAGAAAGTTCTACAGATTCCTTGAAAGAATTCAAGTGAATATTCCATTTTTTATTGGTTTGGTGAATATGCTAAAACTTTAAAATTGAATTATCCATTTGATCAAACAATTGATGTTATTAAACATTGGACAAGTTTCAGAGGAGAAAATATATCTTCTGAATTTCTTCCAAAAAAAACTGTGCAGATTCCTCAAGCCAAGGATGATTAAGGTTAACCTGTGCTTGCTGCACCTTTTCGATTTAAAAATGTTGATCAACCTGTTGATTCAATTGATATCAAAAAGATTGTTGAGCAAAATAATTAGACTAACTTGTATTTACAATAGTTAGGTGATCATTTTGTTCAATCATTAATTTCTTTACAAAACAATTTTACAGAACAATCCAAACCAAGGATTGAAACTCCCATTTTTAAACCTTTTCAGCTTAATCCCCAGATGAAGTCTGAAATATACTACCAAAATAGATCCAAACTGATTGATAGGATCAATCAGAGGATTCACCAAATCTCCCAAACTATGACTGTCCCAGAGTCACCACAAAACGAGTCAACATCATCTACTAGGCAATTAGGAGTTATAGATAGAGATTTCCAAGAATCCTTTCAAACAGATTCTATATCAGAATCACAACTCTAAATCAACCACCAACACTGGAAACAACCCTCCAAACTGTATTACCCTAGGGCCAGCCCTCCAGATATTCTGGTTGAAGAAAGAGTTTCCCAAAACCCTATATGCTTCTGTGGAGATAATATCTATGAATGGAACATAGATGGTCAAAATGAAGCTAGTATCCTTCAAACGATATAGCAGATGACAATATTGTGTACTGCGTATCAAACACAAAATAATTACCCAGATGAACAAATAACTAATCTTTTGGTATCCGGTTTTACAGGTCAACTGAAGAATTGGTGGGATCATTATCTCACACCAGAAGATAAACAGATTATTTTTTTCATCTATGCAAACTGAGTCTGATGGAACACCAATTCTTTACAACGGTGAAACCTGTCCAGATTCTATCCAAAATTTGATTTTTACAATTGTTAAACAAAGTAAAGAAAATATCCTAATTATAATAGTATAACATATAGTCAAATTAGTTAGTATAATATACATTTTATAAAATATCCTAATTATCTTCTTTAACCCTCTCTCACTCTTATTTGATTATTGTTAAAAGTATCAATAAGGTTAATTAAAAAAAGTTGATAAATATAGAAAATGTCTTATTTTAGGACAATGATTAATTCTATAATTAGGCCCAAAATTAAGAACTAAAAGAGTATAACAAATGTGACATATTATCCCCTAAAGTATTTAGGTATAATATTATATTATATATTAGTTTATAAGTTAAGTAAATTGATTTGGAAAGAAATAATAAATATAAAATATCAAATGGATTAAATTTTATATTTAGAACTAAACTTAACCCTCCAACTAACTCTTATATTAAACATGAGAAATAAGGATATAGGGGTTGTTTGGTACAAGGGATTTGAAAGGAAAAGAGAGGAAAAGTTTATCTGAATTAAATTTAAAAAAAATAGAGAAGTAAAGTTAAAAGCTTTTAATTAGATTTCTTACTTTTTTATCTTACATCTTCTTTACTAAAATTTTATAACACCAAATCTCTAATATTTTTAAATTCAACACACACAAAATTTCTTCCCCTCCAAATCACTCATACCAAACATAAGAAATAATCACAATAAATTAATCTTTAATATGGTATAAGAATTTAGGGAAACTACTTTATGGAGTAAAAAAGTTAATTAAGGAAGAAAATTCTTATACAATATTAAAGATTAATTCTTTACTCCATAAAGTAATTTCCCTAGAGTTTTTATGATAAACAAAAACCTTAAACTACTTTTCTTGATTTTTTGCAAGAAAATAAGACCTTACTCTAGAAAATAGCTTTAAAAATTAATTATACATCTCAAAAGGGTGGTAATGTGGGTTAACTCATTGAAAAATAGGTTAGCCCGCGGCGGGTTGGGTTGAAAGTGGGTCAGTTTAAAAAGGCCCACCTCCAAGCGAGTTAGGATTTAACCAACCTGAACCCGCTAATTTTTTTAATTTATTTTTTTTCCTTTACAACACAATCTACTAAAACTTTATAACATTACATCACAAAAATTGTTCATAAAAATAGAAAATTCAAAGATTATAAATATCCAAATCTACATCCCACTCAAGTTTCAACTCTCAATTGGATTTGAAGTATAATCTGAAGCTGTTAAAATATTTATTTCTTCAACTTTGTTACATTTAGTAGATAAATTTGTCACAAGTAAAGTAATAATAAAATAAAATAAATATATATATAAAAAGAAACGAGACAAAGTTACTATAAATTATAATTATTATATTACCATCACTATCAGTTCCACTTCCATATCATCCGATGGGAAATTAAGCATCCAATTACAGGTCAAAATAAGGGCCTCAACATTATTTGAAAGAAGACAACTTCTATACTTTGTGAGAACTCGTGAACTAATACTAAAGGCTGATTTACTTGCCACTATAGTGATTGAAATGCTAAGAATGTCAGCTGCCATTTACGAAAGACATGGAAACAGAGGAGAGTTATTCTTCCAATAATCCAAGACATTCATCTCTATAAACAAGTTAGGATCCAGTGTTGCTTCTTCCAAATAATAATCTAGTTCAGACTTTTCCAATGGTGCAGTGCCTGCTCTTGAATTTAAGATAATCCTACATCATATAAATAAAGAAAGTATTAGTAAAGTATAAATCAAAATAACATTTTAAGACATATAGTAAATGAAGAATTTCAAATTTACCCCAAAAACTTTAGTGTTTAAATAACTATGCTTTATAGCACCAGCAATTATTGGCACATATTGATTACCATTAGTAGAACCAGTAGCACCAGCACATTCATACTTTTCATTTTATATTCATTGAAAACACAATATAACTTCTTCCTAACATATTCAAAAAGGTCCGCATTAAAACGGTCCACCAATTTCATAACCTAACCCACCATTTTTTTGCGGGTTGGCGGGCCAAACTAATTTTATCAGCTCTACCTCTCATGGAGAACTAAATGCATACCCGTGCAATGTATGGGAAGAATTTTCAAGAGTGAAGAAATTTTGGTTTAAGATTAATCATGTCATGAATGCCATATAAAATGAGTACTAATCTATAGTATCATCAATCATCGATCAATAAATTAACTTCATTTTTAAAATATTGTAATACCCAGCTAGTTAAAAATAATTCTGATCAATAATCTTACTTTAATTTTTAAAATATTTTGAATCTCATGATGGTAATTAATCAGTAATCTCAAAATTGATTATATGATATTTTAAATTTCTAACTATAATGATGATTCATAATAATGATAAATTACTTTGATCTTTGAAAGATTTTGAACGTCATGATAGTAATTAATTAATAATCTAATTAATTAATTATATGATATTTTAAATTTCTAACAATAGTGATAATTTATAATAATTATAAATAATTAATTAATAATGTCATTATGTAAAAATAATATTATTTATGCTTGGAGGAATTAAACTTGTTAGTACGCCATTTTCATAGTTTGGTGATATTAAAACTTTAAAACTATAAATGAAATCACAAATATTAAGTATAAAATGATTTCACCAAAAGAAGCAGATAGAAGATAATTGCACAGTCAGTTTATACTACTTCAACCCAATCACTAGGCTTACTTCCAAGCCTCATAATCCTTCTAAGTATTTCACTAATCTTCCAAGATTCTCTAGGCTCTTAATGCCTCAATACATCAATCGAGAGTATCTCTCTTACTCCCTGTTACTTCCCTAAGGTTACAATTCCCCTCAAGAGTCCCACTCTTAAGTATCTTAGATAATAAATAAAAATAAATAACTTTCTCTACACTAGAGTGATTATGCTAAGCACTTGATAAAAAATATCTAAGTATTTCTCTCAAAAAAATTTCTCTGTTCAGAGGATGTAAAACATGGTAAAATAGAGGATATTGAATGTAAGAACTAATGCTTGAGTAATTGTAGTTTGATTGTGTTTTGTGAGCATCTTAACTCCAGCATTTACTTCGACTTCTTTTATACTTGAGTTCTTCAAAAATCCTTTAGGCACATTGAATGTTACCGTTGAAGAAATAAAACTATTGGTTGTTGATGGTTGACGTATTTCATGCATTCTAACAGTTTTTTGCTTTTTGATGAACTTCGTCATTTAATCTTCTTTCTGCCTAAAATTGATCTGGAAATATGTTTCATAGAATATATACAAAGAGTTTAAGCATATAACAATTGATTCATAATGATTTAGATTGAAACATCAAAGTATGTCAAAGTTTGGTTTAAAGTTCTTTTCGAAAATCAGTTGAATTTATCGAATTGTTTATCGAAAAGATGCCATATTGAAAATGACTTAGATAAATTTCAAACATATTACATTGAAACAGTTTTAATTCTTATCGAATAAGACTTCAATAAACAACCTTATCGAAATATCTTTCGAAAAATGTCATATTTATAATATAGGCTTTCAGACTTATAAAAAATACAGGATTCATTTGAAAATATTTCAGGATAGCAAATTTATCGAAGTGTTCTTCGATAAATATGTTTATCAAATAGCTTATCAATAAATGCCTGAAGAGCAATGAATAGACTTTTAAACTTTCTTTCTTTGATGTTCAATCTTATCCCATATGTGTAATTTTTGTCTAACAAGATTTCATAAATATTTTAATAAGAAAATTATTACAATCTGTCAAAATTATTAGTTCAGTGCTTGATTAAAAACTAAATTTTCTCTATTTATTGAAGTGTTTATCGATAAACTGCCTTATCGATTAATACTTCGATAAATGAAGTTTGAAATATATTTCATGTTAATTTGTCTTTATTTATATAATAGCTTATAGATCAATGACCTTATCAATAAGTGATTCGATAAATTCCTTTGAAAACATACAGGATTTCAGAAACTAAGTTAACTGATTGATTTATTGAAGTGTTTATTGATAAATGTCCCTATCGATCAATGCTTCAATAAATGCTGTTTGAAACAAATTTCAACAAGATTTCTGAAACTAAGTTTTCACTTACTGATAAATGATTTTATCGAAGTTTTTATCGATAAATACTTTTATTGATCAATGCTTCGATAAATACCTTTTTAAAAAATATATTTTATAGATTTCTCAAACTAAGTTTTCTTAATGTCTTTATTGAAGTCTTTATCGATCAATACTTTGATAAATTCTATTTGTAAAATAGTTTTTTATAACAGAATTTCCTTCTTATTTATCGAAGGGCTTATCAATAAATACCCTTATCGATAAGTTTATCGAAAAATAAGATGTTTCAAAAAAATTTTGAAATATATCATCAAAATCATTTATTATCATCAAAATATGGAGTCTAACATTTCTCCTTCTTTTTTATGATGGCAAAACAAAATTGATAAGAGCAAGATTATTTGAATTATAAACTAAGCATTAAAATCAAAAGTATATTAGCAAGAAAAATGAGATAACAGAAAGCACTTAAATATTAGTAAACAATGCAAATGCTAGTAAATAATATTATAAACTTAAAAAAGAGAGACTCAAATGATGATTTAAAAATATTCAAAACATAACTAAATGTATGTTAGTTCCTCTCCCTCTTTTTGACATCATTAAAAAGCAGAAGCAATTAAGGAGCAGACAATGGATTTGGTGTAGAAGGTGTAAAGGGTCTTTAAGAAGATAGAGGATTTGGTGAGGCGAAGAGCTCATCCATGAAGAAAAGGGCTTTGGAATTGTCAATTTTAGTCCCTAAGTCAACCACTTCTTACCTTAATACATTTAGTGTATGGCTATACAAGTCAATGATATGGATGAGAGTGGCAACTTGATTATTTGTGATTCCATTACCCTTAGTGACTTTAGAAAAATTTTGTTCTTCAAAGAGTGTCTAAACTCATTGAGCAAGTTAGAGATGCCTTAAAAGGGAGCTTTTGTCCACTCTTGAACTCGAGCTAGCAATATTTTCTCAAAACTCTTTAGCTCTTGTTGCACTAGATTTTGAATGGTAGCTTGAGCAAAGGAAGAAGCAAATGGTTGAGCAGGGCCTGCTTAAGATTAAGCTTCATCTTGTTGCCTTGAGGTGGACACAGGCTGCTTTCCCTTCTGAGCTAGCTTGCCTCCAGCTGGCAAGGGTAGGATGGTCCTCATCCTGTAAATCTAATCAGCCCCAAACCTTAGTATTTTCACTTCTTTCTCACTATAGATTAACGTCAATATGTTGATTTTCTCCCCTTTCAGAATCTTGGCCAACAGCAAGTAGTCATCTTGAGTGAGGTAGGTGAAGCTTCCCAACTTGTTCACCATGCTTCTGGAGTATATATAATAGATTATCATATGATAATCACACATATCTTTAGGTCTATATTTTGTCTTAGATGGAATCGAGGGCTACTTTCCTTTATTGCTATCACTCTCAGTGTTTGCATTCTTCATTTTGGCCATTCTGATGTCGATTGTGCAGTGTCGAGAACAAAGACGATGAGGAAATGAGAGATTTATGGAGAGAGATTGGTTTGAGAAGTTATGGAGGAAGATTTGGGACGTTTAAAGAGGCAAATTAAAGATTAGAATGCGGTTATAGAGTTTCAGTTACAGAGAAAGTGAAGATGTTATGAAGAGGGTTTCAATAAATTGATACAATAACAGTCATATTTTGCTTTTATAACTACTGATTTATCAATAAATACTTCAATAAGACCCCTGTTGAAAGTGTTTATCGATAAAATAGACTAAAACAACTTTACCAAATCAGTGTATTTATAGAAGGATTTTTCGGTAAGTTTCCTTATCGAAAAGTTTTTCGATAAATGTTATTACTTGATGTCACATCCTTATTTTTATATATCTTAGGGACCATTCAGTAACACTTAGAACCACTTTCAGGGTCATTGAAGTCTAAACTTTTAATATGGAATTTTATTCTCATCGGGTACTATTCACTGTGGCAAATTCCAGATGAGTGACCTGACTTTGAAAAATCATAACTAATTCTACAAAAATCAAAATGAAGTGGTTAAAGTTTCTACATGAAGATAACTTAATTATATTTCAGGTAAAAATCATTTGTTGACCATTATTTGACAAATTCAACGTGGGTCAACGTTTCAAATTTACTGTTCATCCAGTGATTTTTTCCTGAATCCAGCATTCTGGTCCCAACTTTAACAATTTATATCTTTTCATGTATACATCCAAATGAGGAATTCCATATATCAAATTAAAGCTTAGGATGTCTACTATTTACCATAAAAATATCATACATTTATTCAACCATTTACTATTTTTAATGTTTTACCAAACATCAATAGGTCTCCACGGGTTACTGTTCATAAGGCCATTTTTCAGCAACCAACCTTACATATTAGTGCATACATACATCACATATCAGTCAAATATGCCAGATAACAATCATTATTAAATAATCAACTGTTATACATCAGTGCATAATTAACCTCCTCATACTTCTATTACATTTTTCGTTGTCTAAAAGCATAACTGCTATATTCCTTCTGTAGAAAGTAACCGATCTTGTACCAATTCGGTAATTCCCGTAGGAGCTACCATTCTACGTAAGTACCCAGGAAAGACTGGATGAACCTGCTAGGTCCACTCACTTCCAGCCTCCTTAGACAGCACCTACGTACACAGTACGTATCAGTTCCTTTCTTTGTTCCTTCTTCGTTGCCAGAATTTCGGCAGCCTAACGGCGTCTCTTAAGATTTCCAAATTTTATTTTGACAGAACCTCCCCTGTAATGTTATATTTGGGAATGAGATTCAAAAGAATCCCAGTAGCAATAATCATAACAATATATGTAATGCAGAGTGACAGTGCTTGCTTGTGATTGTGTACAGATAAGTATGCTGCATGCTTCAATATTCAATAACATATGATCATAGCATTGTAATAGAGCTTCATAACATATAAGACAACAATCCAACCAAACAATAGCACAACAAATCACAAAGACATTACATACAAGCTAGGATTAGTTACTGCCTTGAAGGCAGAACTCCAGAACTTCTCTACTACTTCCAACTTCACCAGAACTTCCTTACTTCTTTCTTTCTCTCACTTTCTCTCTCAAGAACTTCTTTCTTCCTCTCTTTCTTGCTTGTGCCGAAATGAGGAGCTAGGGGTATTTATAGTGTTGAGCAATGGCAATCTTGTAATTTTGAAGACTTATGATCCTGTGGTCCTGGTTTTTCCTGGAATTTCCTATTTTTCTTTATTCCTTTTACTGCATCATGCATGACATCACTCAATGCCAACTCATAGGACACCTCACCACCCACATTCTTCACATGGCGAAAATGGAGAGGGGAGAAGTCTTCTGGAAGCTTTCCGGTCCAATCCGGTACCGGCCCGGTCCGTCGCCTCGAAAACTGGACCGTTTTCTGAATCCAATTTTTCTGAAAACCTATATTATGTCTTCTGACCTTACATTCAGTATCTAGACCCTCTATATCATTAACATTTTTATACTGGGTCTAAACTCAGTTACAGATCCCCTGCGAAATGACCAAAATGCCCTTGGTGCCCTATCTTGTCCTATTTTAATCCTAAGGGCAAAATCGTCATTTCACACCTTTTTGGACCTGGTCAACGCATATACTGGCTCTAGTCAACCTTATTTAGATATGTCTTGACCTCTAGGCCTGTCCAGAATGCCCTCACTCATCTGCTGCCCTATTTGTACAACACAGGGGCATTTTCGTAATTTCGTACTTTTCCGGGGTTCTGCTGGCCACTGGCCCACCTATCAGTCCAAGAGTCTTATTGGGCCTCTAATGGCGCCATTTTAGGGCTTCCTGGGTCCATTACCTGGATAGCACGCATTACGAGGAATCTTCCTCTACCCCAGTTCACCGAATATTTTAATTATTATTTACCGATTATACACCTTTTCGGACACCGGCTCCTTTTCCCAGATACAGTGTCCTACTGTGTTCAGGCATCCCTGTGGGTTATAACAGTCATCTGACTGAAGTCATCCGATCGCATTCAGTCCCTTTAAAAATACAGATAAATCTCCTACCCGGATCCCCGGAGGCCTCATACTCCCGTCTGGATTTGCTAATTTGTGAATAACTTTTTCTACAGACCTCCTATCGGTATTCTGTCTATTTCTTGACATCCGCCCCATAAGGGTGCATCATCCTGTAATTTCTCACTTATATCTGAAATCTAGGGTATCCGGTATGAATTTTTATAACTTTCGGACGATCAGTCCATTTCTGGCTATCTGGAGTCTTCAAAAATTCCGGTATTAGGCTGAATTACCCAGCGTCACTTGCCCTATCTTCTGGTAAAATCTGGGATTGAAATGCCACCGGTCTGTCCAAACCACTTCTGGCCTAATTTCCTTTAATTATACTTTAGCCCCAGGGAACTTTTTCTTCTTTGCACTTAAGTCCCTTTATTTGGCTAAAATTACACTTTAAGACCCCACATTTTTGTCTACCTTTCTTTCCTAACCTTAAACTTTCCATATTTGCATTTAAGTCCTTTCATTTCTTTTCTTTTGCAATTTAATCATTTTCTTTACATAAAGGACCAAATCTTTTTCCTGAAATAGAGCTCATATATTCCATTTAATCTGTACATGGAAATCAGTAAGTACAGAAATGAAGGATATTACACTTGACACTTCACAAACATACTAACTTAGTTCATTTATCAAAGGGCATTTTGATAAGTGTCATTTGTTAGTATGGTAGTTTTACCCAAGAGGGGATGAATTGGGTAATATTAAAAATTTAAAACTACAACTGATATCACAAAGATTAAGTATAGAATGATTTCACCTAAAAAAGCAGATAGAAGATAATTGCACAGTCAGTTTATACTACTTCAACCCAACCACTTGGATTACGTCCAGTCCTCAAAATTCCTCTGAGTATTTCCCTAATCTTCCAAGATTCTTCAGGCTCTTGGTGCTTCAGTACATCAATCGATAGTATCTCTCTCACTCTTCCTTACTTTCTGTAAAGTTATAATCGCACTCAAGATTCCCACTCTTGAGTATCTCAGATAATAAATGAAAATATATAGCTCTCTAGTCACTAGAGTGATTATGCTAATCACTTAAGAACATAATATCTAAGTATTTCTCTCAAAAGAAAATTCCCATGTTAAGAGGATGTAAAACAGGGTAAAACAGAGGATATTGAATGTAAGAACCAATGCTTGAGTAATTGCAGTTTGATCTTGTTTTGTGAGCTTCTTAACTCTAGCATTCACTTTGGCTTCTTTTATACTTGAGTTCTTTAAAAATTCATTAGGCACATTGAATGTTACTGTTGAAGAAATAAAATTGTTGGTTGCTAATGGTTGACGCATTTCATGCATTCTTATAGATTTTTGCTTTTTGATGAACTTCATCATTTGATCTTCTTTCTGCCTAAAAATGATCTGGAAATATGTTTCATAGAAGATATACAAAGAGTTTAAACATATAACAATTGATTCATAATGATTTTGATTGAAACATCAAAGTTTATCAAAGTCTAATTTGAAGTTATATTATGATAAAATATATATGTTATAGATAATTTTAAATATTAAGTTTATTGCTGGTTATAGTAAACCAGAAGTTTATTTATCTAAATAGATATATTGTTAACATAATTTGTTTAATCATCATAGATGATATAACAAATTATTAAAAATTATGCATTGACATCTATTGAAAAATCAGAAGATTCTTCATGAATAGCCAACATAATAATTAACATGTGCTACTTGTTCTCAAATAAAATTGATCATGAAAATCTCACTAGTTATGATTTATAGAATTAATATTTATATTTCTGGAAATATATGAAATTTATATATATGGGCCCATTCAGAAAGTATGTAAACCATACAAGTATTTAATAAATATGATATATACATCTATAAGATGGTTACATGTGTGATTATTATGAGTTTGTAACCAGAAGCTTGCAAGATTATTTAAATAAATTATTATGTTGAGTGTACAATTTTTAAAATATATGATCCTAAAAATACTCTTGGATGCTAGGGAGATTATATATTAGTAAAATTATTTATTAACGCCTCTATGAGTAGTTAGATCAATACTTATGAGAACAAAATTTTTATTTCAGTGTTGGCATATTTAATTTGACATATTACAATACACATCAAACCAACAAAATTCTCCTAATTAAATTGGTTTTTGGTTAGGAGTTAGATATTTTTTAAATTAGCAATACTTATTTCTATTGATCCACCACAATACACATAAATGTATATTAAAAGAAAATTGGGATAAATATTGAGTAAGAACTTCCTTCTTCTTGTTTATCTCTAAATGAAACATAAGAATGTTTCTAAAGGAAATAAATGTATTTAGGAAACTTATACTACATAATTAGTTGATTGTCATTTGACAAAATTTTTCCAATATGAGGGGGAGAAATTCAGTAGTTAGAAAAGAGGAACATAATTAATGTATTATTACTATCAAATGCAATATCCTCAATATAGTAGTATGAACATGAAGTTCATAAAATATTGCATTCATAAAATATTATAAAATATCTGTCAAATTCGATTACTGACCTAAATGATGATTATAAAATCTCATATTTCAGTTAAAAATGCTCTAATTAGTATAAATCAAAGTGAGATATGTTTGAAGTATGAAAGGCTAATTGATTCCAAATATAATATTAGAAATATTAGAGCATGTAATTAAGATGATTCTATTAAGAAGGCAGGTACTCTAGAAGAGTGCCAAGACATAACTACTTGTAAAACTCTCAAAAGAGGTTCATATACTTGAAAAGTAATAAAGAGATCTCGGTAAGTTATGTCACATCAAAAATATAACCGAAAAAATAAAGTTGTGAACAACATTTTTTATAATAATATCATGTGATCAAATGAGGATCTTATGTGTAAATATGTCATGTGAAGTAGATAGAAAAAAATATTTGGCAAAAAAAGAAAAGAAAAAGGGCAAAAACACAATAAAAATATAATTATATTCTTTTTAATATGTGAAAATTATGATCTACAGTCCAAACACTTGAAATATAAAGTTATTATGAAATATATAAACATTTATGTGAAAATAAAGATTTTCATAAAAAGCTAATGATGAATATGATAAGGAATATTATTTTGTGGTCGATGCAATAATTTTTGCATATATTATTAGTTTGACAGTATATGGGAATAAAATATGTGTCTAATAGATATTATTAAAGTCTATGTATATGACTTACTAAATAATAAAATTTATAAATAATCTTTTAATAATTTAAAATGCCTGAAGCATGTAAAAAAAGTCTAGAGTTGAATATCAAATTATTTCACAATCTTTAGAACTTTTCTATAACTATTTTGTCTATAAAAATATATTAAATTTAATGGACCATAAGTATGATATATTTATTCTATTATAATATTTACCTATTTTATTGATATTTTATGTTATAATTTTATTAGCAAAATTAAATTCTTTGCAATGGATAATGAAACTGATATAACTATTACATATAAGGTTATTTTGTTCATAACTAATTAAATATGTTGATGTAAGATATATCATTGGGATTTTCATGATAATTTTTTTTTTATTTCCATAGTGTATAAGGTAAGTGAAGAGTATGTTGATAATTCAACATATCCAGAAAATATGTTGAAGAAATATATGTAAAAATATCATATGATGACAATGGATCATGCATGGTTTATCTAAAAGGAATATATATTAAAAAAAGCATTGAAAATAATCCACTTGAGAAAACAGTACACTATTGAGAAAGAGATGTTGAAATGCCGATATTATCAACAGAGGGAGCAATAATAATTTTATTATCAGGGGAGTTAAAATTATGATGTACTCTTTTTTTCTTGACCAAAGTTTTATCCCACTAGGCTTTCCTAATAAAATTTTAAACGAGGCAACTTTAATATATATTGTGTACTCATCTTCCTTCATAAGTTTTTGTCTTACTAGATTTTTTCTAATAAGGTTTAATGAAGCACAATATTGGTTATAGACATCCAAGGGAGAGTGTTATAAATATTGAAGAATGGATATCTATAACCCCTAACCTTTAGGATTCATTTTCTCTTAATATCCTTAACTTCATAAACTCTTCAATATCATTATGTTCTTATTGTAAATATCACTATATTACTATTTATTTCATTGTAATCTTTGTATTAGCTTTAAGGGTTGGAGGCCTATAAATAGAGGCCATGTACAAGGCATATGGAAGAGGAAAGACACATATGGATGAAAAATACTCCATTGGTTTCTCTTCCAAATTCTTGTCTTGCTATCCTCTTTTCTACTATCTTACTTTCTTATTTTTATAACATGGGGCAAATTTATTTGCACCTTAAGTCACACAAAAATAAGCTATGTTGATGACACGTGGATTTGCCAGCTCAGTATATTTGATCAAATGATAGTCAAACTTAACTAGGATAATGGTCGGGATGACAATGCTATGTTTTAAAATTTTCGAGGTGACATTGAATAAAAAAAAATTGTGGTAACATTGCTTCTGATGAGTGAAATTTTTTTAGATAAATTTATACCTTAGCCGTTATAAATTTATATAAACATACATAAATTGATCCAAGATAATATTGATTCAAGAAAATTTTATAAATGCCCATACCTCTTATACAAAAACTTTCTAGACAAAATTGGACTTTAAAGCTTTAAAATAACAATAATGTAAGGCAATCTTCTCTAAACACATGTCAAGGTCATGCATGTCTTGAGATTGAAGCTAAAGAATAAATAAATCCTCCAAGTTCTCTTAAGCATACTAGCTAGCTAGTTACCATGCTTTGTGAGAAGTTAATTAAACACCATAGCTTTATTTTCTTCAGAAAAAACCGTATTGCAAAGATGCAAAAACTATTTTTCTACTCATTATTGTGATGGGCGGGGGTCAAATAATTTTCTGATATACCAATCACACCCAGAAATTCCTCATCAAATTAAAACGACATTCTTATTCACTCATTTCATCCACTTTAAGTTATATATATATTCAAACAAACTTTTCAACAATATGTCTTTCCAAATTCCAATAAAACTTCAGTGATGATGGTGACGCCTACGTATCATGCATTTTGAATTCAAAAACGACGATTAGGACTTCTTAAATATCCAAAGCCACCCTCATAGTAAACATACGGAATCCAATGAATTAAGAAAGAATATTCCCGTTTCAAGAAACACACACAACATATAATGTATTAAGCATCCAATGTCTGAGTATGTAATTTGAATTGAAACCTCACGCTGATGAGATTATAGTGCAAGAATCCATTTTTTAAATACCCATGGAATTTTCTCCTATAAATTGAAGACGATGATCTAAATGGCCACTATGCATAGGCACTATAAATAGAGGAATCATAACTTAGTATCAGAAATTATGTTTTTGACTTTTCAATTATTCTTTATTTTTAAGACATAATTTTTTAATTAGTTTAATTCTCTGTTCATCATCTATGAATGAATTAATGCAAAACTTGAAGATAAATGCAGATTCACATTTAACGTACTTATATAGTTTTGTGACACTTAAAAGTTTCATAATAAAATATAGGTAACATATCCAAGCCAGCCATTTATTAATAAAATAAATATTATTATGAATTAATGAAGATTGGATTAAAAGATATAACAGTGAGTCACCTTAAGAAATTAAAAAATAACATTAATGAAAGACTAAACTAAAGGTTCACTTATCTTTATGACAAGCTAGCCTTTATCATTTGATCTTATATATACATTAAAATGATTACTCGCATATATCTTCTATGATTAAATCTTAGAAAATTGAATCCATATCTCTTCAGTCGAACGAATTATGTGAAATTTAGCACAGCGTACTAAAAGGATATTCTTTTTCCTAATAAAACTCTCATTTTTAAATGGAAAATTTGATGAAAAATCCTTATTTAAAAACTTGATCGGTTAACATGAATTCAAGTATTAGTACTATTTATATATAAATTTTTTATATTATGTTCCAGTACTTTATGCATAGGAAACGTGTCAAGCTTTTTTTTTAACGAATAAAATTTGTAAACAAATATTTTTTATCAATTTTTCCTTTTTAATTAAAAAAAGAGAGAAAATGAAAACAAGGAGGGAGGCAAAAAGGCCCCAATAATAATTGTTGAATTACAGAATTTGTAGCTCATGCTATCATGTCTTTGTATTGCTTGTATTGTTTTAAGCTTTATTATGGGATTCCTATATCCTTTTATAAGGGACTCTGAAAATTTTCACACTTCACTTTCTCACTCTTTCTTTTTCTACAACACAACCCGCTCTTTCTTCGTGAAGAAATTAAAAAGGTTTAGGTGTTCTTTTTTTTTTATACAAGAATTTTTAGAAAATGGTTAGACTCACCCACGATTCAAGGGCGGGGCGAAATCTCCCTTCTTCCTAGGCGATACCAATGTCGGGCAGGGCGAGCCGCTATTACTCTCAGGCGTAAATCTAGGCGCCTAGAAGCTAAGATGCCTCCCCAAGTGCCGCGACTAAAACCACAACAAAGTAGTACTCTTCAAAATTCGAACACACTCTAAATGATCATATATCTCATCCTTTCACCAGTTGAATCTACGATGGGTGATTTAGGTGTTCTTTTGGGGAACCTAGGATTTTCTTCTGTTTGGATTTTTGTGAGGAGGGACTTCAAACCCAAACGTAGCACAACCCAATAATAAGCCTGATGAACAAACTTGGGCTTAGAATCCAACTCTGTTATGAATTATGAATTTGCATTTTAATTACCAACGGAGGTTAGTCCAGTAATAAGCGGCTCAGTATCGCTTAAACGAGGTCTCGAGTTCGAGCCTTGACGAATGCAGAAAATCCCCGTTGGAAGACTCACCCACCATAGCCAAGTGCGTGACACGGGTCAGATCCGGATGTAGTCGGGATAAAGTTTCGGTGAGCTGGGTGGGTAAAAAAAAATTTACATTTTAATTGAGAAGAAGATGCCAAACAAAATTTGACATAACTAGTAGATAGTTAATTTTCTTAAATATAATATCTTAAATTTAAATCATGCCATGCACGTAAAAATATATTTTGTTAGGAGAAACAAAACACACTTCATTTATATCATGTATAAGTAAATATCAGCCTGCAACTTGGTATGGCTGCGATCTCATATTAATTTTACCAAGTGTTTTGGTAAGTTCATTGAAGAGCTATAATTCATAATCCAAGTTAAGATCATCTAAGGGCTAAGAGGTAAAAAAATTGGTGATGAGAGAGCCTGATCCTTTGCCCATATACAAGGTTTAGAATCAAATCCCCGTAAACATTTATGAGGATGGAAACTGTTTTTGTTCTCTTAATCTTTCTGATCTAAAATAGTCCATCTTTAAAAGAATTTATTACAAGGGGTAACATTTTTAATATAATTATATATTATTGTATCATTTTCTGTTTGAATTCATTCTCTATATTTCTTTTTAAACAATTACATAATATTCATTACTATTAAGTTAAATTAAAATATTATTATAACTCAATTGGAGTAAATTTAAACTCTCAACTTTAATTCAAATATTATATCACTCCACCAAACTATTATTGACTTCCTTGAAATGCATTCTTTATATACATTTTGTACATATAAAATGTAATTTCATAGCTAATTTATATGATGTGAGTCATATATATGTAACCATATTTTTTTTAATTGTTTTCTCTTTGAATATATTATTTGCATTCATGTTATGAATTATGAATGGAAAAAAACATCAAATATAAAATTCAGATTTTTTTTATACATAAAAGTTTAAGTAGATTCGGTACTAGTCTCCTACTAAAGTCAGGGTATAATTTTAGGGCTTAAAAACGTTTATAAAGAACTTACGGGATCACCTATCAAATAATCCCTCACAACAGCAACGAGAATCAAACTCACGTCTTATAGGACACGAGTTCGTTTTTTACTATCTATGTCAACTCTTAAAAAATTCAGATCTTCTACCCCCAAAAATCTAATATTCGTGGTGCTTTCTAAAAGAGGATATAGGCCCAAAAAAAGGATACGAAATTATAAGATATAAACTCCATGAATCATGATTGTAAAATGATCTATTTTCAGCCAAGATGAACATGAAATCAATACTTCAAATCAATACATATTCTTAACTGCAAGAGGTTATTTTATATTTTCAACTATACTCTTTTAATCCCATTTATAAGTTAATTCAAATATTTTTTATCAGAACTAAAAAAAGACTTTAAGCATCGTTAACTCTATTTAAAATTTAATAATTTTTTAACTTTAATCCATTACAAAGTCTATAAAATAATAAATGAATAATATAAATGTACATTCATATAAAAAAATTTAATGAAGTAATATAAATATGATAAAACATAATCCCCAGAAATTAAACTAAGCCTCAAGCACCAAATCAGACCTGACAACGCTCAACCCTCACTCAATCACATAGCCATAAAAGGAAAAAAAAAACTAAGCCTCAAGCCTCAAGCACTGCATTTTAAAATACCGTCAAAACACACCATACATAACTAACTATATATACAACATACACATACATATTTTGCCATTATACAGCACAGGTTTCTCAAAGTTAAGCTGCTACAGTCTAAAGTTAATTAATATGAAAATGGTGGTATAATTGTGATGCTGTGTTTTAAGTTTAAACTGAGACTTAGCATTTTAAAATGTAGTATTTGATGCTTTGAACTTAGTTTAACTTCTCATCTTTATGGTTTAGATTTGCCAAGTTAATATAAAAATTTAGAATATTGAATGTGTCTAGCACATCCCCACCAAGTTCTAGCACATCTAAAATGCAACATGACACTGATTTGATCATATATCTCCCACCACAACAAGGTCTAGTTATATAGTTAAAGAAAACTCTTTAGGGAATCATACTCTTTAGATTCCAAAGATATGCGTTCATCAATTATGAACAAGATACAAGAAGCAAATGATACTTCAGTCATCATATAAGTATAAAATGAATATACAAGAGAACTCTGTAAAGTGTATAACATTGCCAGCCAACAGAAATTACAATTAGCTTGTAATAAAATTGAAAATCTTACATTCACAGAATAGAGAATACGTACGTACCTCGCTAGAAAATTTCTAGAACCCTTTAGGCCCAGATTCCTTCAAGACGACTGGTTTCTCTGCCATGGAGAGGCAATACTTGGCGATTTCTCTGAACTTAGGGACGCTTCTCAGGTCCACCTTAGTCCCATCTTTGAGAGTAATCACTACATCACCCCACTCGCCGATGAATCTAGGAACCACCTGAACGTCCTTGATCACATTGTACGAGAAATCGCTTCGATCCTGTCCCGTAAGACCCGAAATCACGGTGACCCGGAGATTGGTGAACCGGTACCTGAGGAAGAACGCCCTGGAAACCGCCGCGAGGGTTAAGGGCAACCATAGGAGAGTGAAACCGAGAAGAAGGTTGGCTAGGAGGTCGCCGTAGTGTGCGCCGCCGTCGAAGAAGACGGTTTCTCCGGCGGGTTTTTTAGGGGCGGATGGGGTTGCTGCGGCGGACTTGTTCGTTGGAGAGGACACGTGGAGCCTCGTAATTGGCCGGAGAGATTTGGAGATGGGCTTGGAAGAGAATACAGGAAAGAGAGAATTGGATGAGGATGAAAGAGATTGGTGGGTTACGGCGGCAGCGGAGGGTGATAGTAGCGGAGTGGATGCCATGCCTTATCCGTTAGAACTAAACAAACTGTAGTGCGAGGAATGATGAGAGCAGTAGATGCTGGTGGTTGGTTGGCCATGATTGAGCCACGTCGCAGATTCTTAGCAACAGCCTTTTCCATGCCCGTACCCCATAGAATGACCATCGGTGATGACTGGTGAGCTATATCTACTTTTTATTTATATATATATATATATTTATTTATTTATAAAAGAGGGGCAGTGCTCGAAAATAAAATAAACTTGTGGCAGTGGGAAATAATTCTCAAAATCTCTTTATTCACAAGTATTTGAAGATAAACCGGGCACGTGTTTAAAATAGCTGTTCTTTATCTCTTTATTCACAAGTATTTGAAGATAAACTTGGCACGTGTTTAAAATAGCTGTTCTTTGATAAATTATATTTTGTTAGAATATCTGTAAAACAATTATTTTTCTTTAAAATATGCTTAAGTTACAATTCTAATATGTAGTTCATCGTTGATTTAATTTATAGAAAAATCAAGCTACAATAATTATTATTATTATTAAGGAGCATGTCAATCACATTTTTTTAAATTAAATTTAAGAATAATTTTGTTAAAATCTAAATTTTAAATTAAGTTAAGACTCTTAAGTATTTACCTATTTTTCAATCTCAAAAACACTATATTGAGTTAGGGCATGTAAAAAATTAATTACCCATCTTTCCTATATGGTCCTAAAAATTCCTCTACAGCTTGCTTTTTTTTTTTTTTTGATACAAAAATTTTTGAAAAGGGGTCGGGCTCACCTACGATCTAAAGTGTAGGGTAAAATCTCCCTTCCTCCTAGACGATACTAATGTCAGGCAGGGCGAGCCGTCTATTATCCTCAGGCGTGAACCTAGGCACCCAGGAGCTAGGATGCCTCCCTAAGCGCCGCGACTGGAACTATAACAAAGTGGCACTCCCCAATATTCAAACACGCTCTAAATAATTGTATGTCTCACTCCTTTACTATTTTTTTTTTGTTAAAATTTTTTTTTATTAGTTAAATCTACAGACGATGGATAACTTGCTTGTTGGTTGTTGAGGATAATTGTCTGCCACTAAAGCCCAACATGTCCTATTCACCAAATTTTTGTTTAAAAAGTCCAATAAGCACCGCCCCCCCTCCCCTCCCCTCCCCTCCCCTCCACTTCATTACATCACCAAAATATCCAAACGTGCAGTCCAACTAGAGATGGTTGTACGGAAAGATACTAGTTTTTTACGTGACCAATTATGTTTAATTTTTATTTCATATTTAGTGTTTGAAAGTATCTCAAATTAAATTATTTATAATAAGATAATATATGTCCTTATCAAAATAAAATAAAAGGAAAACATGCAAACACTTTTTTCTTTGTGAAACTAGCACAACTTGTATATTTTTTAAACAGAGTTCACTAAACTTGTAGAAGATACAATAGTAATTCTTAATTCATACAAGAATTACATATTTGAGTCTTGTAGCTCCTTTCGAAACAACTTTAGCTATATGAGTAATGCTGCTAAATGGATGACACAAAATGATGAAGGGCTGTTTGGTTTTGTTTTAAACTATAGTTTGAAAAGGGTTTATGGCCTAGGTTTAGAAAAATTTTAAAACAAACAGCCATATTTGTCCATAAATGCTTTTGGATAAAATTATGGTTTAAAACTATAGTTTTGAATAAGCTATTGAAACTAGCTTTTGGAACAGTAAAAGAGCTTATGGATTATCTAATTACTATCTTATCCCTACTTTTTCTTACATCCTCTCTCCTCTCTCCTACTTTTTCTTATACCCTATCTCCTCTCTCTTCTCTTTTCTCTACCTCTCTCCTCTCTCTTACTTTTAATCAAATCATACCCTTTTTAGTAATTTACCATTATAAAAAGTCATTTTAAAAATAACTATCCAAACATTTATTTATTCATAATCACTTTTTTTTCATAAACTCTTCTCTAAAAGCCCTTTTCTATAAACTGTCCATAACCCTTTTTTTAAAATCCTATCAAAATAGGCCCGAAATGGATTAAATGCAATGTGGATGCGGTAATTGTAACCACTAATATAGTAGCTTGTGGCTGGGTAATCAGGGACAAACACAACAAATGGGTTGCTAGGTTTTTTAAATTTCTAGGCATGTGCTCTGCTATGGAAGTGGAAGAATGGATAAATCTGATAGCCATGAACATTACGTGGGACTATGGGTTTTGCAAAGTTCATCTTTGAATCTAATTCAAAGGAGCTCATCGACAAAATTAACAATCCTTCGACATATATCTCAGTTCGGAATTTAGTTGTCAACATAAGAAGCAAGAAGTAGCTTTTGAAGTTTGAGTGTGTCTTTGAGAGTAAAGTTTGAAAAGCCTTTTAGGTAAAATTTTAATTTAGAAATTTTTTAAATAAATAGTCATATTTGTCAATAAGCTACTGAAAATAGTTTTTGGAACAGTAAAAGAGTTTATAGACTATCCAATTACTATCTTACCCCTACTTTTTCTTACATCATCTCTCCTCTTTTTTCTCTACCCTCTCTTTTTTCTACCCTCTCTCTTCTCTCTTCTTCACCTTATCTCCTCTCTCCTTTCTCCTCTCTACACTCTCTCCTCTTTTTTCTCTACCCTCTCTCCTCTCTCATACTTTTAATTAAATCATACTCTTTTTGGTAATTTACCAATATGAAATAGTGATTCTGCTACTAATCATCCAAACATCTCCAATTTTTAAAATCTATTCTTCCAAAATCTATTCTCCAGAACTTATTCTTCCCAAAATCTATTCTCCAAAAACTAATCCAAATATACCCTTAGTTTGCACCTAAAGATGCTAATATTTTAGCATATAAACATGCAAAGGATGGCCTTGAAGCAATCATATTTAGCATATAGACATTGTTGTGAATATTTAGAGTGTGCTAGATGTTTAGAGAGTATTATTTTGTTGTGATTCTAATTGTGACGTTTGAAGTTGTATTCTAACTCCTAAGTGCTTAGATTTATACTTAAAGGTAATTAACGGCTAGCCCTGCTTGACATTGGTATCGCTTAAGAGAAAGAGAAACTTTGTCTTACTTTTAGATTGTGAGTGAGTCTAACCCCTTTCTAAAAAAAATTTTAACAAAAAAGAGTATAGTCCTGGTCTCTCTAGAGGTATTTTTAGTATGGGGTATTTGGAAATTAGGGGAGGAAAAGAGAGAGATTTTGTCTATATTATAAAATTTTTAGAAAGATGGAAAATTAGGGAATTTGAGAGAAAAATTAAATTTTTATATTGTTTTAACTATTATATTAATAATATTTTTTAATATCTCTAAAATACCTATTTCGCATCTCACAGTTGTCTATATAAAAAAAATTATTCTCTATTCTCCTGAATTAAATAATATAACATTAAAATTTATCATCATCTTTCTATTTTTATTAATCTAAATAAAATAATATTAAAATTTCTTTATTTTTTTCTCTCCCTTCTTAAGGGTGTGTTTTTGGTTCACTTAAGGGGGTGGGAGGGGTAGGGGAGAGTTTGGCTCAACCGAGGGGATGTGAGTGGGAGTGGGAGGAACGACAGCAATTTGGAAATGATGGGGAGATGCATTCATTAATGAGTGAACAGCGGATGATTGTACAGGTAATAGAAAAGAGGGAGAATAGAAGGTTTTTCGAAGGGAGGCAAGGACGAAATGAAATGGAGGTTGCACGTGAGGTAGGTGCTGTGTGTGGGGTGCAAGTAGTGAACGAGACAAGGAGGTGTGAAAAGAGGTCAAGAGATATGATGAAGAAAGAGATGGAAAAAGGGGGAAAACCGAGGCATTTAATGGAAGAAGTAAATGAGGAGAGAGGATATTTTGGGGAGGATATTGACGTTGGAATTGATAGTGTATTGGAAAAGGGTGGAAAATCGAGACAAATAGTGGAAGGAGTAAATGAGGAGAGAGAGTTTGTTGGGGAGAAGATTGATGTTGGACTTGATGGTGTATTTGAATGTGGGCCGGATGGTGTAGTGGAAATGTTGGCCCACAATGAGGTGTTTGGTGCAATGGACTGTGGGCAGAATTTCGTTGGGCCAGTGGACTTTGGGCAAGAAGATGTGGACATGGTTAGACAAGTGGAGGAATTTGATCCGGGTGATCCAAGAAATGGGTCTATAGGGAATTTAGGAATTGAGCCTTCTTCGCTGGATCATTTGATGAGTGAGGGTAATGAAGAAGGAGGCAGTAACTCTATGGTAGTGCCCGAGACTCAATTTGGGATGAAAAATTGAGAGGACTATGGTCTGTGTATTAAATAATTTTTATGGATAATATTCTTTATTGGAATACAAGGGGGGCTTGTAATGATAGGCTTCTCAGTAATTTAAAGGCAGTGTGCATTGGACTTAGTTCAAAGTTGATTATATTAGCGGAGACAAGGTGTGTGAGAGTGAGTCAGTTTCAATCTCTCCTTTCATTGGGATTTGATTCTGTTAAAGTTATTCCAAGTGAAGGAAGATCAAGACGTTTGGTTATAGCTTGGAAAAGTAATTTTATAAGGGTGGATGTGCTTGAGGAGGATAGACAATATTTTCATCTGGAGTGTTCGTTGACGGGGAAGTTACCTTTCAAGCTCACGGCGGTATATGCTATTCCGCATTCTGGCTATCGAAAAATTTTGTGGGATAAGATGCTTATACTCTCGGCTTCTATATCTATGTCGTGGGTTGTGATAGGAGATTTCAATGACATTCTTTTTTCTTCAGAAAGACGAGGGGGTGCTGGGGAGAAGATTGATGTTGGACTTGATGGTGTATTTGAATGTGGGCCGGATGGTGTAGTGGAAATGTTGGCCCACAATGAGGTGTTTGGTGCAATGGACTGTGGGCAGAATTTCGTTGGGCCAGTGGACTTTGGGCAAGAAGATGTGGACATGGTTAGACAAGTGGAGGAATTTGATCCGGGTGATCCAAGAAATGGGTCTATAGGGAATTTAGGAATTGAGCCTTCTTCGCTGGATCATTTGATGAGTGAGGGTAATGAAGAAGGAGGCAGTAACTCTATGGTAGTGCCCGAGACTCAATTTGGGATGAAAAATTGAGAGGACTATGGTCTGTGTATTAAATAATTTTTATGGATAATATTCTTTATTGGAATACAAGGGGGGCTTGTAATGATAGGCTTCTCAGTAATTTAAAGGCAGTGTGCATTGGACTTAGTTCAAAGTTGATTATATTAGCGGAGACAAGGTGTGTGAGAGTGAGTCAGTTTCAATCTCTCCTTTCATTGGGATTTGATTCTGTTAAAGTTATTCCAAGTGAAGGAAGATCAAGACGTTTGGTTATAGCTTGGAAAAGTAATTTTATAAGGGTGGATGTGCTTGAGGAGGATAGACAATATTTTCATCTGGAGTGTTCGTTGACGGGGAAGTTACCTTTCAAGCTCACGGCGGTATATGCTATTCCGCATTCTGGCTATCGAAAAATTTTGTGGGATAAGATGCTTATACTCTCGGCTTCTATATCTATGTCGTGGGTTGTGATAGGAGATTTCAATGACATTCTTTTTTCTTCAGAAAGACGAGGGGGTGCTGGTTACAATTACAATAGGATTTGTTGGTTTCAAGAGGTAGTGGAAACTTGTGGGTTGACAAATATGGGTTTCAAAGGGCCCAAATTTACCTGGAGAGGGCAAAAAAATGTTGGGTTTGCACGCTTGTTTGAGAGGTTGGACAGAGCTTTGGCGAATTCGCAAATGTTATCTCAATTACCAGAATGTTACCTAAAGGTACTTCCTCGTACTCAGTACTCTGATCATAATCCTATTTGTCTTCAATTCCATACAAATGATAGAGGGGAGCGAGAAGATAGACCATTTCGTTTTGAGTCAATGTGGTTAACCCATGATACATTTAGAGATTTTATGGCTCATAAGTGGGAGAAGAGCATTAATCTAAATTTGTCTCTGCAAAAATTGAAATATGATCTGCTGGTATGGAATAGAGAAGTTTTTGGGTTAGTTGAGAAGAGGAAGAAGATAATTATGGCTAGACTGGGTGGTATTTAGAAATCATTTGCTTATCCTCATTCTGAGTTCTTGTGTTCTCTTGAAAAGGAATTGCAGGATGAATTGGAAGGAATTTTGAGAGTTGAAGAAATTAAATGGTTTCAGAAATCTAGAACTACCTGGGTTACTAAGGGTGATAGGAATACAAGATATTATCATCTTAAAACAAATCTGAGAAGGAGAAGAAATCGAGTGTTGACTCTAAGAGATGAGAATGGTATGTGGTTAGAGGATGATCTATTATTAAAGGATTTTGTTGTTACTTACTTCAAGAACTTGTACGATGAGGAGGAATTGTCATCTTATTTACTGACCTCTGTTAGTTCATTTCCAAGGTTAGACAGTTCTATGTTTTGCAATTTACATAATGCGCCTACTGTGGAGGAAATTAAAAGTGCTCTATTTTCTATGGGGCCTTATAAAGCACCTGGTGATGATGGGTTTTGCCCGATCTTTTATCAATCTAACTGGAATGTGGTAAGTAATGATTTGTGTTGCTTTGTCAAGGATGTCTTTTAGCATAAGATTTCATTGCAGGAAGCCAATAAGACCCTTATTTCATTGATTCCTAAGAGGGACTCTCCTGAGTTAGTTCATCATTTTAGACCGATTTCGTTATGCACTGTTCACTATAAATGTGTTACTAAAGTAATCACTACGAGACTGAGGGAAGTTATGGATAAGGTAATCTCTCCTTTCCAGGTTAGTTTTATAAAGGGCAGACATATACAAGATAATATTATTGTGGGGCAAGAGATAATGCATCAGATGCAGAAATGTAGAGGAAAAAGGGGCTTGATGGCGCTTAAGATTGATTTTGAGAAAGCATATGATCGGATACGGTGGGATTTTCTTGAACAAGTATTATTTGATGCAGGATTTCAATCAGATTTTGTTTCCCTTATAATGAATTGTGTGAAGTCAGTATCCTATAATGTGTTATGGAATGGTGCCAAGACTGATTATTTTCTTCCAAATAGGGGACTAAGGCAGGGGATCCAATATCTCTTTTGCTATTTGTCTTATGTATAGACAAATTGTCTTACTTGATTAGTGATTTGGTGAATAATGGTTCTTGGAAACCTATCAAGGTAACCGCAGGTGGGCCTTTTATCTCTCATCTCATGTTTGCTGATGATTTGCTCCTATTTGGGGAAGTGAACAAAGAACAAGCAATTGGTATGATGGAGTGTTTGAATAGGTTTTGTATGGCTTCTGGGGCGCGTATTAGCAAGAATAAATCTTCGGTATTTCTCTTTCCAAAAGTCAGACATGCTTCTCGTATGGAGATAGCTAGTATTGCCGGGATGGGGGTGTCTACGGAGATAGGGAGATATCTGGGGTTTCCAATTTCCAGGAGAAGGAGACCAACAGAGAGTTTTCAATACATTATTGATAAAGTGAAGTTAAAGCTTGCTAAATGAAGGAGAATACTTTGTCCACAGCTGGTAGAATTACGCTTGCTAAATCGGTCTTAAGCTCTATCCCTCTGTATCCAATGCAAGTAGCTAAGATCCCAGAGTCTGTCTGTAGAGAGGTTGAACGATTATAAAGGAATTTCATATGGGGAAAGAGTCAACATACTCATGCTTTTCACCCGATCGGGTGGAATCAGGTGACTCAGCCAAAACTAAATGGAGGACTTGGTTTTAAACGGCTGGGGTCTTTGAACAGGACTTTTGGGGCAAAAATTGCATGGAATCTAATTTCCGGTTCAACGGGTTTATGGGCTGAAGTCTTATGGCAAAAATATATGTTAAGAAATGAAGACAATTTGTTAGGATCGTGCCAAGGTGACTCACCACTCTGGAAATTTATTTCTGATCAACGAGAAATCATTGCCAAAGGAATGAAGTGGACTATTAGATATAGGACTTTGGCACAATTTTTTGCTGATTTCTAGTTATTTCCCAATATGAAGATTAAACAAGTTTGCCTCAGATCTCTAACGAATGAGGAGGAATTAACCACAGTAGCAGACCGTGTTGTGGATAGATCTTGGGACTTCCATAGATTGGCTAGTATTGTACCGAGTTCTATTTTTCACAGGCTCATTTCGATGATTCCACCAAGGCCAAATGCGGGTCCTGATTTTTTGTCTTGGAACGCTACTCCGACTGGGACCTTTACAGTAAGAAGTGCTTATTATCTGTTAGAGGAAAATATCTCCACGAACCTTACGCCAGTATACAAAAGCATTTGGAAATGGGGAGGTGCAGAGCGAATTAGAGTTTTTATATGGATAGCTGTTAACAATAGGTTGCCGACTAATGCCTGGAGAAGCAGATGGTCTGCAACTTCTGATGCATGTCCGAGTTGCAACTTGGAACGTGAAGATACATTACATATTTTGCGAGATTGTACTTATGCTAGGCATATTTGGCTTCATCTATTGCTACCAAAGTATCATTCGACTTTCTTTGCTGCTCCTCTTTCAGATTAGTTTGCTTTGAATTTGAAGAGACAATTGGGCAATATGGAGATTGACTGGAAGTTAATCTGGGGAGTAGCTATTTGGAAGCTTTGGTTATGGAGGAATGAGATTGTCTTTAATTCAGATGCTATAAGACCTGAACACCCTGAGATGGCTATCTTGCGAGGATGGAAGAAGTATGTGCAGGTAGATGACTGTCCTAATCTACAGCATTTGTCATTTACAGAGAATATGCATTGGCAATCTCCACCTCTGGGTTGGGTTAAGATCAATGTAGATTGAGCTATAATTCTGTCTAATAATAAAGCTGGATGTGGTGGGTTATTAAGAGATCACAATGGCAACTAGATTTGTGGATTTACACACTATATTGGAGTCTGCAGTGCGGTTGAATCAGAGGAGTGGCTGTTTTTAAGGGACTCCAAATTGCATGGGATAGGGATTTAAGAAGGTTATTCTTGAATCAGATGCCAAATACCTCATTGATATGTTGGGGGAAAATAATGTCATGCAAAGAGGCAGTTTATTAATTGAGAAAATTGTGGCCTTCCTAAACAAACAGTGGGAGTTGAGACTATAGTTTATACTGCGAGAAGCAAACCAAGTGGCAGATGCTCTTGCAAAGGAAGATCTATCAAGATCTGTTATGCTTGAAACGTGTCCAATACAGATGTGTCAATTAGTGACTTCAGAGAGTTTATGATTAAATTTCTCCGTAGCTTAAAACTTTTTACGCCCTCTTTAGTATCAAAAAACAAAAAACATGCAAACACCTCAAGAAATCAACATTACAATTGAACAAATCAATGTTATATGAACCAAACTGAATTGATTGTTTCTATTTCGTTGTTGCTACTCTTTTTTTGTTAAACTTATGATTACCATATTGGAAGTCCTATGAAATATGATCCTTTATTATTAGAAACAAAGCGTTTATCTTTGACATGATTGTTGGATGGTATGTTGGGTTGTGCCTCATCCTATCTCATCCACTGTTAAATGGAATGAATGTGGTTTAATAAATGGTTCTAGAAATATCAATAGGTTTAGGATCATTGGACTGAGCTAATCTTTCACAATATAGTGGATTAATATTTAAATTTTTGTTAAGAGAGATACTCACATTTATTATTTTGACAATACTTCAAATATAATAATCTCCAATAGGAAGATACCTATCCTTAAAAAAATAGTTTTAAAAATACTTTTATGAGCTTTATGGTAGGCAACATATAACTTGGATCTTAAAGTGCCCTAATCGGATGTTTGATATATTTTGAATTAGGTTGTCTCTTTTCTATTACAACATGTTGTTTCCTATTATGATAGTGTGTTGTGAAGATTTGTAACCATAAATTATTTTCTATTTAACTATAGCTTTTTTTTATCAACTTTTCTATTTAATTAAATGTTAAGTTTTATTATTGTTTACTATGGTTAGAATTTCAAAATTAGCTTTCAAGCGGCGCTAAGGTTCTAAAGTAGAGTAGATTAGCGATGGCAACTGGTTCCTCTTCATCTGCGACTTCTATGGACAATGGTAGTAATTCAATAGCGACAACGACGACAGAATGGTAGTTCGTAGAGTTTATTCTTGGTGCTGGTAGTTTCCTCTTCATCTTCGTGTTCCTCCCATCCTTGCTGTTCTTTTTTAGCAATAGAATATTATGGTACAACCTGTATCAATTAAACTATGAAATAATTTGTTATTTATTCTTATTGCCATATAGGGAGTTTCCCTAATCACATCTATTAACCTTAATATTAAGAAGATCTAATTATTTTTGGTAAGAGTCTTTTTTTTCTTATTCTTTTAAAGGGAGCAGTAGAAATAATAATAAAAGGATGTTTTAGAAAGAGAATAAATACTCTTATACAAATCTATCTAATAGATGCTAAAATTATAGATAAAATAAAATTTAGTCTATTAAGTATAATTTTAGAAAATCTGATTTATTAAAAACTAAAATTTATCGTATTTCCAGACTTTAGTATTACTACTAAAATCTTGGATCTAGAATTGTTATGGGAAGGATTGGGAAGCCAATAAAGATTGGTGTAACAAAGAAGCAAATAGTAGGGCTGAGCAACGGGCGGGGCGGGCTGGCCCGATGGTCAGCCCGTACCCCGCCCGTTTAATCTTAACTGGGCACGGGCTAGCCCATGCCCGTGCCCCAGCCCGTTTAAGCCCGTATTAAACGGGCTGGGCTGAACCCGTTTGGGTTAAAATTGGCATGGGCAGCCCGTTTACTAAAAATATATAAAAAAAATCTGATTTACCCTATTTAAAGTTCACAGTGAACACATAATATGATTATTTATCATAAAATTATTAAAAGAAAATATCATAATCATAATGTTTATCAATTATCACTATAAGTTTATAAACACAAAGTCCATAATGCATACATAATATGATCATTCATAATTTTTATTTTTTTAAAAAATATTTAATTAATTAAAAAATATAAACGGGCGGGCTACGGGCTGCCCGATGGTCAGCCCGTAGCCCGCCCGTTTATTTTACTACTTTAGCCCGTTTAAGCCCGCCCGTTACGGGCCCATTTTGGGCGGGCTCAAAACGGGTAAATTGACACCGGGGCCGGGCGGGTACACCGGGCTACGGGTACTTTGCTCATCCCTAGCAAATAGTGTGGCAAACTCTGGCCAAAACTGCTCTTAATATTGTTGCAGCTGTGTGCTTCAGTTTATTACTGAATTTTATTTATGATGCTTTAAGTGTTGATACTGTTTTGCAGTTATTCTTTTGATTTCTTTCTGCCAAAAAAAAAACTTGTTAAGATTAAAGTTTATTGTTTGTTGCAATTTTATTTTATCAACTTCTTCAAAATTTTTGTATCTAAAGTTGTAACGTTTTGATTTTATTTAGATTTGTTTAGCTTTTTAGATTTAGATTTTTTTTATTATTTTTACTTGAGTTTTTAGTCAAGGGTTTGAGTACCAAATATAAAAAATATTGTTCTAAATGGGTTGTACAACCGATTTAGAAAATACTTAATTTTTTAAATTACTTTTATCTACATTAAATCTAAATTTGGTCTAAAAAGTTATGTTTACCCGACTTAAATTTTTTTTTTATTAATATGTTTTTAAAAATATAAAAAGGCTAAGATTGAGGGGATTTTTTTTTTTATTTATTTGGAGCACAAATATTTTTAGAATATAACAAACTTAACAAGGGTAAATTAGTTATAAAATTTATCTCCCTGCCAAAAACTCTCCAATTGAAGGAGATCAAAATCAAGGGAGAAAAGTGAAGGGTAGGATAAATTTTTGGCCAACCTTACTATATAATTTTTCTAACCAAAAACTTTTTCTACTTCCTCTGTATTATGGATAAGCTCATATTAACCTGTCAATTTAAGATAATTTATTAATTTGTAAGATAAACAATTGGAGTTAATGACATAACACTTCCTAATTAGCACACTTATAAATTACTCTTAGCGCGTTAATCTAAATAAAATTAAAATGAACTAAATTACAGATTATATATATATATATTCAAGAGATGATTATCGTTATCACCATAAAGTTTTAAAAAATGACCTAAATAAACTCTAAAAAATAGGAAAACCACAATAATATTTGCGAATGACATAAAGGTGTGAAGACCTATTATAATATTTTGAAATTTGAGATGAAAAGACTAAAATACCCATCCTCCCTCCTCTTTTTTCCTACCGTAATTCCCTCTGCCTCATCTCTCCATGGTCGCCTTCATCATCATCTTCCTCCTTCTCCTCCATTGAAGAACAACAGAAAGAGAAGAACAAAAGAACAAGAAGAAAAATCACCAACAGCCCAAACGACCAATCCTCTAAACGTTCTGATTTCTCCTTCAAGCCCTCCTCTTATGTCAAAGGTCTCCAATTCGAGGGCCAATTCATCGTCAAATCCTTCACCATCCATTGAGCCAGACCCCTCGAACTCATCAAACTCCTCTCTTACCCGCCGGCCCTAAAGACCGCCACCACAATAAGCTCCTTCCTTTCCCTTCCACCACTACCTACCTGTCCATCAACTTCACCATCCTCGCTCACCAAGCTTGGCACGCCCTCACGCTTGACCTCAGCACTAACCCAAAGTGCTTCTCTTCATCTTCGACTCTGAAACCATGAAGGACGCCGTTGATCAGACTTGGCGCTACGAGATCCCTCTTGATGTTGATTTTCAGGGGATGGTTTCAACAAAAAGGGGATAAAGGATGCTTTTGATGGTGATCTTGACGGGGTTTTGAGAAGGTTCAAGGAGCAAGAAGAATCATGTTTCACTAAATGGTAACACGGAAGAAGATGAAAAACCCAAATTGTTGGTTGTTGCTGATGAATTGGGTAGTTCAATAGATTTATTTTTACAGATTAAATTAATAGATCTACAATTGCCCCCCTTGCATTCGTCTCTGATGGGCTCGGGGGTTGTACTATAGTATGTGATTCTTTCTAACGAAGGATGATCCATCTTTCTATTTCTCTTAAAATGAAAAATGCAAGTGCAGAGGGGGAGGAGGGGTTAAAATTATTTTTTATATTGATAAATTATTAAAAAAATATATGATTTAATTAAAAGTAGGAGAAATGAGAGAGAGTAAAAAAAAGAAGAGAGATGAGAGAGGGTAGAAAAAAGAGAAGAGAGATGAGAGATGAGAGGAGAGAGGGTAGAGGAGAGAAGAGAGAGATAAGAGAGGGTAGAGCAGAGAGGAGAGAGAGGAGAGGGGGTGAAGATGAGAGAGGAGGGATGAAAGAGGAGAGAGGCGAGAAGGTAGATAAGAGAGAGGAGAGATGAGAGGGGTATAAGAAAAAGTAGGGGTAATATAGTAATTAGATAGTTCATAAACTCTTTTACTATTTCAAAAACTAGTTTCAGTAGCTTATTCAAAACCATAATTTTAAACTATATTTTAGCTTAAAAGTATTTATGGATAAATATTATTATTTATTTTAAAATTTTTTTAAACCGAGATTTGAGCCAAAAATCCTTTTAAAATTTAAATTTAGGATTTTCCAATCAGGACTATATCATTTGTAAATATTAGGGTTCCAATTTAGATTTTTTTTCTATTTTTAGGTCATTTTTCTTAATTTTTATTTTTATATAGATAATAAATAAATATTATTCAGTAAGTTTATTTTTCTTAAATATTCTTTTGTATTTTATATTTTATATTTTATATTTTATGACAGCTTGCCTGTTATTTAGTTGGTATCCACATTGATTGTAACAAACCGATTATGAGCCTGTGAAGTAAATGAAAAATTTATAAGTACATAAAAAGAAAAAAAACTAATTAATGTTTTCTGGAAAAAGAAAGAAAAATACGACGACGTTTTGTTGCTTGGTCAAATCTTGCGGCTTGCCGCAAATTAGGAAATCCGGTTGTGCATGCCACATCAGACCCAAAAACGGCGTCGTGGTTTGCCCTTTAATACTGAAGCGAGGCTGAACTGCATAACCGGCATCCACACGGAACTTACAAAAGAGACGGCTCACGGCAGGCTCTCTAACCCAACTTGCAATCTTTCCCATATTCTTTTCCGCTCCGGCGTTCAATTCATTGTCTCTTCGAGTTTTGATATCTCCCCAGTTTTTCAATCCTGTTCCGGAACTTTTCATCTTCATCTCTATTGAGGTTCGTGTTGCTTCTTTTTCACGATCTCGATAATAATTTCTTTTGGTGTTCAATTTTAATTACGTTATAATTTTATTTCTTAGAATATGACTGCATGTTACCGATTTGGTATTTATATATAAAGTTAACATTTGTTGTTCATAAATATTTTTCCTTTCTTAGGATGATTTTTTCACTTTTTCTTTATTGGTTTCCATTGTTATCGGTTTTGAGGGTTTTCGAAATTGTTAAGGTGGATACAGTATGGACGATGGGTTTTTGGGCGTGTACGGACTATCAGCTCGATGCGAATCTCCTAATCTGGGATAAATTTGATAATTTACCATAATTGTTCTTTTAAAAATATTTCCATCGTGAATTTTGTTTTACTTATGATTTATTTTTCGAGTAGATTGAGGGGAATTGCATCCGATTCGTGTTCTTCGCCACCAGTTTTTCGAATTACATGCCAATTTTTATTTTATTTTTGTTATTGTTATTATTATTTGACATAAGCGAAATATATGTTATTAGTTAGACGGAAGGAGCATCATTTGATTCTTAATCAACATCTTTTTGTTAACTCTGTGAAGGATGCCTACGCTTATTTCTTAGACAACATGTTTAAATACCTTATGCTCAATTAATATTATATAAGAAAAGTGTACCAATTTTCTGTCTTCTTTCTTTTTCTAGCAGTTGAACTATTGTGAGGCATGCATACCAAGCAAATTAGTTTCTTGGGTAGTTAGGGCATCTGGTTATTCAACATGCACATGGCAGCACATGACATGGATCCTGATGTTGTTCGCTGGGGTCTTCATCTCCTTAATGGCTGTACACTTTCTAATAGTGGTTCACCTAGTGTCATAACTCAATATGATCCGGATTTAAGTCAAGTTGAATATGTTAGAGAAGGCTTTTATCATTATGAAAATGTGGAGAATGATGAGGAAGTTGCTCGTGCTTATCAAGAAGAATTATCACAACTTGATTGCATGGAAGCTTCCGGGTTATCAAATTTAGAGAATCAGCATGCTCGGGCGTCTATTCTTTCACAAGATTGGTGTTCTACTTCGAATAGATCTCATGACTCTGGTATAAAAACCTTTGTAGTTGCATTCAATTGTCATTGTCTTCTTCCCATGAGGCATTTTGTATGGCAGTAATGATATAATGTCCACCATATGTAGGCAGCGAGACCTGTCAAAAGGCTATCGATGAGCCACACAATATGAAAGAAATGGAGAATTATTGTCATATTGAAAAGGAAAATGATGTGGTACAGGAAATTGAAATCTCTGGCTCATCATCTGGATCAGATGTACCTGTTTTTAATGAAGATTTGTGGCATTCCTTGGAAATATCAGATGAGTCTGTCCTTGATGGTGAAGTTGGTAAAAGATTGAATCAGATGGTTTCCATTCCTGTAAGTGGAACTAAATTGCTACTATCCTCCGTTGTTTTTTCAATTGAACATATTTTTTCTTCTACAGTTTATCCCACATATATTTATTTGTATCTGGTCTCTTCTTTGGTCAAGCATAATATTGTAAATGTTCTTAAAGATTTCATTGTTGTTTTATATAATTGTCCCTTACCTTTTCAAGTCTCTTGAGATTTTTATGTGCGTTCTGTGGCTAGCTTATTCTTTTTATCGACAGCTTATTATGAAAAGAGGAGGTTACCAAATGCCAACATTTGCTGGTTTTCATTTTATTTAATATGTGCTCTAACCTGTCTTTGTGAAGAATAAAGTAAAAGTGAATGCTTTGGCAAGCCTTGATAAAGGGAACTTGACATACAACTAATACTAATACTAATGCTTCAGTGAGCCTTGATATGGAGTGAATTCATTTACCTATACTTATGCATGAGGATGGTTTAACTTGTGATACCTGGTGGAATTGATATAGAACTAAATAACAAAGAAGGATAAACTAGCACTATTGTAATTTTATCTATGGATGCTAAATACCAGGCATGTTTGTTTATTTGATGCCACATGAATATGTGTCTTTTAACCAACACATATTAGAACTCAGTTCCTTTTAGAATTCAGTTGTGGTGGTTTTTACCCAACACATATTAGAGTATCAAAAGAAAGTGTGCCATGGACGTGAACTAGGGGGATGGTAAGATAGATGAGAACAATCCTCTATCATATTGAAGACCACCTCTTGCTTTTCTAGATATTCACTTAGTCCTTTAATTATGTGGGCGGTAGAAATGAGTTAATGCTTAAACCTTTGGCCATTTTATGAAGCTTGAGGATTAGTTGATGTAAATGTAAATAGATGCTGTGTGCGTGTCTTTTATAATTGTAATAAGAGAGAGGAAGTTAGTTGGGTAGTTAGTAAAGGGGTTAATAGGCAGTTAGAAATATTAGTGAGCCAACAGCTGCATAAGGTGTAAGGGTCATAGTAATGTGAGAGTATGGATTGTATGGAATAAGAATTGAAATTCAATTTTCTTGTTCTCTCTTTCTTTCTCCCCCCCAAAAAAAAAAAAAGAAGACAAATCTCTATGATTCTCTTCCTTCCTGTTCCTCTTTTTCTCTTCCCCAGATAAAATTCCATAACAGCTTGCTGTTTGGTTTTCCCTGAAAGAGGGCAAACTGTTGATTAAACAGATTATCCAGTAATTTTACATTTTAAGTTTGAGACTTGACGGAGTTATAACCTGGACAACAATAATCGTACTTATATTCCTTCTTTGTATTTGCAGCATGTTCCTAAAATCAATGAAAAGCTGCCGTCTGATGATGAGCAAATATCAGATCATCAAAGGCTGCTAGACAGGTAATGGGTTATACTTTGTTTCTATCTCTTCATTTTGTGTTATTTAGTATAATGATTGGAAGCTAGCAACAAAGGAACCTAGTGCTAAAATAGTCGTTTATTTCTTACCTACAAGATAAGTTTACAACAAAGACAATAGAGTGAATGACAACGTAATTTGGGCACCTCTTAGATTGTGTGTAATACTTTTAATTATTTTGGCCCGAGGTTGTGTGTAATACTTAATTGCCTTGTAGTCTTCTTCTCAGAAAATCAACTTGACTTGTATAGTTCTAGTCTACTGCGTCAAGAAGGAAGCCATCCCAAGAATCACAAATGAACGAATCTCAAATGAACATGCCTAATAGTAAAGTTTCTCCTTTGTAATGTATTGAGACCACTAATTTGTTTCCCTTTTTCCTGACAATCCAATCTTTCAAGTGATGTTTCTACCACCTACTAATACAATATATATATATGTAGATATACATATATCAATAAACAACTCTTTCTTTATCAATAGAATTTCGACATAGCTAGAAATGGAGCTTATCGAATATTTTTTTTCTTCCTTCTCTTTTCCTCATACCAAACTAATTTCAGAAACTTTCGTTATTAATAATAGAGAGGGTTGGACACTGTTAAGCGATAATAACAAGAGTATGATAAATATTGTAAGACACATTTTTGCTTCGTTTTCCATAATACAGATTCCATCCCTGTTTACTTGTGTTGCCAAAAATGTCCTCAGGGAAGGGGAGGATAAGCATGTGGGCGGTTAACACACACATGCATGTCAGTTATTTATTAGCCCTACCAACCATTTGTGATAACTGGGAATGATGCTAGAGGGTAGTTCATTCGTAAGTCTTAACCATAACAATGGGTCCATCTCCTTTTCTATTGCCACTGAAAAATTTCCATTAAATCTCAAACCAAAAAGGTTGCAAATTCTGTTTTAGGCTTTCCATATTTATATTAATCTTCGTTTTTAGCGTGTACATCAATGCAGAAGCTATATTTGTTAATATTATGGCTGTTGATCATATTATCTAATTTTAATAATTATGATATCTCTCAGGTTGCAGTTATATGAACTGGTTGAGAATAAGGTTGAAGGAGATGGTAACTGCCAGGTTGGTACTTATATATATTGTGAGTGGTTAGTGCTTTTGTGAGATGTAAACGCTTTTTTAGGGATTATTTCCATCAATCTTGTTTGAATTTCACTTGAAGTTTTGGCGAAGGATGTAGCTTTCCTACTCGTTTACATGCCTACAACTGTTCAATTTCTTGCTTCTTTCAAGTTAAATAATGATTTATTAATAATAACTATATTCTTCTGGGGTATGGCAATTTTTTGTATCTAAATAAGTAGCAGCTGAATTTTTGGCGATTACCTGGCTGTGTTGACAATTTTGCAGTTATATATGATCAAAGGCTTTGAGTACTATAAATGTTTTCTAAAAATTACAAATTATTGACATGAATTACTATGTCATCTCTTACTGATCTTACGAGTTGCATGTAATGAGATATAGTCCCTGTAGCTAAGTTAAAGCTGAATGCCTTTGTTTTATATTCTTCCAGTTTCGCGCTTTGTCAGATCAGCTCTATCGATCTTCAGAGCACCACAAATTTGTACGAGAGCAAATCATTAAACAGGTTTTGTGATGTTTGTGAAGATATACTACTACTAATACTCCTTTATGGGTTTTGATTATGATATAATTATTTATTTTTTGTGCTTTATCAGCTCAAGGCTCACCCAGAACCATATGCGGGTTATGTTCCTATGGCTTATAGTGATTATTTAAGGAAGATGGGCAAGTATGTTGATACCTTTCATTATGCTCATGTTTTATAATATATGAGCTTTGTTGAAGTTCTGGTGTTTGCTAATAGTTTTTATTATATGGTTGAAATAGGAGTGGTGAATGGGGTGATCATGTCACATTGCAGGCTGCTGCAGATTGGGTACGAGGAAGCATTACTCTTTCTCTGATTCTTTACTTAGTGACATGGCTGACTATGCATATATTGCAAAGATTTCAAACTTGATTTCTGAAATTTTCTAGGATTTTTCTCTCTCTCCTATTGTTCAAATAGGAAGATACAAGATGATAGAAGCGAAAATAGAAAAGTTTTAAGTTATAAAGTGAGCTTGATAGTTGGACCCAATAATGGGCTCCAGATCACAAACTCTCGCCTTCAAGCTGGAGAGTATATACCAGCACTTAATTCCTCAAATCTGACTCTTAAAAGCTTTGGTTATCCACTTAAGATTTTATAGATATGTAGGATTGATAAATGTCTCCTGAATCAATATTTTCCTTTGTAAAACAGTAATCAATCTTCACATGCTTTATTCAATCATTATGCTTGGATTCTTTGTAATCTCAATTGCAGACATGTTGTGACAGCATACTTTCATAAGCATTGTTACTGCCATTTTATTCTCAACTTTCACATAGCTTCTAGCCACTACTAATTGTTTCTTAATTTTCCATGTGACCAAAGCTGCTTCAAACATTAGTACAGTATTTGTTTGTAGGACTTCTATCAGGAACAGAAGTAGCCTAGTCTGCATCTATGCAGGCTTCTACACTCTTTGGTCTTACTTTAGCAAAGAATAATCACTTTACTAGTGTCATCTTCAGGTACCTTTGATGTAACTGAACTTTTAGATTGATAATACTTAGCTTAATGACTAGTTACAATCTCTTGAGATGGAAAAGAAAAGGGAAAACTCATAACAGTAACTAATCCAAGCTCAACAAGTGGAAATAAATGATAAAATGCAGCAGAAAAGACAGTCAAAACCATAAAGACTTCCTGTTATTCGAGAGGCCAGGAGCACTCCTTGTTTCCGATGTCCCAAAAACTGTCTTTGCTTGAGCACACAACCCTACATAACTGCCTCTCCACTGCCCTCCTTAGAGTTATTGGGCTTGGGTCCAGTAGAGGCCTTCTTTATTGTGTCTTCCTTTGCCGAACCTTTGGCCTGCTTATTTTTATACACATGGGCCAGTGGTGCAGTGGGTTTATCAATCTCATAATTGTATAAATAGCTTCCACGTGTTCTTGTGATTTGCTCATAAAATTGCTTACTGCACTCACTGGAAAAAAAAAAATATCTAGCCTTGAAATGGATAAATATCAGTTGCTCATAAACTTGCTTACAGGCCTCTGGCGCCATCCTATTTCAATTGTTCTTTCTTTCTTTAGCACAAGCATAAACATTGTTTCCATAGGAGTTTCAGCTGTAAACATTCCAGATTCTCTTAGTAAGCATACATTATACGTTCTGGGATTCACATTCCCTTGGTGGATTCAGAAACTTGCACTTTGGAAGTGCCTTAGGTTCCTTAAGTCTTTTTCTTCAAATTCTGTAGCTAGCATTTTCTTTAACCTTGTTATTCTTTCTGAGTCATGTAGAAGAGAATGGAAGAGCAAACTAAATCTGTATATTTCTTGTATATTGATGTACAGAGAGCCAAAGGAAATATACACACACACAAGAGCCTCAAGGACCAAAAATAAAATCTCTAAAATCACTCACTTAAATGACCAAATATTCTCTCTCATGAGTACTAAATCACTAACAGCTCTGAATAAAAGAAAAGTATTTATGATAAATTAGTAAACTTTAAAGATTCTAATAAGTTATCTCCTGTTAACACCATGTCATTTAATAGAGACAATTAGAAATTGACATCTCTCCAGAGTGTAATAAAGTATGATCAGTCTAGCACTGAACATGTCCCAGCTGCTTTGCATCACATCTGGATCTGTCATACTTGGCTCTGGATTTTTGGTTTTAACTGATATAGTCATGTGTATTATTGCAGTATGGCGTCAAAATTTTTGTGATTACCTCTTTCAAGGATACATGTTACATTGAGATTCTTCCACAGATACAAAAATCTGTAAGAGGTAAGACCGTTAAATTGCTTCAATTGTACATTGTTATGCAAATGAATGCAAACGGCAATGCTATGATTTTGGCTTTTTAAAAATTCCGACAAAAATGGTTTTATACATGTAACGATATATAAAACAAGTGAAACATGTTTGCATGTGCCTCTATTGTAATTGTAATTTCTAAATATTATTAGTCAAATGGCTGGGACAAATATTGAGTTCATCTATTTTTAAGAATACGGGCTGATAGTAAATGAGCACTATCATTCACCATGTTATGACTTTCTAATGATAGATAAAACCCCAAAGAAAGAGGGAAACAAAAAGTAAGCAGGAAAGAAGGAAAAAATATGAAGGAAAAAATTATAGGCCTGGACTGCTGATAAATGGACAAATTCCACCGAGCATATTGGATTTAAATTTTTCTTTGATGATGCTTTTGTCATTTCTGAGATTTTTGAGTAGCTTTCTTATTATTCTATCACTTTAAGGCTTTGTTCTTTTTGTAGCTAGCAGTTGGCCTTATCTCTCTCTCATTTCTGTAATTTTAAGTCTAGGGATCCCACTTGTCCTAGACCTAACTACTTCCAAACGCAGACTAATTTAAGGGACAACAGACTTGATGACATGCAAATCAAATCCCCTAAAAGCTTAAAACAATTAATCTTCAACCAACCGAACATAGAAAATTGAAGACAAAGTACATGTAGAGTTTGTTTGGAGTCATGCTACGTTTCACCAGAAGTGACAATTTGATGCTTTTGGTGAAACTGCATTTCAGGGGAAACTCAAACACCACTTCATACATGCTTGTACTGTAGAGGAACTAACTTGATTTGGATTAAGTTTACAAAAGTAAAGCTCCATCCAAGCTCAGTTTAAGGAGATTTAGGATAGTATCTTTTATTTATTCATTTATTTTTTAAGTTGGAATGCCTCCACCCTTGGCATAGCACTTCCCCTCTTTGCCACACCTCTAGGTGCAACCAGAGGTCAAGGGCATTGCAAGTTCAATATCAATAATCTCTAGTTTCATTTTACCGTATTTTCAGTCCTCTGATTGTTTACCTGTGATGTACCTGTGATGAAATGTATTAAATAAATGTAATCTTTTATTTTAAATATTACATTTCCCTTATGCATAATGGTGTCATACAATTCATGTAGGTGATCCCATCTAGTGGGATTTGGCTTCTTGTTGTATTACATTCCCCTTATCAAGAAAGATACTGAAACAAAATAAAATTTTAAAACTAACAGCCTAAAAGCATGGAAATATTTAAAAATAAATGATAAAAGATGTTAGGGAATAAAAAGACCAATATCACAATCCTCAACAATTTTAATTTTTAAAAATTTCCTTGAAGTATCGACCTAGATCCAATAAGTATCAGATACATATTGAAAATTAAAATTTTTCCTAAAAAATTAGTTACTTGGATATTTTTCAGATACATATCCAAGAAGTATTTGTCCATAAGCGGCTAGGCTCTGCTATAAATAATCCTAGGATCATGGCAGCCAGAACAAAACCCTTTATTTTATATCTTACATGAACAATAGAATCAGATCGAATATTTAACAGATAAGATATTGGGAAAATAAAATGAAAAACAAACAGAAAAATGGTAAAACAAAAAGAGAAAAATAGAGCTCTAAGAGCCAAGTGGCATGTGACAGTCTCCAACATAGGAAGATTATGTAATATTCCTAGTACGCGTTTGATTTTTCTGTGAGACAATTTATTCTTAAAAGAATTGAATTTGAAAGGACACGCATTCACTATAACATGTTATGATTACATTAGCTTCTCTTGGTGCTGTACTCATGGGTAAAAAGACTTGTGAGAGTTGTCTAAAAATAACGTATTTTATTCACATAAACTGTTACAAATGTCTCTAGCGCCTTACATAGCAATTTCTCTAACTACGTAACTACTATACTAGTAGTGTAATATAGTGTTGGAAATCTAAAAGCCAAGTCCACAGGACTCAGCTTTACTTAGCCGCTGTGCATATTGCTGAATTTTTTATTTTTATTTTCTTTTCCTTATTTGCTGCTAGCGGTTATTTAGCTGAGATAAGTTAGGGATATTTTCGATTATCTTTAGGTATTTTGATTGTAATATCGGATCTACCTAGATTCCTTAGTTGCTGCCGAATATATTGGTCACTTCTACTACATTTATAAGATTTGTGGGACTTTTGTTCTTTTGCATTGTTTTGAAATTTTTTTGTTGTCATTTGTGGTGCTGATCAATAAAATTTCTTCTTTTCTTGTTATTATTTTCGTTTTTCTAAAAATTTAACGTGATAAGGCTTTCCTTTAGATATTTGCTATGTTTGGATCTGGTTAGAGAATGGTAACTCACATGTAGGAAGTATTTGGTTTTTGCTATTGTGCTTTATATCTTTTGCTATATTCTATAGTTTGATTGTTTGAATGACATGTTTTAAAAGAGCTCTTTCACTTTAAGCCACATATACTTAGTTTGGACTTCCTCTTTGTGACCCATGCAGTGATATTTCTCAGTTTTTGGGCAGAGGTTCATTACAATTCAATCTATCCTAAAGGAGGTACGTTTTTACCTCGTATTCAATACTCCTCTGGTCCTTAATATAGGATCTAATTAAGAAGTTGATTTTGATCTTAAATATAAGACCTATTTTTTATATTTATCATTTTTTTCTCAAATTAATCCTATTGTTATTCCTTCAATAATAATCAAGTAAGAGAGGAAGAGAGGGAATTAAGATGATTAGAGTGTTTTAGAAAAAATGTCATATTAACTACTTAACTAATTTCTTTAATCTAATCAAATTAGTTAAATATATCTTATACTAAAGACTAGAGGAGTATCTTGTTTCAATGCTAAATTATTGTTGGTTAACTCCCTTGAATAATTTTTCAAATTTATTGAGACATAAATAGGCTATATATGTGAAAAAGAGAGACAATCTTGTTCTTCACAAGATTTTTATTTGAGACCTAAATCTAGATTTGGTGTTTCTGGATTTGGGGTGTCTACTGCCGCCCAAATTTTCCCAACTTCTCAAATGTTATGGTCTTGTTTCTTTTGATCATTAGATTCTATATAAAATGAGTAACATTTAATATTTCATGTGTAAAAAATGTGCATTTTTGAATTTTTTCCTATTTTTCAAAGGAAAAAAATATTTTTCTTTGAAAAAAAAAATCAAAACTGCACCATTTTTTTTGCCCATGAGATATCAAAATTCAAAACTGCATCATTTTCCCTTCCTGATTTCTCTTTGCTGATTCCCTTCCTGATTTCTCTTTTCTAATCAGCAGGGTATTGCACATTGCTATTTTCTTTTAATTAATTTTTGCATGTTGTATTATGTTCAGAATTGCCTATATCCTACTCAAAGAAAAAGAAGAGATGGTGGAATTTGGTTGGTTAGGATCATTTCTAAACCGAAGCAACCATTTCACACAACAGCTCCTTCTAAATTGCAGCGGAATGTGTCCTCATTTATTTTTGTCTCTAAAGCTTGGTTTGAATCATCAGTATGATCGATCAGCATTGTGATGGTTGGAGCCTATTGCAGCTTCAATTTTATACACGGATGATGGTGAAGTATTAGGAATCCCACACTTGTTTTGTATAGCATTTTTTTTATTTAATAATTCTTTTATTGTACAGGACTTATTTATTCTGTATATACTTAATAAATTTTATATCATTATCTTTTTTTAAGAATTTTTTTTGGGGTGTGCCTAATTCAGGAAATGCAAGTATAAATAACAAATTGAAGGGATTGAACATTGATGTCGTAACCCCACTAAGCGGAATATGGAGGTACTTATGGCAGAACGGGCTAATTTAGTCTTTCACAATAAAGTGATAGACGGAATTGCTATTAAACGATTTATTAGCAGATTAATAGATCACTTCGGAATGGCATATACATCACACATCCTGGATCAAGTAAAAACTCTGGGGTTCCGGCAAGCTACTGTTACATCCATTTCGTTAGGAATTGATGATTTTTTAACAATACCTTTTAAGGGATGGCTGGTACAAGATGCTGAACGACAAAGTTTTATTTTGGAAAAACACCATCATTATGGGAATGTGCATGCGGTAGAAAAATTACGTCAATCCATTGAGATATGGTATGCTACAAGTGAATATTTGCGACAAGAAATGAATCCTAATTTTAGGATGACTGACCCTTTTAATCCATTCCATATAATATCTTTTTTGGGAGCTAGAGAAAATGCATCTCAAGTACACCAATTAGTAGGTATGAGAGGATTAATGTATTATGGAAGTCATACAGAACTCTTTTTCCCTCATCTATCTTTTTTTTTCAGAAAATTAATTTTTGGCAAGCGTACAATTTTAACAAGAAAGGTATATGTTTGAGGCATTTGGCGTTATTAAATTTTTATAGGTGCAAAAATATACTTAAACATTGAAAAATAGAGCAAAATTACCAATTCCACTAGGTTGCCCACACTTCCGTCACTTCCTTCCTGTGGGGGCCACCTAACATTTTTCTCCCCATCCACGTCAGCCCTCTCAGCCCTCATATTTATTTTTGACCCCTTCTCTCTTCTCTCTGTTTTTTTAGTTGCCTACCCGATTCACTGAAGCTTTGCCCTGGCTACATCCGGATTCGACCCGCGTCGCGCACCTAACTATAGTGGGTGAGTCTCCCAACGAATTTTTTTTGCATATGTCAAGGCTCAAATTCGAGATCTCGCTTAAACAATATCGAGCCGCTTACCACTGAGACCAACTATCGTCGTTGGTGACCCCTTCTCTCTTAAATCACTATCCTTCTCTCCCTCTCCCCCCCCCTACTATTCATTCTGCTTCCATCTCAATCCTTTTTCTGGAACATTCAATTGCTTCATGAAAACCCAAAGCTTCTGGACATTCTTCCCCAACTATTATTCCAAGAAACCACAACTCTTACAGCTGCAAAGGGTTATACACACACGCGCACTAAAACACAACTCTTTTTGTTCTTATTTCTCTTAGTTTTCCAGGTTTAGTTGCATGCATCAGTTTGTGTTGAACATATATATATTATAAATATATATGTATATATACGTATATATATTTATATTTATATGTGGATCCCTAGTTGTTCCAACACATCTCTATCCATGGCATCTTCACTCTTTTATTGATCATTCATTCACAGAGACATCAGAGCTTTAGATTGAGATGTGGAAGGAGAATGAAGGGTAACGAAGAGGGACGGATGATGTAGAGGTGTGGCTTGAATCGGAGAGAATATCCGCAGGGTCAAGTACGGTTTAATGGGAGAGAGAGGAGGAAAAAGGAGGAAGTGTAGAGAGGAAGAAGAATTGAAGAAGAAAAGAGGTAGCCAATGATTTAGCTCGAGATTGAGAGAGGGTTTTGTCTTTACTTGAGGTAGCCATCTCATTCTGCGAGAAGGTGAGAGGAGAGAGAGAGGGGGGGGGGGGGAGAGAACTGACGTAGATGAGGGAGAAAATATTAGGTAGGACCCAAGGGAAAGTGACGGAAGTTTAAGCCATTCAACGGAATTAATAATTTTGCCTCAGTTTATTTATATTTTTGCACCTACAAAACCTTAATAGTATTAGATACCCCTAATATATAATTTTATTATTAAAATTATACATTTGCCTTTAATTTTTAGTCCTTCAACTTTTAACTCACTTTTAACTCGAGTTCTCAATTATAACTCAGTATATCTTTATCACTCGTATATAACTGTCATCTATAACTCATTCTAAGTGACAATAACATCTTTACTTTTAAATCATCTCCATGCGGTTTCTTATAATTTTTTTTTGAAAAAAAGAAGCCACGGGGTGGAAGCCACTTGACCTGCGATTGTGCGAGTAAACAAAGAGTACACAGGGAAGAAAAAAGGATTGGAGGCTATGAAAAATATGGGGATTAATAACCTCTTGTTGGGGTGATTGAGAGAAGAAAGTGCATAGGAAAGATGATCTGCATGATTTTCATGTTTTAACATGACAGTCTTATCGTGAAGCTCCTTCAGGTCTCTCCTTGCAAAGGTACCTTATCTTCTCCCACTATGTCACTCCTCTTATATGTTGACTTCAATTTCGATTTCTCCTCCTTAATCTATGAGGTGCTGGATATTTTATATGTTTATTTCGTTTTCTAAAAATTACGTAGTGATGAGTGTGAACTCCGGGGACAAAACTTTGAAATATCTTGGTCTTCTCGATGATTTCAATAATGCTTCTTCTCTACAATCACCCCAACAAGAATTTGTTTACTCGCACACAAACGCTGGTCCAGTATTTCGGCCTCCCGTCCGGTGGCTTCCTTGTTATTGTTTAAATTTTACAAAAAAATCCAGGTGGAGCTGACTTGGAAGCAATTTTAAGGGCGTTATTGCCACATAGGATGAGTTATAGATGACCAAGGATAAAATGTAAAATATACAAAAATGTATATGGTTGAGTTATAGATAAGTCAAAAGTCAAACATTGTGAGTTGTATTAAGTTATAGTTAATGGGTTGAATTGTAAGTGAGTAAAAAATTGAAGACAAATTATTATTTTTTAATGGAAAGGATGCAGGCAGCAAAACTAAGGAAGTATAGCTATAGTAAAAGCTGTTTTTTTAATACAATGATCCAAGGTACTAAATATCATATCATCGGTCATATCAGTGATAACTAAATTAAGATTAAAATAATATAATTTAACATATACATAAAAAAATATTTATATAGAACTTTAAAAATGTAATATTTGAATAGAAAACTATTAATTCATAACTAAAATTGACAATTCAATTGCACTTTAATTATTCTCAAACTTGTTTGATGACATTGATGAGCAAATAGATCTTAGAGCTTTTTTAGTTGATAAGTCTGAGGGCCTAAGTAGAATCTATATAAGTGTAACATTCAGATTTTTACATTTTTTAATACTATTTTTTTGACCTTATTATTAAGTATCTAATTTTGGTGTTTGTAACTGTTCCTTCTAGCACATGTGTCTCCTTTAAGAATCAAACTTGAGACCCAGATTTATCTAGTAGGATCTTACACCGCTAGACCGACTCTACATTAGTGAATTTTTACATTTTTAGGACTCAAGAGATTCATTAGGCTCGGGAAATGAATTTGGGTTAAGAATTAGGTCTAACTATGTAGGAAATAGGATAAGATATGATAAAAAGTAGAGGTAGGACAAGGTCTTACTATGACAAAAAATAACAATGTATTAAAAACTGGATTGGACTGACCGGGTCAACCCAGTAACCGATGACCCGGCCATATGGCTGGTCTGGGCAAGTGTCTAAATCGAGGAAGAAATGACCTAATGAAACCTGTGGTAACCTGGTCTGACCCGGGACTAACCTGTGCAACCCACTAGGTTGAAAGGGTTACCGGGTTATTTTTTAAGCATGCAAGATATGGAAATTGACACTATTTTGGTTTTGGAATTTGGGCATTTGTAGCATACTTGGACTAGAGAAGAGGAAGGAGAAGGAGAAAGGGAAGTTCAAGAGAAAAATGATGAAGAAGAGGAAGAAGATAAGATATACAAGGAGAAGAAAATGATAGAAATGAGAACAAAACGAAAAATCAAAGAAGAAAAGATGGAAAAGAATGGAATGGCTCACTTCTCATTTCTATCGCAAGCGAATTCATGCCTGTTTCCGCCTTCCACTATCATAGGCTTCTCGCTTAAACTAGCATCTCAAATTTGTGAAATGATGACTTTGTTAAGTAAGGAAGAAGCCCTTCTGTCCAAAAGAAAGAAGGCATCTGGATAGAAAAAATGAGAAGAAAATAAAATAGAGGTTCCCAAGGCACAAAAGCATGACATTCGGAAACAAAAGGTTGAAAATCATTACTTCACCCCTGCACATCATAGTTTCTCAATCTAAACAAGCAAAGGCTAGGCTTGTTCAAAATATTGCCTATGCCTAAGGCAGTAGGCATTTATTTAAATTAAATATAATAAAATTTAAATATTTATTACTTTCTAATTTTTATTTTTATTCCCATTTTAAATTTATATTTAACTTTACTGTCATTAATTGATTTAAAAGCTTTAATTTATATTATTATTCTTATTTTAATTATAGCCTGTTTGGTCCTAAATTGACCTTAATTTGACCCACTAATCCTTGAGGCAGTACTTCAATTAATGGTCCCGTTTTTAATACCTTGATGTCGAAAGTTGGTGTTATGTTGTTGACAAAAAGGGATTGGGCTATATATGATATTCGGCCACAGTCTTAAAATGGGATGTCTTATTGGTCAAAACACAAGGTCAAAATTCTAGGGCCTGATATAATATTCAAGGCTAGAAATTAACTTTGTGTTACCCATCGTCCGTGAGTTCAGCTGGCAAAGGAGTGAGACATGCGATCATTTGGAGCATATTCGATCTCTAAGGAATATCACTTTATTGTGTTCGATCTCTTGAATCGTAAGTGAGCCCAGCCCCTTTCAAATTTTTTTTATAAAACAAAATTGTGTTTCATGTAGAATTTGCAAAATTGACAGAAAAATTGAGAGATGGAGGAAAATAAAGAGAACTTGGTGTTGGCGGCTAGGGTTCACCATTTTCAGAACTTGAGGGAGTGATTCCAAGCCTCTTATCATTTTAATAAGTGTTATAACATGATTTTTTTCACCTTTGGATATTTGATTTTTAGAGTTTAATTTGAATGTGGGATATAATGTTGGGTTGTGGAGGATTGAGGTATATAAAATGAATGGGTTATGTTTGTTTGGTAGTTTTAGAAGATTGGTTTACTATAGACTATCCATATATAAAGGTGTGGTCATTGTTAAAAGCATTGGAGCATAACAAAGAATGAACATTAAAGTTAGTCTAGTAATGTAAGATCACTCAAAATCCCTCTAGGTCTCAAGTTTGATTCTTATAGGTGACATCTATATTGAGAAGGATAGACACAAACCCCGAAACTAGATACTTAGTAATATGATCTAGTAAATATTATAAAAAAAATAATAAGGAATGAACCTAACATGCAAGAAAGAGTTAAAACTTATATTAATGTTTTTGTAGCTTATGTACTCTCATTTAAACTTAATAAATAACAAACTCTACCACTCTTAAATAGTATCAAAAGAACTTGAGCATGAATAAAGCTATTCCATTCAACTTTGAAATCATTCAAACTTTTACTTTAATTCTTTATAAACTCATGTTTTACAATAGTTAGGAATCCATTTCTCACCTTAACGGTTGAGTTTTCTAATTTATAGATGTCATGAAATCTATTTCTCCCTTTATGAAATAAATTTTAATAGTTTAATTTTAAGTCTATTGTCATGGATGCTAATTGAATCAATTTCATTCTCCTACATGAAATTGATTTTATGATGTTATATGTTGATAGAATTGATTTCACTCTCATGAAAATCTATTTCATGCTACTCTTAATGTTTTTAGGAGAACGAAATTGATTTAAAGCTCACCAAATCGATTATGCTCCATTTCACATTTTTGACATTGTTTCAAGTGGAATAAATTTATTCTCAAACTTGTTTTACCATTAAATATTTATAAAATTATTTCCAAATATCCAACAAAAGACATTGAACTTAAAATCTATGATCATTCATCATTGAAACAAGAACTTGCAAAAAGATATCATATCAATTGTGGACTTAAAAATGTTCAAAGTTTACATTCACTTCAGATCATCTAATTTTACATACATGTTACTAAATTTTTTTAGAAAACATTTATCATCATTCTCATATTTCAAAGTTATATTACAACCTAAAAGATTAAAATAGAGAACCAACACATATTGACTTGCAGGCATCAGACTTTCATCATTTTCTCTTTTCCTTTTTTTGAACTTTGTTTTGTCATTACTTTTGGACAAGAGTGAGATTCATATGAATCTTAGTAAAAATAATACAAACATCTAGTTATAGCATGTTCAATAGCTAATCATTTACATGTTCACATATGCAATTTACACATATTGTATTGTAACAACTATAAACTATAATCATGGTACTTAAATAGAAATTTAATTGATAAACTTAGTGTCAACACATCATACGTGGTTGGCTTCTTTGTACCAACAGTCATAGTACCAAACATGTTAACCATTAAACTACGATGAGAATGAAATAAAAATTCTACCTTGCCTTCCTAGTTTAAACATATACTTAAACTTTTTTGGAACATCTTGTAGACCTTCTTACTTCTTTTGCTCAAAACATCTCTCTCTTACTCTCTCCTCTCTATCTTGAACTCAAATAGAGTTTCTCTTAGAAATTGTTAGAAGCGAGGATCACTTCGGCTAAGGTTCGCTACTTAAAAAAGAATTCACGGTAGAAATTTACTGCATTATCCTCTCACAAAAATTGCCATAAAACACATTACTCAATAGACAATTTTATTATCCAAACTCGAACAATAACCAAAACTAAGCTCAAGCATTTATGTCAAAACCTCAGCTCTTGGGTTGAACATGTCTAGAGGAAATCAACTTTTTGGAGATGTTACATTTAGTGTTGATTTAAGTGAGTTGGTCTTTATTGGGAAACCCTAAGCATGAGAATTAGGGAATTTGGATAGATTAGAGGATTTGAATGATTCTTTGTACTGAGGAGTTAATTTGAAAGGATGGTTGGTATCCAAGAGAAAGATGGATTGGATATCTTTTAAATTTTTTCAAAAAAAATTTCTAACAAAAAAAAACTCAATGTAATGGTGAAAGATATTTAAAAGAAAAAAATGTGAAATATGAGCTTTCAAATGAAATTTACTACAGATAAAAGAGAGTAGAACACAAAATATTTATATTGGTTCAGCTCATCTACTTGACTTACTTTTGATCCCCAAATAAACCACTAGAGAAATGCAACTAACCCTTACAAGTTTAAAATAGGATACTTGTAACCATAATAAAAACTAAGATTCAGTCTTATTTTCTCTTCTAAACCCTTTAGATTGTATTCCCCAATCTCGCTCAAAAATACTTCACCTTGAGTATATCTTTCAAGATTCAAAGTAATAATGCTTAAAAACTCTTAGAAAAGTATAAACATACATTGAAGTTGAAAGTAGAATATGAGGAACAAAACTTAGAAATATAAATACTATTATGGATATAAAAACTTTCCATATAATATGAGTCAAGCCCAACAACACATTATATTACTAGGAAAAAAAGTTCTTTAATATCGGTTAAAATGAACTTTTAAGACCGGATTTGGGTTTGGTCTAGATACTGCCAGTGTAGAAAGTTAAGGACTTTCTACACCGGGTCTAGACCTAGTCTACAAAAAAGTATTGTTTAGACCGATTGTCATTGTAACTAGTCTAAAAAATAACAAAAAATAAAAAATAAAAAATTTTAAAAAATTCCAAATCTATTTGATCTATTACAAATCTGGAACTTTTGAAGAACTGAACAAAGAAGAAGTGATGAACACGTACAAATCTAATAAATTAAGCAAACAATCTAGTAAAATAGCAATATGTTTTTGTAAAGAGACAATAGGTAATATCAAACATAGAATATTAGGAGAAAACACATCATAAGGGAGAAGAAGAATGAAAGAAAGAAAAAAGGGCGAACAAATCAATATATATCTCTAGACGTTCTTGTTTTAGATTGCTTAATTCTTAAATATTGTCCATGGCCAATAAAAAACTTGCTCCCTTCAAACAAGATCTAAAGAAAATAAGAATAAGAATACATATTGACTTGCATAATAAATCGTCATAACCTAAACTGTTGAACATCCAGATCTGAGAATAGAAACGACATGATTTAGTGCCTAACATTTGAACACTTGCTAGGAGATGAACAAATCACAATGATATAATCTTCGAACATCTAGATCTGAGGGTAGAAAATACTAGATCAGAGATTCTCATCATTATTGTACTCACATAACTCACCCACTGCTTGTGGCGGTAACAAAGAGAAGGAATAGAATGATGCATACCTCTCACCGGAGAAAGGTACAACGATTCTTGTGATGGGTTGACATCGATGTTGATAGATGCAAGAGTTGAGGAGGAAAAAGAGGATGAGTCAAGTATGTGAGAAGAGTTGAGGAGGAAGCAGATGATTCAACTATCACTAGAGAACACTTGACAAAAAGATGACGACGAGACAAGCTGGGACAACGATTCCCTAAAGAGATGGTGCGACTACGAGTTGGAAGGAGAAGATTGAATGTGAGAGTGAATAGGATTTTCACAGTGATTCTTTTATATATTTTCTTGATATTTTTACACCAGTTTATTAAGGGAGTGATGTAAAAAATTTATTTTTAAAACCTATTTCTTTTTAAACAAATCTAAAATAATATATTTTAGACCTATTGTTTTACAACTGGTCTAAAAAGATGTTTTAAATATATATATTAAAAATCATTTCATTACTTTTGAGATTAGGTGTACGAATAATTAGTCTAAAAAGTGTTTTTAGACTACGCTAATAAAGAACCGTTCTAAAACTATTCTAATATTTATAAAAGTTTCATAGGTCACACTTTTTAAATTGTCTTCACAATATCCGATTTAAAAACTTTTTTTATTAGTGACAACAAATTAAGATTTAGGACACAACAAAACAATTGTCCTGTGCCTTGCAACGGGAGGGAGAAAAATAAATTGTACTTTAACGTGTCCATGCATTGCATTGGGAGTGTTGTTCTTGGATGTATTAGAGATTTTAGGAAATATAAAAAAAAATTAGGATATTATTAATTATAATGATATATTATGTACATTAATTGGGATATATATATTTTTGGGGTATTGATTGATTTAAGGGAAGATTCTTATAAATATAAAAAATGAAGTTATTAGGGTATTATTATTTTTGATATTACTACGCCAATAATTTATATTGTATGAGGATCTAAATATGATTGGTAAACATGTACTGACCCTGACCCATTTTTTACCCTTTTTCTTAGTGAATTGGGTTTTACAATTTTTTAAGATATATAGTTGATTATTAAGCTAAGGCTTAAAGCCTAGTTCATAAATCCACTATAATAACATACACATTGAGACTTAGAGTACATTAGGGGTATTATACCCATCCACAAATCCACTATAATATTTTCACTTGTACACCAACTCATCATAATATAATTCGGATTAATTGCATAACATAAATAATTGTCGAAGAGGTGTGGATCAATAAATATATTACATGCAACAATATAGCCTCTAGCCAACTAATAACATTGATATAGTTGTACTAAAATCCCAAGTTATAGAATATAATCCAAACATAAAAGTGAATACAAAATATTTGGTCACCTAAGCCTCAAGCTTCTTCCCTTCATCATACTGATAGTTAGAACCTTTAGCTAAAAACATTGAATAACCGCGAGATGAGACATAAAGTCTCAGAAACTAACAATTAATTTAAGAGCTTTGAAGGAGTGGATTATGAGTCAGTGAAATAGTGATAATAATAAGAATAATAATAATTATGAAAATGTAATTTAAATATAATATGAATAACACTATACTCACAAACCGTACTCCTCCTTGACACAGACTAGGATCATCTATGTCTAAACCTGACTAAAGGTTGAACTGTATGCATCGAATCAACGGGTCCCCTATCTTACCTACCCACATGAGTCAAGGTTCAAGAGGTATTTGGCCATTCTCATTTGGGTTTTATTGGCCTTCTACACAGGCTGAGCTTGGATAGTGCCAACCACTATGATCAATTATAGAGGTTGCTATAAACTTTCAAAATAAGATTTCCACAAACAACAAGTCACCCACGTCTCCATTCCATCCCAAAACCCATACAGAAATAATTTAGTTTCAAAACAATAATTCTTCTACATGTTCCAATTCCAAAAGTTACAACAAGTAATTCTAACATACTTCTCGCTTCACTAAATTTTTCCTAACGTATATCAATATATCCACTTCACAAACCATTTTTCTCGTATTTAAAACAAGACTTTATAATATAAAAACACATTATCAAATAAACTTTTCAATATTATCAAATAAGCATTATGAAATAAAAATAAGGCTATGTCAAATAAACTTTTCATAATGTATATCAATATATCCACATAATTCACAAATCATTTTTCTTGATATTTAAAATAAGTCTTTATCAAATAAAAATATTTACAATCCAAAATAAGCATATAAAATAAATTATCCATGGCTACCTCCACTATAAGCTTAATGTCGTAAGCTTGAGGAAATAAGAGCACAAATGTAACCTACGTAAACAAGATCAATCTATTCAATTATGGTAGATACAATCAACACAAGTCAAAACAACAATTAAACTAGCCACAAAAACAAGAATCTCTAACTTAACTACCCAAAAGTTCTTTAATTCTCACTAATTGTCCAAACACCAAACCCCAAATCCCATCTAGCCTCAATCCAATTAACTCATTATAACTATTGATTTTCATCATCATTAACCAAATGAGCAAAAGCACCAATTTCTAACTTAGGATCCAAACCTCAAATTACCCATATTTAAAATTAAACCTCAATCAATAAATTAAACTAAATAAACTTCAACACTAACACCCGATACTATAACCCAATAATTAAACCTCTGTTCATATAATTACAATGTCATTATCCATCAACAATCAACCTCTAACATGAAACTCTAGCTCCAACTTTTACAAATAGTACAAATAATTAAACATATTATCTAGAACAAATAGTAGTAAACACGATGCCCCATCCTAGTATAAGCTACTTTACTTGATAGTAATTGAAAGCATAGATCTCCATGCATTTGATATTGCAGAAATTTGGTGTGTAACATGACTCGAAATGCATCAGTAAACAAATTTTATAAAATTCATCGATTAAGAATGCATTATGTGTGCAGAAGCTTTTTTAAACTAAAGTATTCCCTTTCTCATTGACTACAACATTTCATTTCTTTACTTGACTGGATCAATTCAAATGCTAACTCAAATCAAAACACATCTAGATTTATTGTTGCTTGCAATATTGATTTTTTTTGGCAATATTTTGAAGTAGACAAGTAATATATTTGTCATTTAGCCACGTTGTATTGTTATCCTACTATGGGGTCACTTGCCTCTAGCATTGTGAAGAAATTTGATCTTTAGGCTTCTCTTTCTAAATCTGTATCTCTTAAAAAAATGCTGAATTACTTATGTCTAGTATCAAGGATGAGTAGAAACAGGTTCAACATAAGAAAATGTATTTCTTTCTTTCATTGGGATTTTGTTAATATGTTAGTTTTCCCCTTCTTACTCTTAACTAAGAATTTGGTTTGGTATATGTGCTAATTAGGCATTATTGCCACAAAAACAGAAAGAAAGCATTTTAAGGAGGTAAAGTTTTTATATGATAGATTTATACCAGAGTCCTTTATTAGAGAGGATGATGTAAATACATCATTTATGCTTTGTTACCTACATATTCTAATGATTGGTACAACTTATACAAGCCGAGTATACATTCCATTAAAATGTGTTTTATAGAATATTTATTGAAATTTCCCAACTGTACAACTTATAGCCTTAAAATGACTCTTTTCACTCTATTTGGCTACTAGCCTTACTATTAGGATGCTAATAATGAAGCCTTACGAAATGCCTTTGTCATTGTTAGGTTTAAATTTCAAATTAAACCTTATGAATTGAAATAGGTTTCAGAACATAAATACTATCTAAAATATCTTAATACTCTCTGATAAAGAGATAAACCTTGAAGCTTTTTTCGATTTCTTTATCCTTATAACTAATCTTTACTTTCTGAATTTCTAAATAGAGAGGTATACTTCTTTATGATCATGTTGCATAGTTTTGTATGCTTTATTTATTTAAAAATATTTTTTAATGAGGTTGTAATGACTATTTTAGATTTTTTTGAATCGGCAAGAACTTATGTTGAAGGTCTCTTTGGAGTATGCCATATTGAAGGAGGATTTGTTGTTGTTCATGATAATATGTTATCAGTTTCCATGCCTAGCATTAAAAGGGTGATATCATGTATGGATAATATGATCACCATAAGTTTATATCTTCTTTCTAAGATAATTACCAGTGGCTCAGTCGAGTTTGAGAGAATTCATGTTGAATTGGAAAGGATTGTGAAGAGTTTTTTTTTTCAAGTGCTCTTAGTAACCAAACACCTAGCCCTCACAACTAGAGATATTCAACCAAGTTTTTGAACTTATCAAAAGTTGGAAAGCCATGTCTGCTTCAAGCTTCCAATCTAACCATGCTATTATAGAGAAAGTATTGGGTGACTTAAAACACTTTTCAAGTAAAACTCTGAAGGCAATGCGCATAAAACTTAATAGAGAGAGGGCATCTATTTGAAAAAAGAGCAACTATACCTAAACTACATATTACCATAAATGAATTAACACAGCAGGATGTTCTTATTTGGATAATGAGGGAAACAAGTATGAAAATGCTTTCTTAACTTGGTGAAGTGTTATGGCGAGCTTTGATTTATCATTAAAACTTGAAAATCATAATTATATACTTTCAAAGAAATTTTATCAACCCACATTTGAAGTCAAATCCTTATAAGATGATATTACGCAAGCTATATGGCTTGTTGAAAATGAAGTGGAAAGTGCTAACAGAATTGAGGATTCTCTTAGAATAAAGTGCCAAAATATCAAATAGATTACTAAAATGAGCTTTCGTATAGTTGTTGACTAAATTTCTTTTTGAGTGTAATGATAATGATAAAATACCAGAGAGGATATTAAAATGTTAGATGCTATTAAAATGAGTTTGGGTAATTGGTCTTCTCAATTATGACAGAAGGAGAAAATTAAAGAAGTTGACCATATATTAAATGTTAATGCTCAAACAAAACATATTGTTTTGGATTTGTTGCCTTACCATCAGTTTGATGAGGATTATATTAATGCATATGTGGAACAATTAGTAGAAAATGATAAAGATGAATATAATACTGGGGTGAATCTAGAAAATATAGGAGCGATTTTTTATTGTGAGGTAGTAGAACCAGAGCCCACTAAGAATGACATGAGAAGGAATAAATACCTCACCATTCAATATGATTGTGACTAGGCAAGTATGCTTACTCATAAACTTAAAGTTCATTTATCGTGGGAGTTTGGTAAATCTAAAGGCCTAGATCCAAATGGGAGTCAAAGTTTATGCTTGAGGGGTGAAAATCAAATTAGAGATGAAAAATGTATTCTTAGTTTCTAATTTTTACAATTGTCTATTATGAAATATATTTTTTTATCATTAATCTTGAGTATTCCCTGCTTACTACTCAATATTGGCATATAATTTCCTTGGTTCCTTCAATATTTTAGTTATTCTATTAGTAGATTATCAGTATGTAACTTGAAACTCTTATATATATATTTAATGTGTGGACAAAAAAAAGATATATATATAGCTATTTGTATGATTATATTTGATAATTCAGTTTATGTCATAATTGTTTTGAATATTTACCTCCTCATTTTTATAAAAGTAAGTTATAATTGTCATCCCACATCTTCCGTTTATTATTGCATGAGATGGCCTTAAACAAGGTATTTTATAATGTCAAAGTTTTATATATAACATTTAGATCTGCCAATATTTAATTTAATTATTAGGAGCAATTTTATTTGATTCAATTGTGAAAATATCATGATATAAAGTATTTGATGGTTTGCTTGTATTTGAAAAGTATGTTGTACAATTATTTTATGCCATATTATAAGTATCTTTTAACAAGTGATGGATTGATGTAGAATTTTGTATGATTAAATTTTGTAATTGAATTTAATATGAATTTTGCAATAGATTATTCCTATAGAAAGTTATGTAAGGGAATATAGCTAATTCTTGTTCCAATTAGTGTCAATTGTCTATCTTCATAAAGGATTTAAGAACATATATATATCTATATATACATATGCATATATATATATATATTGGTTTCATCTTAAGTTTGATAATGATAACATTACATTGGTATAAAATGTAGATTCAAACATGCATCCTAGTGGTTATATAATTGAGTTTTATATATACTCTGAAAATAATCATATTCATATATAGTCAATGATGCTTCCCATGTTGTGTTTCGTTTAGCGGTAGCATGAATGTTGTCATCATTTAAAAATGTCCAAGAAATTCAATTATTATTCAAGTCATTAAAGAGTTGGCTCCTTCCTTTTTAGATAGATAATTTTGACTTTACTTCTTCCCCTTTGTAAATTTGTCAATGCTAACCTAGTCATAGTATTTTTTATGATTGACATGGTTGCGTTTCTTGTTGAATCTTGTTTGACAAGAATTTTCATAGTACAAATATTTGTTGACTTTTAGAATTTCATTGTAAAAAAGTGAAATTTTAAATATCATTTCTTTTATATATTTTTTGCCAAAAATCTAATTTATCAAGTATGTCAATTGTCAATTACATTGCCATGAAAATATTGAAGAAATTAATTGGATAATAAAAATGTTCCTCTGCCCAAGATCAACATGGTAAATAAGAGTATAGTATTTTGAAATTCTTGCATACACACCTTGGTCACTTGTGAAATTTTGAAATATTGAAGATTTTATGTTTTAATTCAATGTGTCATTTGTCTACTTATGTGATCAATGACCATGAATTATGTAATGTGATTAGGGTATTTCAGAAAAAAAATATCAAGTTAACAAATTTAACTAACTTTATTAATCTAATTAAATTAGTTAAATATATATTAAATTAATGTCCAGAGCAATATTTGATACAAGTTAGAATGTAGAGAGTTTTAAACTAATTGTAAAAGATAAAATAACTTTCTTATACAAATTTCACCTTTTAGGAAGTAGAAATAAGCAATGATTACATAATAATCAAGTTTAAAAATACCAACAAAACATAAACATGGGAATCATAAGTACAAGAGAACATGGAATTCCAGCAGTTGATGTACCAAAAAATAGAAACCTTGGTTTATCATAAAAAAAACAAGAAGAGAAAACCTTAGTAGGAATGAGCAGTTGTTTCTTTAAGAGCACCTAGCAAACCTTTCTAATATGAGGTATTGAAAGAGGAAACCTTTATAGGACTAAGCAATTGGATCCTTGAAAGCATCTAGTAAACCTTCCAACAAACACTATATTATTGGAGTTGCCTAAAAATGTTGAATTGAAAGGATGATTTCATACTTTTAAACATTTAAGATGCAAGATCATTTTCATTCCATCTTTCTTTTCTTTTTCTCTTTCTTTTTACCTTTTCTTCTTTTCTTTTCTTTTCTATTTCTTTCTTTTGATTGCAATTTAGATACTTGATCATTCTTGAAAATCACAATTTTTTGAAATGGCTCAAGATGGATACAAGACAATGCAATGCTATGCTAACATGAATTATGACAACAAAATAGTGTTTCAATAAAAAAACTACATACTATTCATCTCTCCCACATACTTAAACCATGCATTGCCTTCAATGCAACACTCAAATCTAGAATGAGACAATGAAACTCAACAATAAATCAAGGCAATAGAATAACAACACAAAACAATAAAATCAAAAGAGACACAACACGTACTAACTAACTTTTTCTACTAATACCCTCATCCCACACTTGTTCCTTAAACAATATGTAATAAGTTCAAAATTCATAAAATAAAGTATAAAGGAAAGAAATATATTGTAGAGGCTTATAGTTGATATGATACAAGCGAAGGCAATTGAGTTTAGTGTGAAAATATCTTCCATCGTCATTGTTTAACTTGTACTTCTTAATAGTGAGCTTTGCAACATCCTTCAAATGTTTAATCCAAGTATCCTTAAAGTTCTCATGTGATGTGGAGTAGTAAAGGACATAAACCATCACAAAGTCACCAGCATCTTACTTATTTTTGTCAACTTAGAGAGCTCCCTTAGAGAGTGTCCTAGGATAAAGTGATAGAGCATATAGTGGAAGAAGTGGACTTATCAACTTTGTATCCTCAACATCTTCATCCTTAGGTTGTGAAGCATTGATCTTGCACTTGACCAACCCATGGCGTCCAACCATATTCAATGACTTGATCAACTAAACTTTCTTCTTAGGTTGAGTTGTTAAAACACCACTAGCATATATAACATCATGAGAAACAATAACTTTATCAAGTAAATTAAGGTGAGTGGGAGACTTAAGAAGTATAGTATCATCACATGAATTAGCATATAAAGTGAAAATAGTGTAATCCAATGAACTAGAACTAGAACTAATCACATTACTACCATGTGAACGGGAAATAGAAGAATGGAGTAAGAAGGGGTACAAACAATATCATCATGTGCATCAACATCATCAAAAATCTTATAGGAGACTAAGTCATACTAAAGAGTAGTACAATCTTTCTCAACATATGTGTAATGACATAATTCATTTATAAAATGCATATCATGCAAAGAATAATCTTCACTAAGTTGTCTTGTACTCTCATATATGTTAAAATCGGCAAAGTTGTCATCAACACTCATGATAAGAAAATCTTGCTTCATCTTGACTTCTATGTTATAAGTCCTCAGGAAAGGTTTGCTTAAAATTAGTGTGCTTTCATTCATTATAATCTCCTCAAATATGTCTAGAACATAAAAGTCCGCTAAAATGATTAAGTCTTTTACCAACAATCTTCAAGCACCCCAAGTAGATATCTAACAGTTTGGTATGCTATTTATAATATAACACTAGTAGGTTTAAGGGTAATAGCCCTTAAAGTCTTATAAACTAACATTGGCATAATGTTAATGGTCACACCTCAATCAAGAAGAGCTTCAAGATTGTGGTACTTCCTATAGTATAAGGAATAGTGAAAATCCCTAAATCTTGGTTCATAACTAGAAGTTGGAGCTTACACAATGGACTCACATTAAAGGGTAGTTGGACCATCTCATTGGGTTTACACTTCTTTATTTGTCTATAAAGGTCTCTCAAAATCTTAGCATACTTAGATTGTGAGACTAACTTAAGCAAAGGTATATTCACTTTTAGTTTGCTAAACAATTCATACAAATCATTATCATACTTATCAACTAGTTTTCTCATGCTTTGCAAATAAGAGCAAGAAAAAGGAAGATCTTTCGAATTTATCTCATTACGTTTCCTTGTAAGGGTATGGTGGGTATCTTTCTTATTGCCTTCAGCACTTGTCTCCTCTTGGACCATTGGTTACTTCAAGTTGCTTCTTTAGTAGTCACTTGAGGCTCTATAAGAGTAGGTGGTGCTTCAACCACTACCTCTTCATCAACATCATCATCCTCAAGCTCTTCATTAAACTCAACCTTCTTTCTACTCCTTAGGTTAAGAGCTTTGGGATTTATAATGGTATTTGAAGGTATAAAACCATTACTCCTAGATTGTTGGTCACTCATGTTATTGAAGAGCTTAGTCACATAAGAAATAAGATTTTCATATTTAGTCTCATAATATGCATAAAGTGTTATCAATCTTACATTAAATATCGAAATAATATTTCTACCACTTAAGAAGTAGAAAAAAAATAATGGTTACACAATAATCAAGTATCAATATCAACAAAAGCTAAATCTAGGAATCATAAGTACAAAAGAACATGAAATTCTAACATGTGAGGTACTAAAAGAGAAAACCTTGGCAGGAAAAAGTAGTTAGATCTTTGAGAACATCTGGCAAACCCTTCCAATATGAGGTACTGAAAGAGAAAACCTTGATAGGACTAATCTACACTGAGGCTGAGATTTATCTCAATAAGTTAGTAATGTAATCCCTAATTCTTTTCTTTTTTTTCTGCCATAAACAAATATGCAAACTATCTTTGATCCTAATTATAAGAGCTAGTTGACTTTTTTGATAGATTAAGAAAACCAATTATATATGTTAATTGTAACTAACATAATAACTAATTAACTAATTTAGACAGATTGAGGAGTATATGATATAAATTCATCTTAAAGGGTTGGATTTTGTAGGCACTGGAATCAAAAATGATTTGATGAAAATTTTTATGTTTGGTAGGTTGAAAATGATGGTAAGATAGATAGAAAAATATGCAAATGACCATATTATATTTTATTTAATAATTATTATAAATATGTATCATCAAGTCTTCTCTCCATATTTTTCATGATATCTTTGTAATCTCAAATGAGCTTTGATTTTCCAAGGACATTTGAGCCTATTTAGTCAATTTTCTTCTAATCAATAATATATTAAGATAATTTTTAGCTCTATTTAAGCAATAAATCAGCTCTATTTATGGTTAGATATGAATTTGGTTTGATATTCTTCTTCCTTCCTCATTTTCTTAACATTTCATCTGTTGCTTTTGACTCATTCTCCACCTGCTAGTTTTTCATTATTCATGAGAGATGATACTCTTATGATTTAACTTTTGAATAGGTTTAGTTTAATTCATGGTTATTAAAGAGTGATGTATCATGAGCGCTTGCGAATAAGGACAAAATGTAAAAAACCTGTGAAGCAATGAGCAAGTTTTAGCTTTCAATTCCAATATTGATAGCAATCTTTTCAATAACAAAAAAGGGTGTCATCGCAATCTAATTTTGTGTGCACGTAGGTGGTTAAAGTGTGGATAACCAAGTCTTTCTGTCTACTATGATATTATCTTTCTTGCGTTTGAGCTATGGAATAATGCATGGTAAACTTTATACCCTTTATCATTTTTAAATAAAACTTTTTTGTTGGATTCTTGTTCCTATTCCTAGGTATTGATCAATCTTGATTCAAGTATGTTTTGTAAGGATTTGAAGGCATAGTGGTAGGAAATATAGAAGAACTTACCAGAAGAAATTTTTAATTTATTTAGTGTATCATTTTAGAAAGTGGCATATATATTGTATTATTTTATATATTTCTTCATTATGAGGAAACTTTAATTTATTTGTTTATGCTTTCCTTCTTAAGAAAGAAATCTTACCATTTGGTTTATATTTCCTTCTAGAATGGAAATCTGATTCTATAAATAGCCTATATCATCTCATGTTAAAATATACTTGATGAATGAATATATTTTTTCTTGATCAAATTCTATTCTCTTCCCCCATGTCCTACAATATCTCTCCCTCTCTCTTCTCTATTTTTATTTTTCTTCCCCTTAACCTCTCTATTTGCATCGAGTGTCTTACATCACATGGGTTGACGAAAGATTGCATCGTTTCACATGGCAAGATTATTCCTTTTTACTGTATGGTTATGCTAACTGGTTATAGCCCTAAAGAGTAACAAGCATAATACCCCATCCCAGTATAGGTACTTTACTTGATAGTAACTAAAAACAAAGATCTTCATGCATTTGGTATTATAGAAATTTGGTGTGTGACATGAATCAAAATGTATAGATTTGATCTCAAGGCTTGTCTTTCTAAATTTGAAAATTTTCTAAATCACTTATGTCTAGTATCAAGGAGGAGAATAAACATGTTCAACATAAGAAAGTGTATTTCTTTCTTTCACTGGTTTTTGTTAATATGTTAGTTTTTCCCTTCTTACTTTGAGTAAGAATTTGGTTTGGTATAAGTTGTTATTGGGCATTACTGGCATAAAAACTAAAAGAAATATTTTAAGAGAGTGAAATTTTTAGATGATAGATTTCTATCTAAGTCCTTTATTAGACAAGACGATGTAAGTAAATTCTTTATGCTCTACTACCTACATATTCTGATGATTCGTGCTCTCTTATTTTTTTGTCATATACAAGCCAAGTATACATTCCATCAAAGTGTATTTTATAGAATAAATCTTGAAATTTTGTAACTGCACAAGTTATAGCCTGAAAATATCTCTTTTCATTCTATTTAGCTACTAGCCTATTATTAGGATGCTAATAATGAAACCTTATGAAATGCTTTTGTCACTGTTTGGTTTAAATTTTAAATTAAACCTTATGAATTGAAGTTTTTTCATTTTCTTTATTCTTATTACTAGTCTTTTACTTGTTGAATTTCTGAATAGAAAGGTATACTTCTTTATGATTATGTTACATAGTTTGTGTACACTTTATTTAATTAAAAATATTTGTTTAATGAGATTGAAATGAATATTTTAGATACTTTATGAATCGACAAGAATTTATGTTGAAGGTCTCTTTGGAGTATATCATATTGAAAGATAATTTGATATTGTTTAGAATGATATGTTATCAGTTGACATGCTTAGCATTAAAAGGATGATATCATGCTGGATAATATGACCACAAGAGATCTATATCTTCTTGCAAGATAATTACCGGACGTTTAGTCGAGTTTAATATAACTCATGTTGAATTGGAATGGATTGTGAAGAGTTTTCTTTCAAATGCTCTTAGCAACAAACACTTACCCATCACAACAAGAGATTTTCAAACAACTTTTTGAATTTATCAAAAGTTAGAAAGTCATGTCTACCTTAAGAGCCCAATCTAACCATGCTGCTATAGAGAAGGTATTGGGTGACTTAAAACACTTTTCAAGTCAAACTTTGAAGGCAATATGTAGAAAGCTTAATAGAGAGAAAGTAGGAATAGATGATAGGATGTTCTGATAAAGACAATGAGGAAAACAAGTATGAAAATGCTTTATTGACTTGGTGAAGGAGATAAGCTATGTAACATCCTCACTTTTATATGTATTAGGGACCAAAAGATAGCGTAGGGAACCAATTATAGAGCTATTGAAGACTAGAAATAATTTTTCTACTCTTACTTCTCTCAGGTACTGTTTACTGCCAATTTCCATATTTATCAATTAATTTTGAAAACCCATAATTAATTTAAAAAAATCAACATGAAATGGTTCTAGTGGCCATCAAAAGCTTATAGAGTTCTCTTAATTAGAAAAATAATTTCTAGAACTCATTTATCACATGTTAATACCAGTTTGTCGTCAAAATGTACTATCCAAATAGTCTGTTCCAGAATTTTCAGATTTACTGACCTAACTTTAGAAATTTATAACTCTTGGTATACTTGTCCCAATTCAGTGTTTTATCTATGCTCTTAATGCTTAACATGTCATGTTTAAGCATACCAAATTTCAGAGCTAAACTCGAACATTAACTACATGAAATTATAACATGAAGTAGCTGCCCTAATATAGAGTTACAAAATAGCATACATTAATATTACGTAACCATTTGTGTCCAAAATTTACGTCAAGGCAACCCTAATGCTCCTTCACTAAGGCCTTTCCCCTTGTGTACTCATCACCTATTAGAATGTGTTGAGTTATGAAAAGAATAAGATTTCATAGAAATCACAGTAGTAAGTATACAAACTATAACACTATGCATGCTTGGTTACAATACTTGACATGTTATCATGGTATGGGAGCTAACCTTACATCATCCATAAGCAAACTCTAACATGCATAAAGTTATGACATAAAATACAAGGAGTTGCAGTACATAATCATCATCATCATAAACATTATCATAAACTCAACCAAGAATCACAAGCAACAAGCAAGCAAACAATCAAGCAACAATTATATTATAGTTAGGTATTCTTACTACCCCTTTTGAATCTAGTTCCTCACTTCTTTGTTTTTTCTTTAGCTTGGGTCCTCCCTTGTAAAATATCAAACCCTACATTATATATAAATCATGTATTCAAGACAAGCTCAAGTTACAAATCCCAAACTTTTGTTTCCTAACTTCCCCTTTCTCTTGAATTTTTGTGTTTTGCTTTGGTCTTTCTAACCATTAATCCCTTAGGTCAATCCTACATAATTTTTTATGTAGAATTCAAATATGGAATTAGAACTTTGAAAATAAAACTCCTTTAATTCTATTTAGGAACTGTGAGCAACCTTCAAAAAATCTAAAAATTCACATTTTTATTCTAATGCTTGTCACTCTACTTATCCCTATACAATTTTCCATTTTAAATTCATTAGAAGAATAAAAATGATCAAATTCTATCTCATTCCAAGACTTTTGTATAATGTCAGAACATGCATCAAAATAAAATTCCAAGGTTACATTGATTTCTCAAGCTTAGTCCCCTTAATTCTAGCTTAATCCTCTTTGTTTTATCTTGTTCTAGCATCAATTTCTTCCTTCCCTAATTATGTATAGATCTTGGTCAGCCATGGAGGAGGGAAAAATCTATTGTTTTCTAGCTAATTAACTCAAGATAAATCCTCCTAGAACTCAAGATTAAAAGCTTGATCAAAGTACTTACATTGTTCTCTTGATTCCTAGCTTTCTTGGTTACTTGGATCTCTCCTCTTCTTCTTGTTTATAGAAATTTTGGCAGTATTTCCACACTATTCCTTGGTTTTCCAAAATGCAAAGGGAGGGAGGGTATTTATAGAGTTAACTTGGTGACCAAATTACCCTTTTACCCTCCAAAGTCATAATATTTACAATCCCTTAATTTTGCTTGTGATTGGTCCATATTCTACTAATCTTGATTAGGAAGATCATTAACCTTTAATTTAATCATCAACCAAAGTCAAAATCCTCACCATTGATATCCTTCCAAGTGGTGTCATTTTATAGGGAATTAAAGATTATGGAAAACTCTAGACATATCTTGTCTAGTCCTGTACTAGTCTAGTCAGATTTCTCAAAAATTGTACTATTTTCTGAATCTAATTTTTGAGGTTCTATAATTTATTTTCTGACATTAGATTTAGTGTCGAGATGTTTCCTAACTTGGACATTCTTAGACTGGGTATAAATGGTATAAATTTAATTACTGACCCTTTTAAAAATAGCCAAAATGCTTTTGGTTCATGTTTATTCTCTTTAATAACCCCAAGGGCATTTCTATCTTTATATATTTCTTCAGGGTGTTTCCTTAATACTGGTCCCCCTCTTTCTGGACTTGCCTAATTTTTTGTCCAGGTTTACACTCTTTGTTGGATACTGATCCAACTTAACCCGAAAACTCTTACTAAAAATTTAATTATTTCAGTAATTTATGTAAATTAATCGGGACCTCAAATCAAAATTCTACTTCTCCTTAAACTAATCAGAACAATCTCCTCTATCCAATGGTGACTTCCGTAGAATTAGGGTTTTTGGGCATATTTTCTATAATTATACTTCCTACCCGAGCTTTTTTGAAATCTGCACTATTCCCCTAAAAACTTTTATAGTTTTCATTTTAGTCCCTGAGAAAACTTTACAATTTGGTCCCTGTCTAACTTAGGTTTTATATTTCTTTCTCTAACTTGTATCTTACCTTTATCTTTTATTGAAGTCCTCTTATCCTAAGTGAGAAATTTTAGGATGTGACAAGCTACAAGAGAATCATATACTTTCAAAGAAAAATTTGCCAACCTGCATCTAAAGTTAAATCCTTGCAGGATGATATTGTGAAAGCTATATAGCTTGTTGAAAATAAAGTGGAAATACCAGTACTGAGAGAATTGAGGATTCTCCTAGATCAAAAACACAAAATGTCAAATAGGCCTCTAAAGTCAGCTTTCACAAAAATGTTGATTGAATTTCTTTTTTAGTGTAATGATATAGATAAAATACGAGATAGACTATTACAAATCTTAGGTATTATTAATAAGAGTTAGGTAATAGGTATCCTCAGATATTACAAAAGGAGAAAATTTAATAAGAGGTTGATAACATATTAAATGTTAGTGTTAAATAAAACATATTGTTTTGGATTTGTTGCTTGAGCATTGGTTTGATGGAGATTTTACTGATGAATATGTGGATCAATTAGTAGAAAGTGATGAAGATGAATGTAATGCTGGGGTGAATCTAGAAAATGCAAAAGCAAATTTTTATTGTGAGGTAGTAGAACTTGAGCCTACTAAAAATGACATGACAAGGAACGAATACCTTACCATTCAATATGATTATGACCAGGCAAGTATGTATATATCAATATATATTGGTTGTATCTTAAGTTTGATAATGATACAATTAGATTGGTATAAAATGTAGATTCAAACATGCATCCTGGTGATTATATCATTGAGTTTTATATATAGTTTGAAAATAATTATATTCGCATATAGTCAACATTATTTGTCATGTTGTGTTTTGTTTAGTGGTAACACGAATGTCGTCATCATCTAAAAATTATCCAATAAATTCAATTTATTATTTAAACCTTTAAAGAGTTGGCTCATTCCTTTTTATCTAAGTAATTTTGATTTTACTTCTTCCCTTTAATAGATTCACCAATGTTGGCCTAGTCATAGTATTTTTTGTAATTGACGTGGTTGTGTTCTTTATTGATTCTTATTTGACAAGAATTTTCATAGTATAGATATTTGTTGACTTATAGAATTTCATTATAAACAACTAAAATTTTAAATATCAATTCTCTCATTGTTTGGCCAAATATCTCAATTATCATTATGCCTATTGTCAATTACATTGCCATATAAATAAGGAAGAAATTAACTGGCTGATGAAAATATTCCTGAGCCCTAGATCATCATGGTCAACAGGAATATAGTATTTTGAAATGTTTGCATGCGCACCTGTATTAAGCCTTATTTACTTGTAAGATTTTGGAAGGCTGAAGATTTTATGTTTTAATTCAATGCATGATCAGACAATTATTTGTTGTCTAATTGAGTTGAAATTTAGTCAGACGCTTAGGGAAATCCAAATAGTCATTGTCAATGGTGAGATTTCTGAGTTTCATTCTAATATTTGAGTTATTGAGTTTATACCAAATCTATTTTGTGAATCAATACAGATAGAACCTCAAGGGGTAAATCATCACTTTTAGAGCCGTTTACCATCAGCTCCAGATGAAATTTGGAGTGTGAGTTCTTGACATCCAATATGTCAATTTTGACCTTTGGATTAACAATTTGATGCCTGCAGTAAAAATAATTAATTTCTTATTAACTTTGTTCTTAAACAGCTTTAGAACATATCTAGATTTCGGGAATCCCAAATTGGGGATTTTTATAGAACTCATTTTCTACCTTTTCACTTTTAATTCAAATGCTATAGAATTAAAATTAAATACTAGTCTAAGGCTTCAATAGAGCCAATTTTATGATTTCATAAGAAATTTATTTAATAGTGAAAAGTCATAACTTCCAAGTTAAAAATAAAAAGTTAAATATAATGGTGAATTTTGGGATCAAACTTTCGGCTAACATCCTAATTTTTAATTCTAAGTTTTAGCATTAATTAAATTTGATTTGTGTAGAAATTAAAGTAATAAGTGATTAATCTTATTTTGATTAAGGTTCTATCAAATTTCATTATTGGTGAAGAAAATTAGAGAAGAAAAACATGCTTAAAATAATAAAATGTAAAAAATGGAGGTTTGGAAATAATTTTCTTAGTCATACCTATAGTCTTTTTAAGTAGTTTTAAAACTTAGTGAATTCAAAGGGCCAAACATATTATTTTTTAGTGATTCCTTTTTCATGGTAAACTAGACATTCCAAGGTTTCTAAAGAGTTCTAATTTGTAAGTTTTAGATAAGTGAGTAATTAAATATAAATTTTTGAATTTAGGTCACTATTTCATTTAGACTTTTTTAGCAATATTGGGGTTTCAGACTTTTTGAGGGTCAAATGATAATATTTTTTAGTGGGTCTCTTTGAATTGGCAATTAGATATCCAAGCTTTCTAGAAAGCCATAATTTGTAATTTTTGGAGGTTTGTGGAATTAGTTATGAATTTTTGAAGTTAGGTCACCCTCACATTAACACGTTTTAAATAGTTTTGGGAAATTGACACTTTCAAGGGTCAAATGAAAACATTTGTTAGTTCTACTTTATGCATTAGAAATTATATATCTCGAGCATTCACACAAGTCCTAATTTGTATATTTTTGAAAATCTGTAGAATTAGTTATAAAATTTTAAAGTCAAACCACCCTGTCTTTGTCATTGGCCATGGTAAACGGAGCCATTAACTGCAATGAACATTTGAAGCTACTATAAATCAGTGCAAAAACATGAAAACAGAGGGGTTTTTGAGAGGTGGTGACTTAGGGTCTACTAGGACTTTGGTTTCTGACCTAGGAGAGTAATTTTAAGGTTCCTAACATCCAAATTGTCTGTGAATGGTGATTGCAATTCACAGGGCAGTTTTATGATGATAATTGATCCTTGCTTTGGTAGAAAATAACAACTTTCCACTTGTTATACATGTTAGTATGTTGTTTGTGAGTATTTTTATTTTATTGAAATTATGGAATACCTTTGAATACTTTTATAATTGATATATATATGGAATTAAATTAGTCATGTGGGACTCAAGTTTTGAAAATGCATTCATTAGAACTTATGATATAATATTGGAATTTGAGATGTTGATTTGGAAATGAAATATGATTGTGAAATTGGCCACGTGTGGAGTTCTTGAGCATGATGCATATGATAAGAATTGGTAAGTGAATTATGTCTAATACCATCACATGATGAGGCCTCCATTAATGCATGATGGTTGGTTCTTTTACGTTCCTCTCAATGAGGGATATACCCTTATGGTTCCTATACATGCCTCATAGTGAAAAATATGCCTTTCTGGGCTTTGGTATTGTTAATTTCATGGATTTGATACTTAGATTTGAGATGTTGATTTGATAACAACGATATTTTATAATAATCAAGAGTTTGATATTTCAAAAGTTATATTACAACCTAAAAGATTAAAACAGAGAACCAACACATATTGACTTGCACGCATCAGAATTTCATTATTTTCCCTTTTCCTTTTTTTAAACTTTGTCTTGTCATTACTTTTGGACAAGAGTGAGATTCATATGAATCTTAGTAAAAATAATACAAACACTAGTTATAGCATGTTCAATAGCTAATCATTGACATGTTCACATATGCAATTTCACATATTGCATTGTAACAACTATAAACTATAATCATGGTACTTAAATAGAAATTTAGTTGATGAATTTAGTGTCAACACATCATACGTGGTTGGCTTCTTTGTGCCAACAGTCATAGTACCAAACATGTTAACCATTAAACTACGATGAGAATGAAATAAAAATTCTACCTTGCCTTCCTAGTTTAAACGTATACTTAAAACATTTTTTAACATCTTGTAGACCTTCTTACTTCTTTTGCTCAAAACATCTCTCTCTTACTCTCTCCTCTCTATCTTGAACTCAAATAGAGTTTCTCTTAGAAACTATTAGAAGCGAGGATCACTTCGGCTAACGTTCGCTACTTAAAAAAGAATTCAAGGTAGAAATTTACTGCATTATCCTCTCACAAAAATTGCCATAAAATACTATTACTCAATAGACAATTTCATTACCCAAACTCGAACAATAACCAAAACTAAGCTCAAGTATTTATGTGAAAACCTCAGCTCTTGAGTTGAACAAGTCTAGAGGAAATTAACTTTTTGGAGATGTTACACTTAGTGTTGATTTACGTGAGTTGGTCTTTATTGGGAAACCCTAAGCATGAGAATTGGGGAATTTGGATAGATTAGAGGATTTGAATGATTCTTTGCGTTGATGAGTTAATTTGAAAGGATGGTTGGTATCCAAGAGAGAGATGGATTGGATATCTTGTAAAAAATTTTAAAAACTTTTTCTAACAAAAAAACCCAATGTAATGGTGAAAGATATTTAAAAGAAAGAAATGTGAAATATGAGCTTTCAAATTTGCTACAGATAAAAGAGAGTAGAACACAAAATATTTATATTGGTTCAGCTCATCCACTTGACTTACTTTTGATCCCCAAATAAACCACTAGAGAATTTCAACTAACCCTTACAAGTTTAAAATAGGATACTTGTAACCATAATAAAAACTTAGTCTTATTTTCTCTTCTAAGTCCTTTAGATTGTATTTCCCAATCTCACTCAAAAAAAATTCACCTTGAGTATATCTTTCAAGATTAAAAGTAATAATGCTTAAAAACTCTTAGAAAAGTATAAACATACATTGAAGTTGAAAGTAGAATATGAGGAACAAAACTTAGAAATATAAATACTATTATGGATATAAAAACTTTCCATATAATATATGAGTCAAGCCCAACAACACATTACATTTCTAGGAAAAAAAGTTCTTTAATATTGGTTAAAATGAACTTTTAAGACCGAATTTGGGTTTGGTCTAGATACCGCCAGTGTAGAAAGTCAGGGATTTTCTACACCGGGTGTTGACCTGGTCTACAAAAAGTATTGTTTAGACCGACTGTCATTATAACTAGTCTAAAAAATAACATAAAAAATAAAAATTTTAAAAAATTTCAAATCTATTCAATCTATTACAGATCTGGAACTTTTAAAGAACTGAATAAAGAAGTAATGAACAAGTACAAATCTAATAAAATTAAGCAAACAATTTGGCAAAATAACAATATGTTTCTGTAAAGAGATAATAGGTAATATCAAACATAGAATATTAGGAGGAAATACATCATAAGGGAGAAGCAAAATGAAAGAAAGAAAAAAGGGCGAACAAATCAATATATATCTCTACACGTTCTTGTTTTAGAGTGCTTAATTCTTAGATGTTGTCCATGGCCAATAAAAAACTTGCTCCCTTCAAACAAGATCTAAAAAAAAAAAGAATAAGAATACATATTGACTTGCATAATAAATCATCATAACCTAAACTGTTGAACATCCAGATATGAGAATAGAAACAACATGATTCAGTGCCTAACATTTGAACACTTGCTAGGAGATGATAAATTGCAATGATATCATCTTGGAACATCTAGATCTAAGGGTAAAAAATATTAGATCAGAGATTCTCATCATCATTATACTCACATAACCCACCCACTGCTTACAGCGGTAACAAAGAGAAGGAATAGAATGATGTGTACCTCTCATTGGAGAGAGCGACAATGATTCTTGTGATGGGTTGACATCGATGTTGACAGAGACGAGAGTTGAGGAGGAGGAAGAGGATGAGTCAAGTATGTGAGAAGAGTTGAGGAGGAAGCAGATGATTCAACTATCACTAGAGAACACTTGACAAAAAGATGATGGCGAGACAAGCTGGGACAACGATTCCCTAAAGAGATAGTACGGCTACGAGTTAGAAGGAAAAGATTGAACGTGAGAGTGAATAGGATTTTCACAGTGATTCTTTTATATATTTTCTTGATCTTTCTACACCAGTTTATTAAGGGAGTGGTGTAAAAAATTTATTTTTAAAACCTATTTCTTTTTAAACCAATCTAAAACAATATATTTTAGACCTATTGTTTTACAACCGGTCTAAAAAGATGTTTTAAATATATATATTAAAAATAATTTTATTACTTTTTAGATTAGGTGTATGAATAACTAGTCTAAAAAGTGTTTTTTAGACTATGCTGATAAAGAACCGTTCTAAAAATATTCTAATATTTATAAAAGTGCTATAGGTCACGCTTTTTAAATTGTCTTCACAATATCCGATTTAAAAGACTTTTTTTTATTAGTGACAACAAATTAAGATTTAGGACACAACAAAATAATTGTCCTGTGCCTTGCAACGGGAGGGAGAAAAATAAATTGTACTTTAACGTGTCCATGCATTGCATTGGGAGTGTTGTTCTTGGATGTATTAGAGATTTTAGGAAATATAAAAAAAAAATTAGGATATTATTAATTATAATGATATATTATGTACATTAATTGGGATATATATATTTTTGGGGTATTGATTGATTTAAGGGAAGATTCTTATAAATATAAAAAATGAAGTTATTAGGGTATTATTATTTTTGATATTACTACACCAATAATTTATATTGTATGAGGATCTAAATATGATTGGTAAACATGTACTGACCCTGACCCATTTTTTACCCTTTTTCTTAGTGAATTGGGTTTTACAATTTTTTAAGATATATAGTTGATTATTAAGCTAAGGCTTAAATCCTAGTCCACAAATCTACTATAATAACATACACATTGGGACTTAGAGTACATTAGGGGTATTATACCCATCCACAAATCCACTATAATATTTTCACTTGTACACCAACTCATCATAATATAATTCGGATTAATTCTATAACATAAATAATTGTCAAAGAGGTGTGGATCAATAAACATATTACATTCAACAATAGTCTCTAGCCAACTAATAACACTGATCTAGTTGTACTGAAATCCTAAGTTATAGAATATAATCTAAACATGAAAGTTAATACAAAATATGTAGTCGCCTAAGCCTCAAGCTCCTTCCCTTCGTCATACTGATAGTTATAACCTTTAGCTAAAAGCATTGAATAACCGCGAGATGAGACATAAAGTCTCAGAAACTAACAATTAATTTAAGAGCTTTGAAGGAGTGGATTATGAGTCAGTGAGATAGTGATAAGAAGAAGAAGAAGAAGAAGAATTATGAAAACACAATTTAAATATAATATGAATAACACGATACCCATAAACCTTACTCCTCCTTGACACATACTAGGATCATCTATGTCTAAACCTGACCAAAGGTTGAACTGTATACATCGAATCAACGGGTCCCTTATCTTACCTACCCGCATGAGTCAAGGTTCAAGAGGTATTTGGCCATTCTCATTTGGGTTTTATTGGCCCTCCACACAGGCTGAGCTTGGATAGTGCCAACCACTATGATCAATAATAGAGGTTGCTATAAATTTTCAAAATAAGATTTCCACAAACAACAAGTCACCCACATCTCCATTCCATCCCAAAACCCATACAAAAATAATTTAGTTTCAAAACAATAATTCTTATACATGTTCCAATTCCAAAAATTACAACAAGTAATTCTAACATACTTCTCATTTCACTATTTTTTTTGTAAAGTATATCAATATATCCACTTCACAAACCATTTTTCTCGTATTTAAAACAAGGATTTATAAAATAAAAAAATATCAAATAAACTTTTCAATATTATCAAATAAGCATTATGAAATAAAAACAAGGCTATGTCAAATAAATTTTTCATAAAGTATATCAATATGTCCACATAATTCACAAATTATTTTTCTTGATATTTAAATAAGTCTTTATCAAATAAAAATATTTACAATCCAAAATAAGCATATAAAATAAATTAGCCATGGTTACCTCCATTATAAGCTTAATGTTGCAATCTTGAGGAAATAAGAGCACAAATGTAACCTAAGTAAACAAGATCAACCTATTCAATTATGGTAGATACAATTAACACAAGTCAAAACAACAATTAAACTAGCCACAAAAACAAGAATCTCTAACTTAACTACCCAAAAGTTCTTCAATTCTCACTAAGTGTCCAAGCACCAAACCCCAATCCCATCTAGCCTCAATCCAATTAACTCATTATAACTATTGATTTTCATCATCATTAAGCAAATGAGCAAAAGCCCCAATTTTCAACTTAGGATCCAAACCTCAAATTACCCATATTTAAAATTCAACCTCAATCAATAAAATTAAACTGAATAAACTTCAATACTAACACCCAATACTATAACCCAATAATTAAACCTCTGTTCATATAATTACAATGTCATTATCCATCAACAATCATCCTCTAACATGAAACTCTAGCTCCAAATTGTATAAAACTTCGAGTTCATCAAAACCAAAATAATTAAGCATATTATCCAGTACAAATAGTCACAAACACGATACCCCATCCTAGTATAAGCTACTTTACTTGATAGTAATTGAAAGCATAGATCCCTATGCATTCAATATTGCAGAAATTTGGTGTGTAACATGACTCGAAATGCATCAGTAAACAAATTTTATAAAATCCATCGACTAAGAATGCATTATGTGTGCAGAAGCTTTTTTTAACTAAAGCATTCTGAAACATCCTTATTTTTCTACATCTTAGGGACCAATTGGTAGTATTTAGAACCACTTTCAAGGTCATTAAAGTCCAATTTCTCAATCTGGAGTTTTACTCTTATCGAGCACTGTTCACTGTGTAAATTCCAGATGAGTGACCTGACTTCAAAAAATCATAACTAATTATAGAAAAATCAGAATGCAGTGGTTCAAATTTCTACATGAAGCTAACTCAATACTATTTCAAGGAAAAATAACTCGTTGACCATTCCTTGTCCAAGTCAACGTCAGTCAAAGTTACAACTTTACTGTTCATCCAGCATTTTTCTCCTGAATCCAGCATTTTGGTCCCAACTTTGATAATTTATATCTCCATGTGTAGACATCAAAATGAGACATTCTATATATCAAATCGAAGCTTGGTATGTCTTCTATTTATCATAAACATATCATACATTTATTTAATCATTTACTATTTTTAATTATAGATCAAACATCACTATATCACCACGAGTTACTGTTCATGGTGGCAAATTCCAGCAAGCAACTTTACATACATATGCATACATTAATCACATATCAAACAAACATGCCAAACAATACTTATCATTAAATAATAAATCTTTATACAATAGGGCATGAACAAGATCCTCGTATCTCTATTACATCTTTCCTGCCTGAAATCCAGCAGTATAACTACTATACTTCATCTGTAAAAATAACTGATCTTGTACTGATTCGGTAATTCCCGTGAGAATTACCATTCTACGTAAGTACCCAGGAAAGACTGGATGAACCGACTAGGTCCACTCACTTCCAGACTCCTTAGACAGTACCTACGTACACAGTACGTATCATCTCCTTATGTTCAGTCTGAAAATCGGCAGCATAACGGCGTCTTACAGCATTCTCAAAATTCACTTCACTATAACCTCTCTGTAATGGGTTATAAATAGGGGATGAGATTCGGGGGAATCTCAGTAGCAAACGGTACTAAACAATGCATGCATTAAAATAAATACTTGTGCTTGCTTGTGAAAGTGTAAACATTGTGTAATGTCCATGCTTCCATGTAACATATGAAATACAATTGGCCAAGGTAATCATAGAAACAGAGCTTCAATCATATACACATATGCACACAATTCAACAAAGTCATAGCACAATCAAGCATAATATTCAATACATACAAGTTTAGGGTAAGTTTACTACCTTATTGCTTTACTTCTTTCCACTTTAACTTTGCTTCTTCCTTCTTACTTTTCCTTGCTATGTGGCTGCCCTCTTTTGAGCACACTAAGCAATTCCTAACATCACATTACCATCCAACCATTACAATCTAACTTCTCTTGAACACTAAGCTTACTTTAAGTAACATAACTTCCTTTAATCTTTACCAATTAACTTGGCCTTTCAATCAATTGATGTCTTGACCTTACCCTACACAATTTGGCCTTTTCAATCCATTTATGAACTCAAAACAACCAAATTCCAACAACTATGCACTGTTCCGGACAGATTTGAAAAACATGCATAATTCTTTCAAAAATTCTCATTTTGATTCCAATGCTTCCCAAACTTGTTCCTCCACTTTTCCCTCACACAAAATCTCATTTTAAGACCATTGGAAGCATCAAAATCATGAAATTCAAATCACTGTTCACGCGAGTGAACAGTACCCGTGAGAAATTTTCAACATTATAACCTTTAAGTCCAATGGTTTCCAAGGTTCAAAACCTTTCCAATCCTACACAAAATCATCATATAAACTCAATGGAAGCATTAAATCATTGAAATTCCATTTCCTTCTATCATGAACAGTGCATGAACAGTGCAACCCAAAATGGTAAAGTCAAGAACATCAACTTACTTCACAACCAAGCATGTAATTAACTTGTTTAAGCTTGTCTTAACTATCTATGACTTAAAACTCATATTCCTTTCAAATATATACAAAAATTTCAGCAGCATTTCCCCAAGATTTAAGCCTCAAAAATCACTTAAACTCAAGCACAAACCATAAGAACAAAAGGTAGAAGCAAGGAGACAACTTACCTTACTTGCTCCTTCAAGACCCTTGCTTCTTCCTTGCTTTCTTCCACTTTCTTTCTCTAGGACTCACTTCTCTTTCTAAAGGAGCTCTTGGGTGTGAAGAATGAATGGAAAAGGGGGTATTTATAGCAAAAGTCATGTGTCATTTGAAGGCCAAGATCACTTTGGAAACTATTTGATCTAATGGTTAAAGGTTTGATCTTGGAATGTCTTTTCACTTTTCACTCAAGACCTTACCACCATGACATCACTAGCATGGCCTCCCTTGGTACACCTAACCCTTCCTCTTTTTGGGTGCCATTCTTGTGTCCTTGTGGGTCCCACCATGTGCAACACCTAATTCTTACTTTATTCTCTTTTTCTTTCTTTTCAAAAATCCATAAATTATTTATTATTTGGACTTGGGCTCCAAGATAACTTTTGGGCCTTATTGGGCTGGCCTAGGACAAAATGTTGGGCCTCTTTTAGGTCCAATAGCTAATTGGCCCAAATCCCAATGTACTTTCCTCATACCGATATCCGTAAATTACCCTGATCTTAGCATAAATGCTAAACACCTCTTTTAATTGTTCTAACATTTTTATAAATTCATTCTAATATAAAATGAATTCTCTACAAAGTTTCATAATTTTCTGAGACCCAGAAGTCCTGTTAAAAATTACATATGTTTCCTTTAACCCTTTATCGGTGTCCTTTTTCACCGTAAATTCCATAATTAATTCTACAGGACTCCTTTTTGACTTCTGTCAACTCCATAAATTCTCATATTAATTATAGTAATTTACTATCAAATTTCCTCTGGTATCCATCCATTGTGTGAAATGACCAAAATGCCCTCCATTTACTTCTGGTTTCTTAGGGCATCACAGTGACATTTTCGTAATTTTGCACTTTGGCTCTTAGACTTTCTTCCTCTTCCAATTAATCCTTTTCTTTACATAAATATGGTCACATCTTTTCCTAAACATCTCATATATTTTATTCAATCTGTACATATAACTTAGTACAGAAATTAGGGATGTTACACATTCCCTTTCAATTTGACTACAACATTTCATTTCTTTACTTGACTGAATTGATTCAAATGCCAACTCAAATCAAAACACATCTAGATTTATTGTTGCTAGCTATATTGAAATTTTTTGGCAATATTTTCAAGTAGACAAGCAATAGATTTGTCATTTAACCACGTTGTATTGTTATCCTACTGTGGGGTCACTTGCCTCTAGCAATGTGAATAAATTTGATCTTTAGGCTTCTCTTTCTAAATCTGCATCTCTTCAAAAAAATGTTAAATTACTTATGTCTAGTATCAAGGATGAGTAGAAACAGGTTCAACATAAGAAAAGGTATTTCTTTCTTTCATTGGGATTTTGTTAATATATTAGTTTTCCCCTTCTTACTCTTGACTAAGAATTTGGTTTGGTATAGGTGCCTATTAGGCATTATTGTCACAAAAACTAAAAGAAAGCATTTTAAGAAGGCGAAGTTTTTATATGATAGATTTATGCCTGAGTTCTTTGTTAGAGAGGATGATGTAAATATATCCTTTATGCTTTGTTATCTACATATTCTAATTATTGTTACTCTCTTTTTTGTCTTATACAAGCCAAGTATACATTCCATCAAAATTTGTTTTATAGAATATTTATTGAAATTTCCCAATGGTACAACTTATAACCTTAAAATGACTATTTTCACTCTATTTGGCTACTAGCCTTACTATTAGAATGCCAATAATGAAGCCTTATGAAATGTCTTTGTCATTGTTGGGTTTAAATTTTAAATTAAACCTTATGAATTGAAATAGGTTTCAGAACATAAATACTATCTAAAATATCTTAATACTCTCCGATAAAGAGATAAACCTTGAAACTTTTTTTGATTTCTTTATCCTTATAACTAATCTTTACTTTCTGAATTTCTTAATAGAGGTATACTTCTTTATGATCATGTTGCATAGTTTTGTATGCTTTATTTATTTAAAAATATTTTTTAAATGAGATGGTAATGACTATTTTAGATTTTTTTGAATCGGCAAGAACTTATGTTGAAGGTCTCTTTGGAGTATGCCATATTGAAGGAGGATTTGTTGTTGTTCATGATAATATGTTATTAGTTTCCATGCCTAGCATTAAAAGGGTGATATCATGAATGGATAATATGATCACCATAAGTTTATATCTTCTTCTTTGAGAGAATTCATGTTGAATTTGAAAGGATTGTGAAGAGTTTTTTTTTCAAGTGCTCTTAGTAACCAAACACCTAGCCCTCACAACTAGAGATATTCAACCAAGTTTTTGAACTTATCAAAAGTTGGAAAACCATGTCTGTTTCAAGATCCCAATCTAACCATGCTACTATAGAGAAAGTATTGGGTGACTTAAAACACTTTTCAAGTAAAAATCTGAAGGCAATGTACATAAAACTTAATAGAGAGAAAGCATTTATTTGAAAAAAAGCAACTATACCTTAATTACATATTGCCATAAAGGAATGGACATGGCGGAATGTTCTTATTAGGATAGTGAGGGAAACAAGCATGAAAATGCTTTCTTAACTTGGTGAAGTGTTATGGCGAGCTTTGATTTATCATTAAAATGTGAAAATCATAATTATATACTTTCAAAGAAATTTTACCAACCCGCATGATATTACGAAAGCTATATGACTTGTTGAAAATGAAGTGGAAAGTGCTAAGAGAATTGAGGATTCTCTTAGATCAAAATACCAAAATATCAAATAGGTTGTGCTTTCGTATAGTTGTTGACTGAATTTCTTTTTGAGTGTAATGATAATGATAAAATACCAGAGAGGCTATTAAAATGTTGGAAGCTATTAAAATGGGTTTGGGTAAATGGTTTTCTCATTTATGATAGAAGGAGAAAATTAAAGAAGAGGTTGACCATATATTAAACGTTAATGCTCAAACAAAACATATTATTTTGGCTTTGTTGCCTTACCATTAGATTGATGATTATTGTATTGATACATATATTGAACAATTAGTAGAAAGTGATAAAGATGAATATAATACTGGGATGAATCTAGAAAATGTAGGAGCGATTTTTTATTGTGAGGTAGTAGAACCTGAGCCCACTAAGAATGACATGAGATGAATATATAGCTATTTGTATGATTATATTTGATAATTCAGTTTATGTCATAATTGTTTTGAATATTTACCTCCTCATTTTTATAAAAGTAAGTTATAATTGTCATCCCACATCTTCCGTTTATTATTGCATGAGATGGCCTTAAACAAGGTATTTTATAATGTCAAAGTTTTATATATAACATTTAGATCTGCCAATATTTAATTTAATTATTAGGAGCAATTTTATTTGATTCAATTGTGAAAATATCATGATATAAAGTATTTAATGGTTTGCTTGTATTTGAAAAATATGTTGTACAATTATTTTACGCCATATTATAAGTATGTTTTAACAAGTGATGGATTGATGTAGAATTTTGTATGATTAAATTTTGTAATTAAATTTAATGTGAATTTTGCAACAGATTATTCCTATAGAAAGTTATGTAAGGGAATATAGCTAATTCTTGTTCCAATTAGTGTCAATTGTCTATCCTCATAAAGGATTTAAGAACATATATATCTATATATACATATGAATATATATATTGGTTGCATCTTAAGTTTGATAATGATAACATTACATTGATATAAAATGTAGATTCAAACATGCATCCTAGTGGTTATATCATTGAGTTTTATATATACTCTAAAAATAATCGTATTCATATATAGTCAACGATGCTTCCCATGTTGTGTTTCGTGTAGCTGTAGCATGAATGTTGTCATCATTTAAAAAGTCCAAGAAATTCAATTATTATTCAAGTCATTAAAGAGTTGGCTCCTTCCTTTTTAGATAGATAATTTTGACTTTACTTCTTCCCCTTGGTAAATTTGTCAATGCTAGCCTAATCATAGTATTTTTTTCTGATTGACATGGTTGTGTTTTGTGTTGATTCTTGTTTGACAAGAATTTTCATAGTACAAGTCTTTGTTGACTTTTAGAATTTTATTGTAAAAAAGTGAAATTTTAAATATCTTTTTTTTATCTTTTTGCTAAAATTCTCATTTATCAAGTATGTCAATTGTCAATTACATTGCCATGAAAATATTGAAGAATTTAATTGGCTGATAAAAATGTTCCTCTGCCCAAGATCAACATGTTTAATAAGAGTATAGTATTTTGAATTTCTTGCATACACACCTTGGTCACTTGTGAAATTTTGAAATACTGAAGATTTTATGTTTTAATTCAATGTGTCATTTGTCTACTTATGTGATCAGTGACCATGAATTGTGTAATGTGATTAGGGTGTTTCAGAAAAAAAATATCAAGTTAACAAATTTAACTAACTTTATTAATCTAATTAAATTAGTTAAATATATATATTAAATTAATGTCCAGAGCAATATTTGATACAAGTTAGAATGTAGAGAGTTTTAAACTAATTGTAAAAGATAAAATAACTTTCTTATACAAATTTCACCTTTTAGGAAGTAGAAATAAGCAATGATTACATAATAATCAAGTTTAAAAATACCAACAAAACATAAACATGGGAATCATAAGTACAAGAGAACATGGAATTCCGGCAGTTGATGTACCAAAAGAGAAACCTTGGTTTATCATAAAAAAAACAAGAAGAGAAAACATTGGTAGGAATGAGCAGTTGTTTCTTTAAGAGCACCTGGCAAACCTTTCTAATATGAGGTATTGAAAGAGGAAACCTTTATAGGACTAAGCAATTGGATCCTTGAAAGCATCTAGTAAACTTTCCAACAAACACTATATTGTTGGAGTTGCCTAAAAATGTTGAATTGAAAGGATGATTTCATACTTTTAAACATTTAAGATGCAAGATCATTTTCATTCCATCTTTCTTTTCTTTTTCTCTTTCTTTTTACCTTTTCTTCTTTTCTTTTCTATTTATTTCTTTTGATTGCAATTTGATACTTGATCATTCTTGAAAATCATAATTTTTCAAATGGCTCAAGATGGATACAAGACAATGCAATGTTATGCTAACAAGAATTATGACAACAAAATAGTGTTTTCAATAAAAAAACTACACGCAATTCATCTCTCCCACATACTTAAACCATGCATTGCCTTCAATGCAACACTAACAAGGAAATGGAATAACAACACAAAACAATAAAATCAAATGAGACACAACATGTACTAACTACCTTTTTACTAGAATGCCCTCATCCCACACTTGTTCCTTAAATAATATGTAATAAATTCAAAATTCATAAAATAAAGTATAAAGGAAAGAGATATATTATGGAGGCTTGTAGTTGATATGATACAAGCGAAGGCAGTTGAGTTTAGTGTGAAAATATTTTCTATAGTAATTGTTTAACTTGTACTTCCTAATAGTGAGCTTTGCAACAACCTTTAAATGTTTAATCTAAGTATCCTTAAAATTCTCATGTGGTGTAGAGTAGTGATAACTATCATTTCTATTATCAAACAAAACTAAGCTAACCAATAGTAAGTGGAGGCTAACCTAGGTCGATTCCCAAGGAGCTTAAATGGATTGCTAAGTTCCTAATTAATCAAATGAGCCACAAATTAAAAGTTAAGCAGATGAGTTGTGTGTTGAACTGTTTGAACTAAACTGAATGTAAAATCCTATGCTATTATTTCTGATTTTAAGTGATTAAGATGGTGAAATGAATGAATGACAAATGTGTTCCTTGGAGATTACCTTACCTTCATTATCCACAGAATAGAAGTTAATCAGTTGAATTAGAATATGTTAGCTAACAACTCGCTAGTTAAATCTCAATCAAAGCTGTAACTCAAAGACATTGAATAGAGAATATGAATCATTCAACTCAAAGATAGTAGAATATAAACTAATCATAATCACTTCAATTAATCACAGCTAAGTTCAACTCGATCAAAGATGAGAATCAATCAAAGGATCATTTGTGTAGAAATAAGAAATCCAACTCGGTTCCCTACTTTTTTGTCATCTACTTCTCTAATTGCATTAATAATCATAGAATTAATTACATTAACTTGATACAATCAAATCTGAATTAAAAACATAATAAACTCCCTGTTCAGCTCAAGGATTCTAGTTTGGTGTCATCTCCAAGAGAGCACAATAGCTTAGCCTTGCATTCTCTTCTGAACTCCAGCAGCAATGGGAAGCTTAGCAGTAGTCATGATGGAAGAAGAACGAGAAGATGAAGATGAAATGGATATGCAGAACTTTTCTCTGTTTCTATTGACTAGAACAGAGGAAAGTTGCAGGAGAGAAAATGAAGATAGAGAAGAAGAAGACGGTCTGCGTGAGTGATATGAATATGTGTTATGTATGTGTATGATTGAATGCCTCCTTGCTGTGTAATCTGCGTAATATATAGAGAGGGGTGGAAGGAGTGATCTGATGTGTGCTGATGTGTAAACAGTGCTGCACGTGAACAGTGCCAGATATGTAAAGTTATGTTCTATTATAGTACATGCTTGATCTCCCACTTGTAATCTGTTATCAGATCTGGATCCAACACATGTTCAATCTATTGTAGCACATGTTCCAGCTGTCAACCCAATTGCTTCTGTTATTAGCTCCTAGATCCAGCACATGCATGACTGAATTTGTCTTCTCATCCATATTTCCCTTGTGAATGCTCTTCTTCAGCAGCACATGCTTCCATCTCCTCTTGTCCAGCTCTTCTCCTGTATTGAAGTTTGGTCATGATAATAGGTATATCAGGTCGCGACTAATATTTACAGAGAATGCTCTTCTCTGTTATTTGAATGTATGGTCACGACGTTGAGTACATCAGGTCACGACTGAATTCCACATGGATGCTCTACTTTGCTGATTGATTATTGTATTGTCCAATTTCATATTATTAACTAATTTGCTCAACATAGTAGTAAATATGGATAAAATCAATGATAAACTCTCTTTTAACATATTAAAAATAATACAAATATGAATTTATCAAGTAGTAAGGGACATAAACCATCACAAAGTCACTAACATCATACTCATTTTTGTCAACTTAGAGAGCTCCCTTAGAGGGTGTCCAAGGATAAAGTGATAGAGCATATAGTGGAAGAAGTGGACTTGTCAACTTTGTATCCTCAACATCTTCATCCTTAGGTTGTGAAGCATTGATCTTGCACTTGACCAACCCATGGCGTCTAACCATATTCAATGACTTGATCAACTAAACTTTCTTCTTAGGTTGAGTTGTTAAAACACCACTAACATATATAACATAAACAATAACTTTATAAATTAAGGTGAGTGGGAGACTTAAGAAGTATAGTATCATCACATAAATTAGCATATAAAGTCAAAATAGTGTAATCCAATGAACTAGAACTAGAACTAATCATATTACTACCATGTGAACGGGAAATAGAAGAATGGAGTAAGAAGGGGTACAAACAATATCATCATGTGCATCAACATCATCAAAAATCTTATAGGAGACTAAGCCATACTAAAGAGTAGTACAATCTTGCTCAACATATGTGTAATGACAAAATTCATCTATAAAATGCATATTATGCAAAGAATAGTCTTCACTAAGTTGCCTTGTACTCTCATATATGTTAAAGTAGGCAAAGTTGTCATCAACACTCATGATAATAAAATCTTGCTTCATCTTGACTTCTATGTTATAAGTCCTTAGGAAAAGTTTACTTAAAATTAGTGTATTTTCATTCATTATAACCTCCTAAAATATGTCTAGAACATAAAAGTCCGCTAAAATGATCAAGTCTTTCACCAACATATCCTCAAGCACCCCAAGTAGATATCTAACAGTTTGGTACGCTATTTGTAAGATAACACTAGTAGGTTTAAGGGTAATGGAATTTAAAGACTCATAAACTAACATTGACATCATGGTAATGGTCACACAATGCACTCACATTAAAGGGTAATTAGACCATGCACTCACATTAAAGAATAATTGGACCATCTCATTGGGTTTACACTTCTTCATTTGCCTACAAAAGTCTCTCAAAATCTTAGCATACTTAGGTTGTGAGACTAACTCAAGAAAAGGTATATTTACTTCTAGTTTGCTAAACAATTCATACAAATCATTATTATACTTATCAACTACTTTTCTCATCTTTTCAAATAAGAGCAAGAAAAAGGAAGATCTTTCAAATTTATCTTATTACGTTTACTTGTAGGGGCATGGTGGTTATCTTTTTTATTGCCTTCAACACTTGTCTCCTCTTGGACCATTGGTTACTTCAAGTTGCTTCTTTAGTAGTCACTTGAGGCTCTATAAGAGTAGGTGGTGCTTCAACCACTACCTCTTCATCAACATCATCATTCTCAAGCTCTTCATTAAACTCAACCTTCTTTCCACTCCTTAGGTTAAGAGCTTTGGGATTTATAATGGTATTTGAAGGTATAAAACCATTACTCCTAGATTGTTGGTCACTTATGTTATTAAGAGCTTAGTCATATAAGAAATAAGATTTTGATATTTAGTCTCATAATATGCATAAAGTGTTATTAATCTTACATTAAATATCGATGAATTATTTCTACCACTTAGGAAGTAGAAATAAACAATGATTACACAATAATCAAGTGTCAATATCAACAAAAGCTAAACCTAGGAATCATAAGTACAAGAGAACATGGAATTCTAACATGTGAGGTACTAAAAGAGAAAACCTTGGCAGAAAAAAGTAGTTAGATCTTTGAGAGCATCTGGTAAACCCTTCCAATATGAGGTACTGAAAGAGAAAACCTTGATGGGACTAAGCAACTAGAACTAACTAGTTAAATACACTGAGGCTGAGATTTATCTCAACAAGTTAGTAATGTAATCCCTAATTCTTTTCTTTTTTTTCTTCCATAAACTAATATGCAAACTACCTCTGGTCTTAATTATAATAGCTAGTTAACTTTTTTGATAGATTAAGAAAACCAATTATATATGTTAATTCTAACTAATATAATAACTAATTGACCAATTTAGATAGATTAAGGAGTATATGATATAAATTCATCTTAAATGGTTGGATTTGGTAGGCACTGGAATCAAAAATGGTTTGATGAAAATTTTTATGTTTGGTAGGTTGAAAATGATGGTAAGATAGATAGAAAAATATGCAAATTACCATATTACCTTTTATTTAATAATTATTACAAATATGTATCATAAAGTCTTCTCTCCATCTTTTTTATGATATCTTTGTAATCTCAAATGAGCTTTGATTTCCCAAGGACATTTGAGCCTATTTAGTCAATTTTCTTCTAATCAATAATATATTAAGATACTTTTTATTTCTGTTTAAGCAATAAATTAGCTCTATTTATGGTTAGATATGGATTTGGTATGATTTTTTCTTCCCTCCTCATTTTCTTAACATTTTATCTGTTGCTTTTGACTCATTCTCCACCTGCTAGTTTTTCATTATTTGTGAGAGATGATACTCTTATGATTTAACTTTTGAATAAGTTTAGTTTAATTCATGGTTATTAAAGAGTGATATATCATGAGCGCTTAAGAATAAGGATAAAACGTAAAGAACATGTGAAGCAATGAGCAAGTTTTAGCTTTCAATTCCAATATTGATAGCAAGCTTTTCAATAACAAAAAAGGGTGTCATCACAATCTAATTTTGTGAGCACTAGATGGTTAAATTATGGATAACCAAGTATTTCTGTCTACTATAATAATATCTTTCTTGCGTTTGAGCTATGGAATAATACACAGTAAACTTTATACCCTTTATCATTTTTAAATAAAATTTTTTTGTTGGATTCTTGTTCCTATTCCTGGGTGATGATATGTTGGTTGAGGAACACACTTTTGTAGTTATTGATCATTCTTGATTCAAGTATGTTTTGCAAGGATTTGAAGGCATAATGGTAGAAAATATGGAAGAACTTACCAGAAGAAATTTTTAATTTATTTAGTGTATCTTTTTAGCAAGTGGCATATATATTGTATTATTTTATATATTTCTTCATTATGAGGAAACTTTAATTTACTTGTTTATGCTTTCCTTCTTAAGAAGGAAATCTTACCTTTTGGTTTATATTTCCTTTTAGAGTGGAAATCTGATTCTATAAATAGCTTATATCATCTCTTGTTAAAATATACTTGATGAATGAATATATTTTTCCTTGATCAAATCCTATTCTCTTCCCCCATATCCTACCATATCTCTCCCTCTCTTTTCTCTGTTTCTATTTTTCTTCCCCTTATCCTCTCTATTTGCATTGAGTGTCTTACATCACATAGGTTGAGGAAAGATTGCATCATTTCATATGGCAAGATTATTCCTTTTTATTGTATGGTTATGCTAACTATTTGTAGCCCTAAAGAGTAACAAGCATAATACCCCATCCCAGTATAAGTTACTTTACTTGATAGTAACTAAAAGTAAAGATCTCCATGCATTTGGTATTATAGAAATTTGGTGTGTGACATGAATCAAAATGTATATTATAAACAAATTTTATAAAATTCGTCAACTAAGAAGCTTTATGGGCATAGAAGCTTTTCTTAACTAAAATATTTTCATTCTCACTTTGACTAGAGAATTTCATTTTTTACTTGACTAGAGCTATTCAAACGCCAACTCAAATCCAAACATATCTAGATTTATTGTTCCTTGCTATATTGAATTTTTTTAGAAATATTTTAAAGTAGCCCAGCTATAGATTAGTCATTTAACCATATTGTATTGTTATCCTACCGAGGGGTTATTGCCTCAAACAATGTGAATAGATTTGATCTCAAGAAGGCTTGTCTATCTAAATTTGAATTTTTTTTCTAAATCACTTATGTCTAGTATCAAGGAGGAGTATAAACATGTTCAACATAAGAAAGTGTATTTCTTTCTTTCACTGGTTTTTGTTAATATGCTAGTTTTTCCATTCTTACTTTGAGTAAGAATTTGGTTTGGTATAAGTTGTTATTGGGCATTACTGCCACAAAAACTAAAAGAAAATATTTTAAGAGAGTGAAATTTTTAGATGATAGATTTCTGCCTAAGTCCTTTATTAGACAAGACGATGTAAGTAAATTCTTTATGCTCTACTACCTACATATTTTGATGATTCTTGCTCTCTTTTTTTTTTGTCATATACAAGCCAAGTATACATTCCATCAAAGTGTGTTTTATAGAATATATGTTAAAATTTCATAACTGCACAAGTTATAGCCTAAAAATGTCTCTTTTCATTCTATTTAGCTATTAGCCTATTATTGGGATGCCAATAATGAAACCTTATGAAATGCTTGTTGAATTTCTAAATAGAAAGGTATACTTCTTTATGACTATGTTACATAGTTTGTGTTCACTTTATTTAATTAAATGTTTTTAATGAGATTGTAATGACTATTTTAGATATTTTATGAATCGACAAGAACTTATGTTGAAGGTCTCTTTGGAGTATGTCATATTGAAGGATAATTTGATATTGTTTAGAATGATATGTTATCAGTTGACATGCTTAGCATTAAAAGGATGATATCATGTCTGGATAATATGACCACTAGAGATCTATATCTTCTTGTTAAGATAATTACCGGTCGTTCAGTCGAGTTTGAGAGAACTCATGTTGAATTGGAATGGATGGTGAAGAGTTTTCTTTCAAGTGATCTTAGCAACAAACACCTACCCGTCATAATGAGAGATTTTCAAACAGCTTTTTGAACTTATCAAAAGTTAGGAAGCCGTGTATGCCTTAAGATCCCAATATAACCATGCTGCTATAGAGAAGGTATTGGATGACTTAAAACACTTTTCAAGTCAAACTTTGAAGGCAATATGTAGAAAGCTTAACAGAGAGAAAGTAATAATACCTAAATTATAGACTAGTAGAAAGGAATAGATGATAGGATGTTTTGATTAGGACAATGAGGGAAACAAGTATGAAAATGCTTTCTTGACTTGGTGAAGGAGATGAACTATGTAATATCCTTACTTTTATATGTATTAAGGACCGAAAGATAGCATATGGAACCAATTATAGAGTTATTGAAGACTAGAAATATTTTTTCTACTCTTACTTCTCTCAGGTACTGTTTACTGCCAATTTCCATATTTATCAATTAACTTTGAAAACCCATAATTAATTCTAAAAAAATCAACATTAAATGGTTCTAGTGGCCATCAAAAGCTTATAGAGTTCTCTTAATTGGAAAAATAATTTCTAGAACTCATTTATCACAGGTTAATACCAGTTTGTCATCAAAATGTACTGTCCATATAGTCTATTCCAAAATTTCCAGATTTACTGACCTAACTTTGGAAATTTATAACTCTTGGTATACTTGTCCAAATTCAGTGTTTTATCTATGCTCTTAATGCTTAACATGTCATGTTTAAGCATACCAAATTTTAGAGCTAAACTCGAACATTAACTACATGAAATTATAACATGAAGTAGATGCCCTAATATAGAGTTACAAAATAGCATACATTAATATTACGTAACCATTTGTGTTCAAAATTTACATCAAGGCAACCCTAATGCTCCTTCACTAAGGCATTTTCCCTTGTGTACTCATCATCTATTAGAATGTGTTGAGTCATGAAAAGAATGAGATTTCATAGAAATCACAGTAGTAAGTATACAAACTATAACATTATTCATGTTTGGTTACAATACTTGACATGTTATCATGGTATGGGAGCTAACCTTACATCATCCATAAGCAAACCTTAACATGCATAAAGTTATGACATAAAATGCAAGGAGTTGCAGTACATAATCATCATCATCATAAACATTACCATAAACTCAACCAAGAATCACAAGCAACAAGCAAGCAAACAATCAAGTAATAATTATATTATAGTTAGGTATTCTTGCTACACCTTTTGAATCTAGTTCCTCACTTTTTTCTTTTTTCTTGAGCTTGGGTCCTCCCTTGGAAAATATCAAACCCTACATTATATATAAATCATGTATTCAAGACAGGCGCAAGTTACAAATCCTAAACTTTTGATTTCCTAACTTCCCCTTTCTCTTGAATTTTTGTGTTTTGCTTTGGTCTTTCTAACCATTGATCCCTTAGGTCAATCTTACATAATTTTTTATGTAGAATTCAAATATGGAATTATAACTTTGAAAATCAAACTCCTCCTTTAATTATATTTAGGAACTGTGAGCAACCTCCAAAAAATCTAAAAATTCACATTTTTTCCAATGCTTGTCACTCTACTTATCCCTATACAATTTTTCATTTTAAATTCATTAGAAGAATAAAAATGATCAAATTCTAGCTCATTCCCAGACTTTCACACAATGTCAGAACATGCATCAAAATAAAATTCTAAGGTTACATTGATTTCTCAAGCTTAGTCCCCTTAATTCTAACTTAATCCTCTTTGTTTTATCTTGTTCTAGCATCAATTTCTTCCTTCCCTAATTATGTATATATCTTGGTCAGCCATGGATAAGGGAAAAATCTATTGTTTTCTAGCTAATTAACTCAAGATTAAAAGGTTGATCAAAGTACTTACATTGTTCTCTTGATTCCTAGCTTTCTTGGTTACTTGGATCTCTCCTCTTCATCTTGTGTCTATAGAAATTTTTGTAGTATTCCCCATTATTCCTTAGTCTGCCAAATTGCAAAAGGAGGGAGGGTATTTATAAACTTAACTTGGTGACAAAATTACCCTTTTACCCTCCAAAGTCATAATATTTACAAGCCCTTAATTTTGCCTGTGATTGGTCCATATTCTACTAATCTTGATTAGGACGATCATTAAACTTTAATTTAATCATCAACTAAAGTCAAAATCCTCACCATTTATAGCCTTCCAAGTGGCATCATTTTATAGGGAAAGAAAGCTTATGGAAAACTCTAGACATATCTTGTATAGTCCTGTACTAGTCTGGTCAAATTTCTCAAAAACTATACTATTTTCTGAATCTAATTTTTGAGGTTTCATAATTTATTTTCTGACATTAGATTCAGTGTCTAGATGTTTCCTACCTTGGACATTCTTATACTAGGTATAAATGGTATAAATTTAATTATTCGCCCTTTTAAAAATAACCAAAATGCCCTTAGTTCATGTTTATTCTCTTTCATAACCCTAAGGGCATTTCTATCTTTTTATATTTCTTCAGGGTGTTTCCTTAGCACTGGTCCCCCTCTTTCTGGTCCTACCTAATTTTTTGTCTAGGTTTATACTTTTTGTTGGATACTAATCCAACCTAACCTGAAAACTCTTGCTAAAAAGTTAATTATTTCAGTAATTTAAATAAATTAATCAGGACCTTAAATCAAAATTCTGCTGCTCCTTAAACTAATTAGAACAATCTCCTCTATCCAATAGGGACTTTCATAGAATTAGGGTTTCTGGGCATATTTTCTATAATTATACTTCCTACTAGCTTTTCTGAAATTTCCACTATTCCCTTAAAACTTTTATAGTGTCCATTTTAGTCCCTGAGAAAACTTTACAATTTGGTCCCTGTCCAACTTAGCTTTTATATTTCTTTATCTAACTTGTATCCTATCTTTGTCTTTTATTGAAGTCCTCTTATCCTAATTGAGAAATCTTAGGATGTGACAAGCTGCAAGAGCCCATAGCTAAAGCTATGGCGATAACTGACTTATCATTCAAATTTAAAAATCATAATCATATACTTTCAAAAAAAAATTGCCAACCTGTATCTAAAGTTAAATCCTTATAGGATGATATTGTGAAAGCTGTATAGCTTGTTGAAAATAAAGTGGAAATACCAGTGCTGAGAGAATTGAGGATTCTCTTAGATCAAAAGCACAAAATGTCAAATAGGCCACTAAAGTCAGCTTTCACAAAAATGTTGACTGAATTTCTTTTTTAGTGTAATGATATGGATGAAATACCAGATAGAATATTACAAATCTTAGGTACTATTAATAAGAGTTTGGGTAATAGGTCTCCTTAGATATTACAAAAGGAAAAAATTTAAGAAGAGGTTGATCACATATTAAATGTTAGTGTTAAATAGAACATATTGTTTTGGATTTGTTGCTTGAGCATCAGTTTGATGAGGATTTTACTGATGCATATGTGCATCAATTAGTAGAAAGTGATGAAGATGAATGTAATACTGGGGTGGATCTAGAAAATGTAGGAGCAAATTTTTATTGTGAGGTAGAAGAGCCTACTAAGAATGACATGTGAAGGAACGAATACTTACCATTCAATATGATTGTGACCAAGCAAGTATGTTAACTCATAAGCTTATAGGTCATTTGTTGTGGGAGTTTGCTAAATCTGAAGGCCTAGATAAAATTTGGAGTCTAAGTTTATGCTTGAGTGGTGAAAATCAAATTAGATATATAACATGTATTCTTAGTTTTTAATTTTTACAATTTTGTTTATTATGAAAGACTTCAATTTTTTTATTATTAATCTTGAGTATTCCCTCCTTTCTACTAAATATTGACAAATATATTTCCTTGCTTCCTTCACTATTTTAGTTCTTTTGTTAGTAGATTATCAGTATGTAACTTTTAAACTCTCTTATATACTTAATGTTATTTTTTCTTGGATAAAAAAGGATATATATTTATTCATATAATTATATTTGAAATTTTGGTTTATGTCATAATTATTTTGGACATTTAACTCCTTATTTTTATAAAAGTAAGTTGTAATAGTCAATACACATCTTCCTTTTATTATTGCATAAGGTAGAATTAAACAAGGTATTTTATAATGTCAAGGTTATATATATAACATTTACATTTGCCAATATTTAACTTAATTATAGGGAACAATATTATTTGATTCAACTGTAAAAAGTTCCTGTTATAAAGTATTTAATAGTTTGCTTGTATTTGAAAAGTATGTTGTATAATTATTTTATGTCATATTACATGTTATAACAAGTGATGGATTGATATAAAAGTATGTATGATTATACTTTATAATTGAATTAAATGGTGAATTTTGCAAGAAACTATTCCTATAGAAAGTTATTTAAGGGAATATAGTTAAATTCTTGTTGCTATTAGTGTTAATTGTCTATCCTCATGAAGGATTTAAAAAATTTATATATCAATATATATTGGTTATATCATAAGTTTGATAATGATAGCATTAGATTGGTATAAAATTTAGATTCAAACATGCATCCTGGTGATTATATCATTGAGTTTTATATATAGTTTAAAAATAATTATATTCGCATATAGTCAACATTATTTGCCATGTTGTGTTTTGTTTAGCGGCAATTTGAATGTCGTCATCATCTAAAAATTATCCAATAAATTCAATTTATTATTCAAACCTTTAAAGAGTTAGCTCCTTCCTTTTTAGATAAATAATTTTGATTTTACTTCTTCCCTTTAATAGATTCACCAATGTTGGCCCAGTCATAGTATTTTTTGTAATTGACGTGGTTGTGTTCTTTATTGATTCTTATTTGATAAGAATTTTCATAGTATAGATATTTGTTGACTTATAGAATTTCATTATAAACAACTAAAATTTTAAATATCAATTCTCTCATTGTTTGGCCAAATATCTCAATTATCAAGTATGCCTATTGTAAATTACATTGGCATAGAAATAATGAAGAAATTCATTGATTGATGAAAATATTCCTGAGCCCTAGATCATCGTGGTCAACAGGAATATATTATTTTGAAATGTTTGCATGCGCATCTGTATTAAGCCTTGTTTACTTGTGAGATTTTGGAAGGCTGAAGATTTTATGTTTTAATTCAATGTGTCATTTGTTTACTTATGCAATCAGTGGCCATGATTTTGTAACATAAAAAGACATTGTTGCATATTTTGATGAATGATTCCCTTTAGCACCTTCTATATATTGATATATTTTACCAAATACAAGTGATCCTCCAGTCTAATGTAAGACCTAATTGAGGAGTTAGTTTATATTTCTCATATTTATCAATTTTTTTTAAATTATCCTTATTGATATTCCCTCTACAATAATCAAGAGAGTGAGGAAGTGAATTAAGAAATATGATTATGTTATTTTTAAAAAACTATATCTTTTGTCCTTTTCTTCTTTTCTTTTCTATTTCTTTCTTTTGGTTTTTAATTTTCTTTTCTTAATCATTTTTTCTTTTCCTTTTACTTTTATCTTGAAACATTGCTCAAATATTCACATTCTCTTAATCAAACCACTAATTGAAACCATTAAAATTATAAGGAATTCCAAAGTAAATGAATGAGATATGCATTCTGGCAGGGAAGAGGGTTACAAGAGTATATGGAACATGAAATGAATGAAAATCAACTAACAAGGCCCAAATGGGTAGCAAAGGATATATCATGCAAGGTTTTTCCATTTGGTCTCACTAGCTAATTTAGATGAATACCTCAATCATGTTCTAAAGATACACATGCTATATGTGGCCTTAATTAATAATAAAACAAGTTCTGGGGATTAAAGAACTAAGTGGATGAAAACACACAATATAATGAATAATAGGCTCAAAGCCTTCCAACTAGTTTTCTTTTCCTAATCAACCTCAAAGCCTTATTATGGAGGCTTGTATCCAATGTAGTATAAGCGAAGGTGGTTATGTCTAGTATGAAAATATCTTCTATAGCCATCCTTTAACTTGTATTTCCTAATCGTGAGCTTTGCAAAAACCTCTAAAGGTCCAATCCAAGTATCTTTGAAGTCCTCATGTGGCGTGGAGTAGTGAGACATATAAGCCATCATAAAGTCACTAACATTATACTCATATTTGTCAACTTATAGAGCTTTCTTAGAGAGTGTTCTAGGATCAAGTCATAGGGCATGTAGTGGAAGAAGCGGACTTACCAACTTTCCTAAAGTTCTTCATCTTTAGGTTGTGAAGCCTTGATTTTGTACTCGACCAATACTGGGCATCCAATCTAATTCAAAGACTTGATCTACTCAACTTTCTTCTTAGGTTGAGTTTTTGAAGAACCACAACATCATCACAAACAATACATTTTTCAAGAACATTAAGGTGAGATGGAAGACTCAACAAGTATAATATCATCATATGAATTAGCACATGGAGTAGTAAGAGTGTAATCCAATGAACTAGCAATAGAACGCATCATATCACTACTATGTGAAGGGAAATAGAATAATGGGGGTAAGAAAGGGTACAAACAATATCATTCAGAGCAATAATATTATCAACTACCCTATGGGAGACTAAGTCATGCTCAAGAATGGTACAATCATGCTCAACATGCAACATCCCAATTTTCATTCCTATGATTTAAGAAATATTATAAATGGATTATTTCATTATAAACAAAATTTATCTTGCATTTAATTATGTAAAGAGAATTATCCATTATAAGTTAGAGATTTAGGATATAAATATTATTTAAAACCATGACTTTTAGATAAGATAGAAAATAATGAAACTTTGTGGGGTTAGATAGAAATAAATAAATAAATTATTTTTTACTTAAGATATTTTAATTATCTTAATATTGTAGAGCATATTTACTAATTAAATTTAATATTTTGGATGGTACGAGAGTCTTATTAAATCAAGGAAATATTATTCAAAGGATTAAAGGATTTATGGAGTTGCAAATTTAAAAACTTATAATATCAATAGAAATTATAATTATTAATTAATAATAAATTAAGATGAGATAATAAAATTAAAATGAAGAGAAGAGGATAAAGGAAAAATAAGAAATACAAAAAGGAGAACCCTAGTACTAAGGGTTGTGTGGCAGCCGTATGTGAGCAAGAGAGAGATTTTAGCATATACTTCTCAAGAGAATGCACTGTTCTCTAAGTTTCAGTTTGTACCTTTTAATCAAACTAATGATCATGAAGTTATCCCTTAATAGATCGAGCTGAAACTTTTTTTGGAGGTCCTATTCATACCAAAACTTATTTTGAATGGTCGGATTATCCATTGAAGTCCCCTGAAGTTCCCAAAAATTTTGTGAATAAAGGTTTATATTTGTTGCTGTTTTATCTACGCGATTCAGGTTCAGTAGACAATCCAATAGTTATATGGGGTATGATCGATTCGAAATATTTTGGGGAGATCTGTAAGACATAGAACTTAAATCTAAACTGTCGAAACCACTATTAGAGTCATCAAATATTCCCAAAAATTTCATAAGTAGAGGGTCATATTTGTAGTAGTCAAGTTTGGACGAATTTGATTAAATGAATTATCAAACAATAATTTGTTATCCAATTGAGCTGAAATTTAGTCAGACGCTTGGGGAAATCCAGATAGTCATTGTCAATGGTGAGATTTCTAAGTTTTGTTATAATATTTAAGTTATTGAGTTTATACCAAATCTATTTTGTGAATCAATACAGATAGAATCTCAAGGGGTAAATCATCACTTTTGGAGCCGTTCACCATCAGATCCAGATGAAATTTGAAGTGTGAGCTCTTGACATCCAATACGTCAATTTTGACCTTTGGATTAACAATTTGATGCCTGTGGTAAAAATAATTAATTTCTTATTAACTTTGTTCTTAAACAGCTTTAGAATAGATTTAGGTTTCTGGAATCCCAAATTGGGGATTATTATAGAACTCATTTTCTACCTTTTCATTTTTAATTCAAATGCTATAGAATTAAAATTAAATACTAGTCTAAGGCTTCAATAGAGCCAATTTTATGATTTCATAAGAAATTTATTTAATAGTGAAAAGTCATAACTTCCAAGTTAAAAATAAAAAGTTAAACATTATGGTGGATTTTGGGATCAAACTTTCGGCTAACATCCTAATTTTTAATTCTAAGTTTTACATTAATTAAATTTTATTTGAGTAGAAATTAATGTAATAAGTTATTAATCTTATTTTGATTAAGGTTCTATCAAATTTGATTATTGGTGAAGAAAATTAGAGAAGAAAAACATGCTTAAAATAATAAAATGTAAAAAATGGAGGTTTGGAAATAATTTTCTTAGTCATACCTATAGTCTTTTTAAGTAGTTTTAAAAATTAGTGAATTCAAAGGGCCAAACATATTATTTTTTAGTGATTCCTTTTTCATGGTAAACTAGACATTCCAAGGTTTCTAAAGAGTTCTAATTTGTAAGTTTTAGATAAGTGAGTAATTAAATATAAATTTTTGAAGTTAGGTCACTCTCTCATTTAGACTTTTTAGCAATATTGGGATTTCAGAGTTTTTGAGGGTCAAATGATAATATTTTTTAGTAGGTCTCTTTGAATTGGCAATTAGACATCCCAAGCTTTCTAGAAAGCCCTAATTATAAATTTTAGAGATTTGTGGAATTAGTTATGAATTTTTGAAGTTAGGTTACCCTCACATTAACACTTTTTAAATAGTTTTGGAAAATTGACACTTTCAAGGGTCAAATGAAAACATTTTTTAGTTCTGCTTTTTGTGTTAGAAATTATATATCTTAAGCATTCACACAAGTCCTAATTTGTATTTTTTTGAAAATCTATAGAATTAGTTATAAAATTTTAAAGTCAAACCACCCTATCTATGTCATTGGCCATGGCAAACGGAGCCATTAACTGCAATGAACATTTGAAACTACTATAAATTAGTGCAAAAACATGAAAATAGAGGGGGTTTTGAGAGGTGGTGATTTGGACTCTACTAGGACTTTGGTTTCTGACCTAGGAGAGTATTTTTTAAGGTTACTAACATCCAAATTGTCTGTGAATGGTGATTGCAATTCACAGGGCAGCTTTATGATGATAATTGATCTTTGATTTGGCAGGAAGTAACCACTTTCCACTTGTTATACATGTTAGTATGTTATTTGTGAGTATTTTTATTTTATTAAAATTATGGAATACCCTTGAATACTTTTATAATTAGTTTGATATATATATGGAATTAAATTAGTCATGTGGGACTTGAGTTTTGAAAATGCATTCATTGGAACTTATTATATAATATTGGAATTTGAGATGTTGATTTGGAAATGAAATATGATTGTGAAATTGGCCACACGTGGAGTTCTTGAGCATGATGCATATGATAGGAATTAGTAAGTGAATTATGTCTAATACCGTACATGATGAGGCCTCTATGAATGCATTTGGTTGGTTCTTTTATGTCCCTCACAGTGAGAGATAGACCCTTATGGTTCCTACACATGCCCCATAGTGAAAGATATGCCTTTCTGGTCTTTGGTATTGTCAATTTCACGGATTTGAGATGTTGATTTGATAACAATGATATTTTATAATAATAAAGTGTTTGAATCTTATAACCATGTTAGAAGGGTTGAATCATTTATAACATGATTTTGCATGTGATGTTTGTGTGAAGTTCTATTATCCATGTTAACTTCTAGAGTGGAGTTGGATATTTTTCTAACATGGATAGGCTATATTGGTGATGAATGTTTTAAGTATCCATGATATACTCTTTTGAATAATTGATTCGTTTATTTTTTATCATAGATAAGGATTTCATATTTAGTAAAATATTTTTATGTTCATGATAGTTTTTTTAATGTTCAGGGTGTATAGTTGAGAATATTATGATTATTTGTGGTGCCACTTAGACCAGTGATTGTTAGTTCTTATTTAATTAGAATTGAATTCGTTCCCAAAATACCTAAATAATTAATTAAACCATAAAGCTATAGTCTTAAATCACCAAAAATATCTAGAACTACCCCTAGCCTAAATACTTTGTCCATTTCTCTAGATCTAGGTTCTCTCTTCATCTCTAGTCTATTACGATCAACTATAGATTAGATTAAATGGTGGTTAGTCATAAAATCTATATGAAGAACAATAGAAATAGATATAGTAAAAAAACCAAACTATATTCATGAAAAATCCACAAAAATAGTCAAAACAAATTAATAAAAACTAACTTTCGAGTTAAGATACATCACTACCCTAACTAGAGAGTTTAGAAACTCATAATAAAAGAAATCATAAATAGCATTGTTTTAAAATCCCTAAACATAAGGAAAATAATAGAACAAATGAAGAAAAAAAGAGAATAAAAATGTTGTAGTTATAAGATAATTCTCACTCACTGCCTCCTTGGATCTATTTATAATCTAATTTTTAGGTCTTCAATTCCTTGTGCAAAAATCATCTACTGCATGTCTCTAGGCTTTGGGCTTTATTCAATTTTTAGCTGTGGAATCCACGTCTGTCAAATCATTATGAATCCCTTCTTTTATTCACTATAATATAATTTATATATAATATTCATTTGTTGTTGTGGGCTTTAAGTTTCAACATATAGTTCTTTTCTTCAATTAATTCTTGTGGTATGGATCCCAAGATTTGCCACCCCTATTGTAACATCCCTAATTTCTGTACTAAGTTGTATGTACAGATTGAATAAAATATATGAGATGTTTAGGAAAATATGTGGCCATATTTATGTAAAGAAAAGGATTAATTGGAAGAGGAAGAAAGTCTAAGAGCCAAAGTACAAAATTACAAAAATGCCACTGTGATGCCTTAAGAAACCAGAAGTAAATGGAGGGCATTTTGGTCATTTCACACAATGGATGGATATCAGAGGAAATTTGATAGTAAATTATTATAATTAATATGAGAATTTATGGAGTTGACAGAAGTCAAAAAGGAGTCCTGTAGAATTAATTATGGAATTTACGGTGAAAAAGGACACCGATAAAGGGTTAAAGGAAACATATGTAATTTTTAATAGGACTTCTGGGTCTCAGAAAATTATGAAACTTTGTAGAGAATTCATTTTATATTAGAATGAATTTCTAAAAATGTTATAGCAATTAAAAGAGGTGTTTAGCATTTATGCTAAGATCAGGGTAAGTTACGGATATCGGTATGAGGAAAGTACATTGGGATTTGGGCCAGTTAGCTATTGGACCTAAAAGAGGCCCAATATTTCGTCCTAGGGCAGCCCAATAAGGCCCAAAAGTTATCTTGGAGCCCAAGTCCAAATAATAAATAATTTATGGATTTTTGAAAAGAAAGAAAAAGAGAATAAAGTAAGAATTAGGTGTTGCACATGGTGGGACCCACAAGGACACAAGAATGGCACCCAAAAAGAGGAAGGGTTAGGTGTACCAAGGGAGGCCATGCTAGTGATGTCATGGTGGTAAGGTCTTGAGTGAAAAGTGAAAAGACATTCCAAGATCAAACCTTTAACCATTAGATCAAATAGTTTTCAAAGTGATCTTGGTCTTCAAATGGCACATGACTTTTGCTATAAATACCCCCCCTTTCCATTCATTCTTCACACCCAAGAGCTCCTTTAGAAAGAGAAGTGAGTTCTAGAGAAAGAAAGTGGAGAAAGCAAGGAAGAAGCAAGGGTCTTGAAGGAGCAAGTAAGGTAAGTTATCTCCTTGCTTCTACCTTTTGTTCTTATGGTTTGTGCTTGAGTTTAAGTGATTTTTTTAGGCTTAAATATTGGGGAAATGCTGCTGGAATTTCTATGTATATGTGAGAGGAACATGAGTTTTATGTCATAGATAGTTTAGACAAGCTTAAACAAGCTAGTTGCATGGTTGGTTGTTGGATTAAGTTGATGTTCTTGACTTTACCATGGAAGAACATTTCGGTTTGCACTGTTAATGCACTGTTCATGATAGAAGGAAATGGAATTTCAATGATTTAATGCTTCCATTGAGTTTATATGATAATTTTGTGTAGGATTGGAAAGGTTTTGAACCTTGGAAACCATTGGAATTAAAGGTTGTAATGTTGAAAATTCCTTTCTGTTACTGTTCACTCGCATGAACAGTGATTTAAATTTCATGATTTTGATGCTTCCAATGGTCTTAAAATGAGATTTTGTGTGGGGGGAAAGTGGAGGAACAAGTATGGGAAGCATTGGAATCAAAATGAGAATTTTTGGAAGATTTATGTATGTTTTTCCAAATCTGTACAGAAAAGTGTATTCCTTCTGGAATTTGGTTATTTTTAGTTCATAAATGGATTCAAAAGGTAAAATTGTGTAGGGTAAGGTTAAGACATCAATTGATTCAAGGGCCAAGTTAATTGGCAAAGATTAAAGAAAGTTATGTTAGTTAAAGCAAGTTAAAGGTTCAAGAGAGATAGTCTTGAGTAGTGTTTGAGTTCATGGTCCTAATGGATTATGTAATGAATATGAATGTGATTAGGACCTTGAAACCTCTAAGAAGATGTTGGGGAATGATTGACCAAAAAGCTTGGGAAGCAAGTGCAAGCATTAGAAAGAGAGCTTAAATCCAAGGTAGTAAACTTACCCTAAACTTGTATGTATTGAATGTTATGCTTGATTGTGCTATGACTTTGTTGAATTGTGTGCATATGTGTATATGATTGAAGCTCTGTTTCTATGATTACCTTGGCCAATTGTATTTCATATGTTACATGGAAGCATGCACATTACACAATGTTTACACTTTCACAAGCAAGCACAAGTATTTACTTTAATGCATGCATTGTTTAGTACTGTTTGCTACTGAGATTCCCCTGAATCTCATCCCCTATTTATAACCCATTACAGAGAGGTTATGTCCAAGTGAATTTTGAGAATGCTGTAAGATGCCGTTATGCTGCCGATTTTCAGACTGAACATAAGGAGATGATACGTACTGTGTACGTAGGTACTGTCTAAGGAGTCTGGAAGTGAGTGGACCTAGTCAGTTCATCCAGTCTTTCCTGGGTACTTACGTAGAATGGTAATTCTCACGGGAATTACCGAATCAGTACAAGATCAGTTATTTTTACAGATGAAGTATAGTAGTTATACTGCCGGATTTCAGGCAGGAAAGATGTAATAGAGATACGAGGATTTTGTTCATGCCCTGTTGTATAAAGATTTATTATTTAATGATAAGTATTGTTTGGCATGTTTGTTTGATATGTGATTGATGTATGCATATGTATGTAAAGTTGCTTGCTTAAATTTGCCACCATGAACAGTAACTCGTGGTGATATAGTGATGTTTGATCTATAATTAAAAATAGTAAATGATTAAATAAATGTATGATATGTTTATGATAAATAGTAGACATACCAAGCTTCGATTTGATATATAGAATGTCTCATTTCGATATCTACACATGGAGATATAAATTATCAAAGTTGGGACCAAAATGCTAGATTCAGGAGAAAAACGCTGGATGAACAGTAAACTTGTAACTTTGACTGACGTTGACTTGGACAAGGAATGGTCAACGAGTTATTTTTTCTTAAAATAGTATTTAGTTAGCTTCATGTAGCAATTTGAACCACTGCATTCCGATTTTTCTAGAATTAGTTATGATTTTTTGAAGTCAGGTCACTCATCTGGAATTTACACAGTAAACAGTACTCGATAAAAGTAAAACTCCAGATTGAGAAATTAGATTTCAATGACCTTGAAAGTGGTTCTAAATACTACCAATTGGTCCCTAATATGTACAAAAATAAGGATGTTTCACCTATATATATTTGTTCATCTTCAAATCTCCTTGTATATATATTTTAGGTTATATAGCACTTAATATCTTGTTCTTATTCTTCATATGTGTCCAGTATTCTAATCTTATTTATAGTACAATTTTACCCATAATCTTTTTAATTTGATGCAATTCTTGATACTTGAGAAATAAGATTATGGGTAAATTTGCACAACAAATAAGATTAGGATACTAGACGCATATGAGAAATAAGATCAGGATATTGGATGCTATATAACCCTATATTCTATTCAAAAAAATTTCTCAAATCTCACAATATTTCCTAAAAATAAAATAAGATATGAGTAGATTTTGTAACAATATCCTTTTTTATCATATTATCAATTAAAGACAAGAAAAATCTATAAAAGATAATAAATAGTTATAAAATATTCATAGATTTAACTAAATAAATGCCAACAAATGCATCTATTTAATTATAAAATATAGACTTATCAAAGAGCATTAGTGTTTACTCTATCATGTGATAAGGTCTCTATTAATACATGATAGCTGGCTCATTCATCTCCTATATTAGGCCCTAATGGCTCCTTTATCTCCTGTATGAGATAGGTCTTTGTGGCTCTTTTCATCCCCTGTGTGGGATAGGCCCTTATGGCTTTTAGTTGTAATATGAGATTGCATATGCATGGTGCATTGGATTTTTGTACTTATTATGAATGATGATTATATTTGATATCTTTCACATTTAACACCTTATGAGAACATGTTATATATGATGAGTTAGAAATGTTGGTTACAAAGACTTTTATCTCACCCCATGACTATTTAACATTTTTAGGTATTAAGTGTCGATTCGAATGGGATGGCCCAAGAGGCTTGAACAATGTTATTTGAGAGTATAGCACCCTCCTTTTTGTCATGTGTCAATATTTTGTATATTACTATAGTTAGAGCTCATATTTTCATACTTTGATTACTATTGACTTTGTGATTAATTATTTTGGGATGTGTACTAGTTGGTAATAGGCTTGGGGCCTTAGGATAAGATGGGTGTGTATTTGGATTAGTAGATCCATTTTTTGAAAAACTTGTGATTATTGGCGGAATGTTAAGATTGAATATTATTTAGTTTTTTTCTATATAAAACTTTTTAGAAAGGGGTTGGGCTCACCCACGATCCAAGGGCAGGACAAAGTCTCTATTCCTCCTAGGCGATATTAATATCGGGCATGGTGAGCCGTCAATTAGCCTCAGGCGTAAACTTAGGTACCTAGGAGCTAGAATGCCTCCCTAAGCGCCGCAACTGGAACCACAACAAAGTGGTACTTCCCAAGGATCAAACAAAAATATGGTATTGTGCTTATGGTTGAATTGTAACATTTTGGGCCTCATTATGCCCAAGGCCCAAGAGTTATATTAATTATTGTAAATTAAGGGGTTTATCTCTTATAACCATGATAATAGGCTTGTATCATATTTTTAATGTGATTTTGCATGTGAAAGCTTAGCGAAGCTCTTTTATCCATGTTAGACCCTTAGTTGTCTTGGTTGTTTCTTTTTCTAATATGGATAGGTTAAATGTTGTGATAGATTTTTTTAATTATTCATGATAGACTCCTTAAATGCATGAGTATGTTCCTTTTCTATCATGGGTATGTTTCAAATTAGGTTCATTCTTTTTATAACTATGATAGCCGCTTGATTGTATAAAAAGTCTTTTTTTATCATGGTTAGCCTTTACTATTAAGTTGAACTCTTTTTAACTATGATAACCCTTGTTTTGGGCAGTTTTATCTTTTCTATCATGGTTAATTTTTTTTAGTATTTAAAAGCTCCTTTTATAACCATAGTAGCCCTTTGGTTGTTTACTAAAGTCCTTTTCTACTATGAGTAGGTTTTGAAATGGTTAGTTAAATTCTTTTTACTATGGTAGACTTTTGTATGGCTTCTTTCTTTTTCTACAGTTGCTTAAATGATTTTGTTTGATTTAAGTGTTGTGTATTAGTAGTTGGACTTTATATTTACTATCATTGTTAATGTGTTAATGATCTAGACAATGTTCCAACGGTCATAAATGGCTAGTTTTTCTTTCTAACAGCTATATTACCTGGTGGGTTATAAATATAACACTTCAAATGTTTTTTAATATGTTTGAATGATCTAAAAAAAGCTGAAATATGAGTTTTGACTTCTTCATTTATTCCTAAGACATCATTTACTTAAGCTTTATCATTTGAGTAATAAAGCTTCATTGTAATCATTTTGCCCTTTGAGAGAGTTTTGTTGAGTGAATCACGGTACCTTATCAATCATCTTTGTAAAGATAGGGTGAGGTATCCCTAGTGAGAAATCAAGGGTGAGGTATCTGTTAGTGTTTATTAAGAGTGAGACATCTCTTGAGGAGTTTTGTGAAGAGATTTTTAGCATATTGGTTTTTACTCTAGTTTATTGTTCAAAAATCTATTTCAAGGGTTTACTATCTTATATCTTGTTTTATTGTTAAAGGTGTTCAAAGATCTACAGATTTATAAGCACCCAGTTTAACCCTCCCTTCTTGGGTATATGTTGCTATTTTTAAGAAACTAGACATCATATAAACAAGATTATAGTTGTTGACAACCCGTTATTAGAAAAAAAAATGCATTTTAGCAATTACAATAAATACGTGTTATAAAGCTCATTAATATATTAAGTAAAGGGTTAACAATTTAAGTGCATTGTAAAATTAAAACTTTAGATCATTAATGTCTCATGCTAGCGTTAAGTGTAGAGGTTAACATGTTAAGTGAGAAAATGTGGAAGCAATATTTTGAAAAGCAGGTCCGTCAACGTATTAAGTAGCATTGTTAACACATTAATATTTTTCTAAAAAAATTGTGAAAATTGAAAGTAGACTTCATACGTTAATTAGAGTATTTAACTTGTTAAATGCAATGTAAAGTTTAATTAAAGGCAAGATTTTTCCAAAAGCTCATTAACATATTAGAAACAAAGAGTTAATATGGTAAATGACAGTTTGCATAAGATTGGTCTTGACACTAAGGCTCAATTAATGTGTTAGGGAGTTATGGACATCACATTAAGAATTTTCCGAAGGTGAATATTTAATAATGAATGTTTTCTATGCATATTTTCCAAATTCAAGAGATACTTGTCTTAATTTTTTAAGGGAATGCATATATAAATTTTCAAAAAAAAAAAAAAAGAAGGTCAATATAATAAATTAAGCAAAAGATATATAGAAAATTCTATGTAATTCACTCTTATATAATAGTGTTAAGAAGCAAATGTACTGTGAAATTTTTAGAATTGTGCATCGGAACCATAATGTTACCTTAGGTTCTAAGGTAAACATTAAGACTGCAAAATGTTGCAAAAAATGTCATGGATGTTAATATGACCAAACGTCTATTACTTTTTAATACTTGGACAACAGTGTGAGCCCCATACAAAAACTAATAGAACAGACATATCATTTTTACATCATTTTGGAATTATCATGTGAACTTTTGCACTTAAGAAAATTTTATGGTGTCAAGGGTACATTCGTGAAAAAGTTTATAGGTAAACTTATACATTAACCCTTATTTATACAATTTATTTAAACCTAAAAATTAAGGAGAAAGGTACAAAATGCCCTCAAATATGTAAATCCCAAATCGGGACCTCAAAAATGGTCTTATTGTGAAGTCCATAGGAACTATTATGGGATTAAATCCTACACCAAAATTATATGATGACCTCAATTTAAATATGAAAAAAAAAATATATAACAAGTAACAATTTTAACTTACCAAATAACAATAACGACTAACTAATAGTGATAACTAATTCCACAAGATTTTCTTACTAAATATCAATGTAAACAACAGCTTAACAAATAATAATTTTAACTTATGAAATAAAAATAAAAATTAATGTAGCGGCAACTAATTTTGAGTAAGCAAATGAGAATATCTCATAATAAAAACAAATTTAACTCCAAAATAGTTTCTGAAAACATTATAGAAATTAAGTCATTTTGAGATATCATTTTAGGATTATCATGTCTTAGTGGTCCTTGTATCTAAACGAAAAATGATATTTGGAAATTCTAAAAATAAAGAAAACCGAGGGAAAGTGTTGTGGGATAAAAAGAAATGGACCTTCCAAGGTAAATTTGCTCGTGTAAGATAGAGAGATCAAGAATGGCCACAAATATTTGTACGAGCCTACGAGGGGCGTGAATGCCGCTGTGAAAACTGGGCCCCGTTCTTTAATACCCGATGGCATTGCCACGTAGCATAAACCCAATCCCACTAACCCATGCATCCCAAAGTATGTAAGTAAATGTAAATTAAATTAAATCTTCAGTCATTTCCATATATATTGTTGATTTTACTTGTCTTATCATATAATTTTAGGATTCTCTACTTAAGCTTACAACATATGATAATTAATTTCAATAATTTTTTTTGTTAAATATTAATGACAATAGTAATTTAATCATGAGTTAAATGACTATAAAAATTTATATGTTGGAGTTATGTTTCCTTAAAAAAAATTTGGGACTTGATTTTGCCTAAAAAATTTTAAAAGTTATACAGTATTACCTTACCGTTACCAATAATTAATTTTAACAATTAGTTTGATTGATATTGCACAATCAACATAGCCGCATCATTATCTAGAGCAACGTGGCCATCCAAATCACTCTATCTCTCTCTCTTGCCATCAACTCCATCTAAAACCATATTTCATTTGAAAAAAATGGGTCTCTCTCCCTCATCTTCATCACTCAACCTCCATTGTTAGAGCTTGATTGTTTCTAAAACATTAATCATATACAAAATATACAAATAACAAAATTGATCCCTACTCCATTCTCTATCAGACTTCATGCCAAACCCAAAAAATGATCAAACTTATGCCAAACCAAGAAATCTAAAAGTATAATAATAATGAAGAAACCAATTAAAATCAAACACAACTAAGAAACTGTCTTCAAATAGTTCCAAGTCCTACTAACAGCTCTTTAAAGGAAAAATAATTTTAGGAACCTATTCATTGTAGAAAATGAGAATTAAGTATTTGTCAAGTCATTAATTTCAGTCACTGCTAGATCCTATTAGCAGATAAACCTATTTTTGATACTATTTACTAAATTCTATTAGCAGATATCCAGTTTTAGGGTTCGTGACTACCCTTTCTAGCATAGGTGTCTTATCTAGAAATTGAATTCGATACCTAGAGAAATCTAACAAGAACTTATACCGCTAAACTAACTCTATTTGGTACCGGGAGGTAAACCTATATTTTAGGTGATTTCGTGGTTTTCTCAAGTGATTTACACTTAAAATTCTAAACTAAGTGTATAAAAAAAACTCACAACTCATGATTTTAATAGTATAAATTCATAACTTGTGGAATTAATTTGAACATTTCATTTTCACACAAGTGGACTATTGACAATTTATATAACTAGGTGAATTTCATATGATAAACCATTTTTTAAAACCATTTAATCCACTTGGGAATGAGGTTGAAGGACCATGAAAGACAAAATCATTCAAGTAGTTTACCTTGAACTCACAATACATTATATGTGATTTCACTAGTCCCATTCACGACTATTAGAATTAATTTGAATTTTTATTTTACTTTCAACTAAATTTATAAAATCAATTTTATTTTATAAAAGATTAAATCTTAATCATTCAAGTTTAATGCAGTTGGCTCGGGATTTTTTTTTAATTTATATGATACTGAGGATGCTTTGTTCACTCCCGTTTCCACAAAAGGTGAATTTCCCACCCTTCTTGATTTAGAAATCGCAATGTTGAGTAGGATGATTACTTTTGAGGAGGTGAAACGAGCCATTTTTTAGATAAAGCCACTCAAGTCACCTGGAATAGAAGGATTGCATGCCTTCTTCTTCCAAAGTCAGTCGGATACTTCGGGGATGAAACTTTTTAATTTTTTGCTCAAGTTTTGGTCGAGAGGCCCTCTTGACCCTAATCTAAATAGAAATCTCATCACCCTAGTCCCTAAAATCAATCACCCATGCTATATTCAAGAATGCCGTCCAATAAGCCTTTGCACAATGGTCTACAAATCTATCATCAAGGTAATTGCTAATCGCCATGAGAATATCCTACCAAATATTATTGGGCCTTATCAATCCAATTTTGTTCAATGAAGGATCATTATTGACAATATCATCATAGCCCAAAAGGATTTTCTTTCCATGAGAAAAAAATAGGAAAAAGGCAGGTAGATGAACATTAAAGTGGATCTAAAAATGGTTTTCAATATTGAAATGGGACTTCATAAATGACACTTTAAAGGATGCTAGTTTCCATGAGAACATGATTAGGATAATTATGGAACACATCACAACTTCTAGTATACAAGTGTTATGGAATGGCAGACTGTTTCAGCCTTTCAACCCAAAGAAAAACCTTAGACAAGGTGACCTGCTTTCTCCTTATATTTTTGTGATTTGTACGAAGAGACTCTCTCTCTCAAGCTATTACTCAGAAGGTCAGGATAGGTTATTGGAAACCCATTAAAATGAGTCATAAAGGTGTTCCCTTTCTAACTTATTTTTTGCTAATGATTTAATCATCTTTAGGCATATTACTGAACCTTAAATCTATATTATTGTGGGTCAAGATATAAGCAAAAGTATCTATTACCTAAGATAACAGGAAAGTTGAACACCAACATACTAAGACCTTACTCAGTAATAACAAAATAGAATAAGAGAATTAGCTAATACTCACCCATGCATCAAAAAATGCCCCCAATCTAGGTGTGATAAAATGAAGTTGATATATGTCACATCTCACTTTCCTAGCTTTATCTTCCCCAAACCAGTACTCTGTTATGTTTGGAATAGATAGGGGTGAGATTTTGGGGAAAATCTCAGTAGCAAACGGTACCATTCAATGTATATAAGATGAATGCAAGTGTATGACATGTTTCCTTTATCTTCCTTTAGCTTTCATTTGCATTCTATTATGCTCCATGCCTATCATTATTATGCATAACCATAAACTCATAAAGGGCATAACATATATCATTATCACATATCATAATCATAATAACACACAAGCATATACATCAAGCATACAAGAATGGGTAAGTTTACTACCTGGCGTGTAGCCCTTCCTTTAGTCCTTAACCTTTGATCTGAGGTTCCACCTTGGTATAGGTAAGAGCCTATACATAGCATAATAATATTTTATTATTATCTTATCCAGTATAACTCTACTTAATTTAGGCTTATCCTAAGGCAATACCCCTATTCTAACAATCCCATAGCTTTCTTTCTATTCACGGCTAACCTTATATAGAGAGATATTTCTCTATTCTAACTATCTAATTTATAAGAATAATCCTCTAATTTATTAGAGCAGGGACTAAAATAAATTACTTACCTTATTCCTAAGCTTGCCGAGTCCCTAAGCTCCTTGGATTGCTCCTAGCTCAGCCAGAACTCCTTCTTTCTCTTCCCTTCTTTCTTTCTTTCTCTCTTTCTCTCTCTTCTTCTTGCCATGGATGGTATGACATGGCAAGGGGGTGCCTATTTATAGGTGGAGGAAGTTGGCTTGAACGGTCCAGATCGAATCACGATGAACGGCTCAGATCGTTTAGTTTCCTCAAGAAGCTTCGCCTGCATCATCGCGATGACATCATCATCCTCAATGACTCATCAAAATGACATCATCCATGGACACCTCACATGCTTAGATGGCATAATGGTAGGGCCCTTGGGACACCTCACTAGCTGACTCAGCGCTTCTAGAGAATTTCAGAGTCTTATCCCGGAATGAACGGCTGAGATAATACCACGTGTCCATATCTTTTTCTTCTTTCCCTAGATTAGTGCCATATGGAACCTTATGGGTACCTTTGATGCCACCTCATAGCTTCCGAATAAGTCTCAAGCTTTATCTGATCAACTCCCTGGTTATCAATTCAACCGGGTAACTTTACTTTATTGAAAACTCACTAAAATGTTACTTTAATGCCACTTTAACCCACATAATTATTAGGCCACATTTTTGGACTCTTGGAATGCTATCTTGGGTCTCTGATCAAGCTTAAATACTCTGATAGCTCAATTCCCAAGAAACATCCCTTGGCAAATTACCAAAATGCCCTTGGTTCCTTTTAATTTACTTTAATGAGTCTAAGGGCATTATTATCTTTTCACATCTTACCAGAGTATTCCCTGACCTTGGTCAACTATCCAGATAACCTTCCTTGATTGTCTAACCTTAGTCAAATGACCAAAATACCATTCACTCATTCTTTAATTATTTTATAACACAGGGGTATTTTTGTCATTTCGCCTATTTTCTGCATATTTCTAAACACTAGCCCCTTTTTCTGATAAACTAATATCATGGGCCTGGGCCTCCCTTGGCATTATCATGGGCCTCTATGTGACATCATCTGGGCTCATTCAATCCCATTTTGCTTACTAATTAATTTTCTAATCGGATATCGGACGTTCACGAACTCCCTTCAAAATTCACTAATATGTTAATAACTTTTTCTACAGGACTCTTTCCGAGATTTCGTCAGTTTCCTGACCTCTGGTTTCACAGGATGCATATTCTTGTAACTTTTGACTCATATCTGAGGTCCAGGAGATCATATAAAAATTTCAGATAACTTTCAGACTATCAAATAAATTTTAGCTATCTAAAACTCTAATAAAATTTTTGTATTAAGCTAAATTAACTATCGTTATTTTCTCTATCTACTGATGAAATTTGGGACTGAAATGCTTCCAGGCAGTTATAAGCCATTTTCGGCTCAACTTTCTATGATTACCATTTTACCCATGGAAACTTTTCCTCTTTGCACCATGAAACTTTTAGACTTTCACTTTAGTCCCTTTCTTTTTTAAAATGACTATTATAACCCTAAGGACTTGCACAATTTATAATAAGTCCCTACACTTTTACTTATTTGCAGCTTAGTCCCTAAAAACCTTCTGTATATTTCTGGGACTTCTTCTCAAAGGGGTCTGGTATCCTATCTATTTTAGGCTACTTTCTGAGTCCCTAGGCCTAAAAATTAGGATATTATAATATAATTGTATAAGTTGTGAAGAAAAAATTATCTTATTGAAGAACATATAAGATGAGTGATTTAAACTTTTAAAAAACACAAACACAGATAAACACTTATTAATTGTATAGTTCGAAGCAAATGAATCTTACCATGATTATTCAAGAACATATTCTATCAACTATAACCCACCTTTACTCATCATTTTAGAAACATAAAAAGGGTCAACTTTAATCTTCTCTTGCATCTTAAGTGTGGATTTGTGCTTGTTGGATTGCCTTTATCCTTTTCCTCGTTGTCTTGGGAGAACATGCTTTATGCATAATGCAATCAGTACATTAATTTGTGAAAGTCACCACACTAATTCAAACTTCTAAACTATGAATTTAGTGACAAGGCTATTAAATTAACTATCACTTAATATAGTCAATGAGAGTTGGCATAGATGGTAAGGAATGGGCTTGTATCCCATGAGGATGCAAGTTCGATTTTCTATACCGTTGTGAGGGCTCCTTTGGTAGGTTATCTCGTAAGTCCTTTGTGAGTGCTCTCTGAGCCCTAGGGCCATGCCCTAACTTTAATAGGGGACTGGTGTCGAACTTACCTAAACTTTCTTGTACCAAAAAAGAAACTATCACTTAATACAAAACAACACAATATTCAGCTCTCCCTACACTTAGATCATGCATTATCCTCAATGCAAGTCTAAAACTAGAATAAGATAATGAAACCCAATAATGTGTAAGGTAATCAATGCGTAAAGAGAATGAAATGACAACACAAAATAACAATTAAAAGACACTACATTAGCTACATTTTCCTACTAGAATGCCCTTCCCCTATACTTATTCTTCAACCAATATCCACATCAATCTAAAACAATGAGATCAAAGTATAAAGGAAGGAAACAACCTTATTGTAGAGGCTTATAACTGATGAGGTACAAGCAAAAGCATTTGAGTCTAGTGTGGAAGTATCTTCTATAACCATCCTTCAACTTGTACTTCCTATGAGAAAGCTTTGAGATAATCTCCAAAGGTCCAATCCAAGTGCCCTTGAAATTCGTATATGGTGTAGAGTAGTGAGGCACATATGCCATCACAAAGTCACCAACATCATTGGATAGTATTTTGGTATCAAGTGACAGCATGTAATGGAAGAAGTAGACTTGTCAACTTTGTAGCATCAAAATCTTCTTCCTTAGGTTGTGGATAAGGATGGAATAGGCCAGGCAGCCTAGCCTGTATTTGACCTAGTCTGGCTTGTTTAAAAAAATATATAAGCTCAGGCTTATTTAAAAGTATGTTTTCCTTAAGAGGTCAGGCTCAGGCTTCTTAAGAAGCCTGTTAGGCAACCTGAGCATGTTATTCAAAATATATTTAATATGAAAGTATAATAAGTAGGTATCAAACTCACCACCTATTGAACACAATACAAGAGTCAGACCATTAAACTAACACATTATTATATATTTTATTCTTACATTTTATTTTAACATGAATAAGAGCATTGATTGTAAATGACCATTGATTTTAACTTAACCTTAAAGTCTAAACCCAGGTTGAACCCTCTGCTAGAACCGTCGATTCTCCCTCAGGCACTCTCCAGATCCACTCTTCACCGTCTCATATATGCTTTTGCTTTCCAGATCCATCGTCGTGTTACTCACTTTCCACTCTCCAGATCCATCGTCGAGTTTCATCGCTTACTCTGCCTTTACCATTGTGCCCCATCTCTACCTTTGCTGTCCACTATAGTCTCCTCGTCCAAGCATATAGGTTTGTTGTATGTCTCTCTCTCCCTCTATCTTGTTCATCATGCATTACAATTATGGCTGCGGAGGAATAAGCACATAGAAAAGAAAACAAATAGATTTTTGTTGTTTTGTAATTGTGGCTTGTGGAGTCATTCTTTTGAAGCGAACATATATAGCTATAGTTTGATGACATGTTATATATTTTCATATTTACTACTGAGAAGAGTTTGTCATATTGATTTTGATTTGTGTTCCCCCTTGCACTTTTATTGCTTTAGATATCAGATTAATTTATCATATGATCCGTGATCAAGGAATAAACAAATTATATGTGGTCTACAATGTGTTAGAGGTGAGTTGAATAGACTATAAGAAATTGGGTGATAGATGATAATAACTTCTTGATGCTTGCTTAATTATTGGGTTGTTGTAATTGATCCTTAATTGTTCTTGCAGATATTTGATAAACTATGTCAAAGTTTTAATAGAGATGTATTGCAAACCTTATTTCATTCAGAGGAAGGACTTGTAACTTGTCCGCTAGAAGTATGAGATTTTGGATATAGAGCTATATTAGTTCAGGAAATCACTTTATCAACCTGTATAGTTGCTCACAACAATGCATTGCTTGCTCTGTTGGTGTCAAATAAAATTGCTAAGATCAAGAGCAATGTGTTCAAGCTAAATAGTAGGTATAATGTTCACAGTTTGGTGTACTTCGGTGAGTTTTATCTGCGACATTACTTTATATTTTTTTCTCTATCACGTTGTGAGGATGTTCTATTCAATTCTAGCAGCCATTTGTGAACATTTTTTCCATGCCACTTTTATCACTGAACTGAGGGTTAAATGCTTTCCAAATGAAATATTAATTTTGAATATCTACCTTTCTGGTAAGCTTTTGGTTGTTCTAAGCATGAATACATTAATTTTATTACTTGTTTTGCTAGGATTATGTGCCTTTATGATAATTATGTCAACCAAGTAAATAATTATTTGACAACTTGGTTGATCTTTAGTTTTGATCTAGATTATGTGGCTGACCTATCTCAACTTTCTCCCATACCTGTGTGCCATGTGCCACATGAGTAGGAAGTTTATGCCCCCTGGTTCAAGAGTTTCCTCTTCGTAAGATTACTCAGAAAAAATGTCGCACTAAATAGTTATTATTTTGTTGGAACCAATTTCCTTGCGCGATCTAGCTTTGCTTCTAATATGTGGATATTTTGGATGGTGCAGGATGTTGGCTTAGTTTATTCATGGGAAGTAGCTATTAATAACAGTATTCATTCATCGCAAAGTTTAATGACGTTAAGCCCAACACATTCTCTGAGTTCCTTGAAGACCTTTATACACAGGTATTTTTTATCTAATTTCTTATGGGCACCCACCACACAGTTTATGGTTGGTTGATTATTGCTTAAAAACTGAATAAACAACAGCTTAGAATCATTCCAGTGATGATTGTTGTATATTTATACAAATAACTATTCAGAGGTGAAAGCTTGATTGTATTCTTGTAATCACCATTGTTATGTTTGTTTAGTATTATCTTGTTGGTTGATTAGATACTTTTCATAATTTGGATTCAGTTAGTTTTCAATTTTAAACTGATTAATGTTTTGAAAAGCTTGTTTGAAGTTTTTTAAAATGTAATCCACAAAAAGGCCTGTTAAGGGGCTTGTTACAAGGGTTTGTCAGTAGAATTAAAAATATCAGACTTTCTTAACAGGTTTTAGGCCAGGCTAGGCATTTGTAAAGGCTAGGTTTAGACTAAAAAAATAGCCTATAACAGGCTATAGACCAGGCTGAGGAAAGATTGTCACTTAACAGGCCTAGCCTGGCCTGTTTCCATGCCTAGTTGTGGAGTGTTGATCTTGCACACAACCTTCATGGGTTGTCCAATCTTCTTCAATGCCTTAATCAAATCAACTTTCTTCTTAGATTGAGACTATACAACCACACTAGCACCTACAACATCATCATAATCAACACCTTTATGAAGCACATTAAGGTGAGTGGAAAACTCTTCAAGCATATTATCACATGAATTAGTATATATAAGTGGTTAGAAAGTATGTTTTGATGATGACAAAATAGCAAAACATTTTCAGTCAAATGAAGTGTTTTATACAAAATTGTTGAATTACATGTTTTAATCATATCAAATGTGATTTAAGTTACTTTTGTTAGATTATATGATGCCAAAGTTATTAAATTTATACCAAGTTTGATTGATAGTATTTTGATTGATATTATGTTTTAATAGCAAAAAGTTTTCAGTAAAATGTCAAATAAAGTGTTTTAGACTATATTACTGAATTACATGTTTTAATCATATCAAATGTGATTCAAGTTGCTTTTGCCAGATTATATGATGCCAAAATTAAATCTATGTCAAGTTTGATTGATAGTATTTTGATTGATATTGTGTCTTGTCAAATGATGTTTAAAATAATCAAAAAGTATTTCTTTGTTTAAATGTTGTTAAAAGGATAAATTAATCTAGTTAATCGATTAGTCAGTCGATTAATGTTAAATAATCAATTGGTTGTTAATGTAAGGTCAGCATTCTGTGCTAGTACAGGAATATCAATTAATCGATTAATAAGTATCCATTAATCGATTAAGTGTTCGATTAATGTCAAAAGTCAATTAACCGATTGGTTAATCGATTAATTATAATTAATCGAGTAGTTATTCGATTAATCTATTGAGAACAGTTTTTCAATTGAACAATAATTACTCTATTAATCGATTGGTTAATCGATTAATTTATATTAATTTATTAACTGTTCGATTAATCAATGAAATATCAATTTTGTGAAATTCAAATATGAATCCATTAATTGATTAATTTGTATTAACGGATTGACTGTTCGATTAATCTATTTTGAATTACTTTCTAATTCAATTCTTCCAGAGATATTAATCGACTACGTATTCAATTAACTTATATTAATCGATTAACTTCAAAAATTTCAAATATCCTTCTATGTTTACACTGAAACTGATTTCATCTATTTCAAAATTACATATGATTGATTTAAATTAAAGAATGCTTATGTTTCTCATCATTCTTCATGATAAACCTATTGAGAAACTTGTCTTACCAAAACTGCATCATATATGCTTGAATAATCCGATCAGTGTGATGCTCTATTTTTTGTTTCACAATTAATCGAATCATTGATCGAATTAATTCTGATTAATCGATTAGGTAATCAATTAATACATCATATTTTTGAAAGCGAGAAGAACTTTATTTGTTCTTGATGTGATTATAACATGAGTTACTTTCTTATATACTTGATCATCATTTAATCTTTCAATTATGAATTCAACTGAATGAGCATGTGTTATCTTACCATTATATTATTCTTGTGATTGATTCTCTTTGAGCTTAAATTTATTTCATCAATCCTCACTTCATATCTTTATCAACTAACACGTGAATCAAATGAAGTGATCATAGGAATAAGATTAGAAGTCCAGATTCTGTTCACTTCAAAGATAAAAAGGAGATTAGACTGAGATTAAAGCCAACAGACACTCAACGACAAAAAGACACTTTGTGTCAGAAGCTCAACGGCTACAACGACCAATTCAACGGTTATATTTCCAATGGAAGGAAAGCTCAACAAAAAAAAAACTTAACAAAAATAATGCTCAATGGTCAGAAGTTCAACTATAAATAGATGAGCGTTCAAAGTTTAAAGGTTGGCGATAATGACATAAAAAGAGGCAAGACAATGAATGAATATTCAAATGAGAAATAAATGAGCCATAAAAGAGCCAAAACTTCAATAGCCTTCAACTCTCCTATTCTTTATGTATCATTCTGTTGAGAGAGAGAAATACAATGAGCTACAATATTTTATTATTCATGCTATTTGAGAGAGTTTGAAATCCCTTTATTCTTTACCTATCTGAGAGCAAACCTTGGAATCAGGGGATTCAAGGTTGGAATTTGCTCGTATCTAATTAAGGGGAAGCGTTGCCACTGGAGAGTGGTGTAACTTCAGGATTGAGGTGGTTCTCAATTAGTCTTAAAAATTGAAGTTGTAAAAGCTACCAAGAGCCCGTTGTAATCTTGGAAAATAGTGGATTGAAAATTTTAGTAGAGAGCTAAGGACTGGAAGTATGTCAAGGAAAGACCGAACTAGGATAAATATGTCATGCAATTTCTCTCTTCCTTAACTCTTTGATTTTCAGTAATATATTTTTAATATCTTATTAAAGTTTTTCAAGTTGATTTGTTTCACTGATCAGATTTCAAAAGAGTTTCAAAAAAATTTTAAAATCTGTTGAACACCCAATTAACCCTCCTCTTGAGTGATCCAGCATATGTGCCTAGAACTAACAAGCAAAAGTGTGATCCAATGAACAATCAGTAGAACATATCACATCACTACCATGTGAGGATAAAATAGAAGAATGGTGGTAATAAGGGGTACAAACAACATCATTATGTGCAACAATATCATCAACAACCCTATAAGAGACTAAACCATGCTCAAGAGTATTACAATCATGCTCAACATATGTGTCATCATACAACTCATCAATAAAATAAAAATTTATTAAACCAATTACTTGCATTTATTAACAGTTTAAAATTTACCCTAAAAAATACTACAAATAAAAATAACAATGAACATATCCCATGACATTACATATATAGTACTACATTGTTGAGAGAGCAATCGATGAATAAAGAATTTACACAAATGAAAGAGAAGAAGAAGATATTCATAAGTTACAAAATGAATAATTATATATAATATAATATAAATCAATTTTATTAATTATTTATAAAATTATTAAGATGACCTTAACTATAAATTTTATATCACATCATTTACACAAGCTCAACCTTTTCATTCATTAGCCGCTCACCTCTCCCTCTCTTCTCTTTGATTGATCAAGACCTCTCCCTCTCTTCTCTCTGATTGATCAAGTCGGCAACCATGATTCAATTACTAGTCAAAATTTGTTTCTAGTGGGTATTGAATGTGTTCCTTAATGTTCATAATTTAATTCATTTCGTAGGAGCCATGTAAAAGAAATTATATTGAAGTAATTGATTATTGGTGTGACCATAATAAATTCTTAAGATTTTTTTTACTATTATAAACAAATTATCTTATATGTATTATTGTACACTTGTAATTGTATTAGGTTTTTATGAGATATTTTAATGAACATAATTTTATTATTTATTGTAATTTAAATTAGATTTATTTAAATAATTAATCATATGTAATCTTTTTTGTAGCCTCAAAACATATTTAAGCCGTAATGTGACCTTTTAAATAGGCTTAAAGAATTATATATGATGTTAGAAGTATATTTTAAGCCTATTTAAAAATTTACATTTTAAGTAAGCACTTAAAAAGAAGTCAAGTCATATCAAGCATTTTTTTTAAAAAAAAATTATATTTTAAATAAGCCCTTAAAAAGGATTCAAGTCATATTGGCCTTTTATTTCAGACATAAACCTATTTACCTAAAGTCTAGCATATTTTCAGCTGATATACCTAACCATTATAAGTTGTTTCATCCATATTTTCTTATTATATGGAAATACTATCAAATGCTCTGTTGAAACTAATGTTACTAAGCATAATTTAGGCAATCATTCAGACTTCGTATCAAGGCTAATTTGATAATAACAACTAATTTTTTTTACAATACGATATTGGGATTATCTATTCTGCATAAAGTGTACTAAGTCATGAATCATCCATCATGTGAAGATTAAATGCCAGCAGAAACCCAGAACTAAATATTAAAATGGAATTAACTAAAAAATGGAGACTAAATGGCGACGGTAAGTATGGAGAGAGGCCAAGAGTGCGAAATCTCAGGTAAAAGAGATAGTGTCGATGAGATTTGAGGAAGACGAGACGATGATGATGAGATTTGAACTCTGAAGTGTTGACTGACTAATTGGCTGAGACTTTGCCTAAGTGGTGAGGCAGCAAGAGTCACGAGACTAAGGGAGTGGGTGAGCAGTAGCACCAACGACTGTCGAGGCCAACAAGGTAAAGGGAGAGATCGAGACTGTGATGCGAGAGGGGAGAGGTCGAGAGCAACTAAGCAAGAAGGAGGAAGATTATCGAATAGAGATAGATTAGGGATTTGAAAGTGACTTTCTGGAATTTGGATATTATAAATAAAATATGGGAAAAAGATAAAAAAAGCTCATCTGAATTTTTAGAAAGATAAATTGGGCATCTCAATGTTAAAAAAGACAGATTGGGCAGGAGGCCTAATCTGTCATTTTGCAAATTATTGGGCAAAGACCAAATTAGCCTTCACTTAGAAGAGGATACTATAGCAACAATGCAACATCAATCAGTAGACGGTGCTATTGGCGAGAATGATAAAAGAAGCTTGCGAGAGACATCTTTGGCTGAGTTGAAGCTGATTTGGAGGAAGTGTAAGTAAATATTTGACAATCTTCTTGTTTTATTCCACTGCTAATCAGCTATGTTTTATTTATTTTAATGGTTAGCTTGGGAGAAAGAGTTTGACAAATATTGTAGCGTCAAGTAGTTGAAGAAAGAAGCAAGAGAATTTGCGAAGGAGAACTTCAGCACACAGATGAACAATCGTTTAGGAAATAAAACTTATTTGGGAAATAACATTCATTTTCTTTTCTCATGACTCAATGGTTATAGTAAGGCTAACATGCAAGTCATGAAACTAATTGGGTCATTTACTATTCTTATAATGGTATTTACAACTTCAGGAATGATTTTGACAACTTCAGCAAAAAAGTTTAATACTCTGTAGAAAAAGTTAGATGCAATTAGTTAGGTTAATTATTATTCCACGAATGGGATATACAACTTTAGAAATGATATTAACAACATCAACTTAGACATTTAATACTCTGCAAAAAAGTTACCTGCAATGAATTGGGTCATTTAATATTCCTGTAATGGGATTTGCAACGTCAGCATTGATTTTGACAACTTGAGTTAAGAGATTTAAAACCCTGTAAGAAGTCATTGGTATTGCTTTCGGGTTTCTAACTCCTATAATAAAATTTACAAGTTCAGTAATTATTTTGACAACTTGAGTTAAGACATTTACTAAACCGTAGAAAAACTGATAACCTTCATTGCATCAATGAATTTTGTGTTGTAGCTATCTTGTAAAGTGCTGAATGATGATTGTTAGGGGTATAAGATTGTGATCAATGCTTTGTTTATTGCAGGTTAGTGGCCAAGATGACATGTAATATTGCCTTGACATCTTCAAAGGAAATTTGTTATTTTTTCCATGTAGGTGGGAACTTTGTATATAATGTTGAAGGTTGAGTTAAATATAATGGCGGGGATGTGAAGGTAAAATTGATAAAGGAGGGGATGACACTTGAAGAATTGAGGGTAATAATAGGTGGATGGTTTGGTATAAATGATAATACTTGTGTCATGAAATATACAGTGAAGTTTGATGAAAGAATATTACTAGATCTCAATGATGATAGTGAAGTTTATAATCTGTTTCAGTTTAATGAAAGCAGTGCACATGTTTATTTAGCAGTTAAAGTAAATGATAATATACCAGAACAAATGGATGATCTAGATATATAAGTGAAATTTCTTGTGTTTATTTATGGAAGTTGTTACTTATTTGATTGTGTTAATATTTTTGTAAAACATGTTTTCTTGCTGATAGTGTTAAGGATTTATTAAGAGTGTCAGAACAAATGTGCCCTTCTTTGTGGAGCGAGGGTAACAATTTGGAGACCCTATTTGAGCAAACTACTATTGGAGCTATAACTAATAGGATTAGTAGAGGACTTAATTTAAGCATACCATATGGAGTATAAAGGTCACAAACATCGATGGCTGCGATGAACTCTGTGAAATAAAAGGAAGAGTTAGTTGGAGGGATGCAGATTTTTGCAAATATGGGCACATTTAAGAAGGAGTTGCACAAGTTCAGTATTACGCATCAGTTCGAGTACAAATATATAAAAAATTATAAGGATAATATGTACGTGAAATGTAAGGTTGAAGGTTGTCCGAGGTGTATTATTGCGAGAGTACTTGGCAAGAGCACACATTTCTTACACGTGACAAAATTCAGAGACGACCATGTTCATAGTGTGGGAGACAATCTTAAAGTGACACATGGTGGATGTGCTACCTTTACATCAGCAATTATAATTGATGAGGTGAGGGATCATGTAGACAAGCGTCCAAATGAAATAAGAAAGAGTTTGGAGAAAGATTATGGCGTGAAGTTGACATATAAGCATTGGAGGACATACATTGCAGACCTGATCAATCTTATATGTTAATACCATGGATATGTCAACGGTTGAAGGAAAGTGATGACAAAACTGTGGCTGAATGGGTGGCTAGTAGGAACACATTTAAGCTTGTATTCATAGCCTATGGATGTTGTATAGAAGGGTTCGTCGCTAGTTGTAGACGTGTCCTGTACATTAATGGAACTCATTTAAGTGGACCCTACAAGGGGATGATGTTGGCAGCTACTGCGTACGATGCAAACAATGAATTGTTTCCATTTGCATTTGCAATTGTGAAGGGAGAGACATTAGAGGACTGGACATGGTTTCTTTACATGATTAAACGAATAGTTAGTTCTATGCAACTAACAATTGTGTCTGACCATCACAAGGCAATAGCCGGTGCTGTCCAAGCAATATTCGGAGGTGACATCCATGCATACTGTTATAGGCATGTGAAGGAGAACTTCAGCACACAGATGATTAAACTAAACAGAGGTAAAAGAAAGATAAGTGGACAAGCAAGGGACGATCGACTGAAGTTGCTTAATGATATTGTATTTGCAAGGCTTGACACTGATTTTCACAAAGCAATGGAAAACATGAGAGCTTTCAATGCGCAGTTATATGAGTGTCTTGTCAATCATGGTGAAGTATAAAAGTGGGCACTCAGCAAGTTCCCATTTAAACGGTGGGATAATATAATGACAAATGTTGCTGAGTCCTTCAATGCATGGATTGTGAAAGAGGGATGCCATAACATTGCCCAACTAATCTATGAGCATCATGAGAAAGTGGCTAAGAAGATGTATGCAGCAACAATGGCTATGAGTAAATGGAAAAATAGTGTAGGCCCAAACATAAATGCAAAAGGGATGAAGAATGTGGCTACTGCTAGGCATATGACTCATGTACCTTATGACGGAGGGCAGGTCTGTGTACATATATCTGAAGGAGCCTTACATGTGAATCTTAGTTCACATTAATACAGTTGTGCAGAGTGGCAAATTTTAGGCATCATATGTGCACATGCTTGTATGGCCATCAAGGCTTCGCATCTCAATGTCTACGATTATGTTAATGAGTGCTACAAGATTACATCCCAGCATGTCGCCTCACTTGTCCTTCCTTCTTCATATCAGCCATTAATGTCTTACACGCCATTGACATAACCTGTATGAAGCAGTAAGAAGCACATCTTATATTTCAGCAACAATGTAAATCCCTCACTTCACTAAAAATTAAGATCAGTTATTGTACACTTACCCTGTTACTTATTCTTTGAATTCCACCAAGTGTGTAGAGCTGATCGCAACTGATATCTTCATCCAGTATGTTGACCAAAACCCTATACTTTTGTCATTAGCAACATGTGGATAGCAAATCAGTAAAGCCAACAAATGCGAATTAACACGCCTAAACTCATTATTGACTCTTCTCACGTTAACACATGCAACTTATCATTGTGAAAAATACATCTTTCGCATCTGTCACCCTCTTTTTCCTCTCAGCATCCTTCATCAGCACCCACGGAGATAGTACTGAAATGGCAGGTCTCTTTTAGCTTTTTGATCTCTTAAGCTGTACTTCCCGTAACACTTTCGCCTCATCTATTATGTGGCCTTCACAATCTATAGAGACAGAGATGGAGTCATCATCATTATCACTCACTCACTTGTCCTTTCTCACCAGCCTCTTCTTCTATATGTCCCCCTCCACCTCTATGTCCTTCTCCTTCTCCCTTCTCAACAGCTTGTCCTTCTCATCTCCTCTCCTTTCATCCTCATGTGGAAAAGAATTCTCTTCTCCTTCACTTCCTTGTTCAATGTTCTTTTCATCTTCTCTATGACGCTTCCCATGTCTGTGGAGCTGTACCTTTAGTAGCTCTTACTCAACAACATTGATAAGCCTACGACTGCTCTCTTCAATGGTACCCATCAATCGTGAATACAAGTCCTTCAACTCTTGCATAACACAATCAAAACATGGTCAAAGGCTTAACTCAGTACTGCAACATTAAACTAACAAATCTCAACACATACTGGGTTTAAATGGATTGTTGTAGCCTCCTTCACCTCCCTCACTTCACCACAAGCTTTAGTATACATAATTCTCATGTAGCTCTCCCTCTCAATCTTAACTATTTCCTTCAACCTCTCATCAGTCCAAAAATACATAGGTTTGGTGGACTCATGCTGTCCAGCTTTCAGCAATGCAAGATGCTGACCGAAATATAACTGCAACACCAACAACATAAGTTATAACATTTTCAATAAAAGGAAAAAGGTACAAGCATAGACAAGAAATACATACCAACAGTAGGTAGATGTAGCTTCTCATGTTGCACCTCCCTCCCTTACTTTTTTTCAGAGAATTCACATAAACTGCCATCTCTTTCCATAAAATATTTATGATGTATGTGGCCCAATTAAACTGCTGAAATCCACTCATGGTGCATGTGATCACCTTCAACAGCTTCTCACTCACCATTGTGCTCGCAGTAGGAGCCAAAAATGTCCCAACCACATACATCATAAACAGCAACTCAAATTTATCTGTTTGCTGACCAGATTTTATATATCCGAGTATTTTGATATATGACGCTTTACCATACTGAGTCTTTAACATCTTCAACATCTCATCGTCATCATCAATATCCATTCTTATGTCCTCCCTATTGCAAGGTGCACCAAGTAACTGCTGACCATCTTTTGCTCCTATTCCTTTTGTCTTCCCCCTAATTCTAAATTGATGAGTTGGGGGATCATATGATTGAATCAATTAGGCTAACAAGTTTCGGGGGAGTCTTGTCGTTCCAACATGAAGCAAGTTGTGGAACCCTAAAGTTTTCACCCTGGCCACTAAGCCTTCATCTTTGTTGACAAACTCCATCAGTGCCTTCAATTGATGGGGTGAACACCGAGTATTGAAGTCAACTTCATTCTCCATCCCCTTCTTCTCCATCTTCTTATCAGTATGTGAACTTTGCAACTGTTCCCTATACCATTTTTGCTCATCAGCAGACAAGTCCTTCCAGGCCAATGCTGCCTCCTTAACTTGTTCATTCATGTTCTTGAACTTTCTACCCGAACGATTGAATTATTGAGAAAGAGAATGTACGGATTCCTAACTTGTTTGCTTGTCCCTCCTTGTAATGCCATTTTTTGCTGCTAAAAAATAACCAGTACATGGTAAGTTACATAAACAGGTATAGCAATAAATCCATACAACATGTTCCTGGAGAAACCCAAGGAATTATCAATATTATGTAATGCTAATTTGCAACTACTAATCTCTCTTGTTTGACCACAGATAAAGTAGCAACTACATATACCTTAACACTAAAAGCATGATCAAATCCCATCAAGTATGTGGCTGAACATACTCATGATGAAATTGGATGCAATTCCTCCATAACAAAAGCATAGGTAAATAAATTTTTATAGCAAAACATGGCAGTGTAAACCAAATTTTATAATCCAAGCGAAAAAATGATGACAGAAACATTGGCAGTAAAACCAATATGGGTTAAAAAAAGTGCTATAATCAAAACATATTCTAAACAAAATAAATACAAATTAATAAGTGCTATAATCCTGGTACCTTGGACTCATTGGCTCCAAGATTTTAGGCATTTAAATAGTATGGAAGCAGAGCAGACACACATATACTAACTAACTACAATAAGCATAACATGACTACATTGAGTTTTTCAATCGTCAAGTTACTAATGATATTACAAAGTCAGGACAAGTTAGAAATCTCAACCATCCTGAACCATAAATTGGGTTCAGCCCTTGAATCGACATGCATCAAAATTATAAAACCCCAAATACTAGGAAAATATGTTTCAAGAATATCATATGCAAGTTTTTTCCAAACCGATCAGATTTTATTCACATAACCAAATGAACATAATGTTAATGAAAGTATTCTAATTTATAAACAGCAGTTGGTTGAATGGTAAGAGATTTAGAACATTTAAGTAAAATCTTGAATTCGAGTTTTGTGGATGGGGAAAACACAATGGAAGAACTTCCCCCTTATTGGGACTCAACCCAATGCAAATTCTAGATCAATGATTAGTTATATTAAATTAGCCAACAAAAAATACATCAAATTTTAGAAGGATAAACCGAATAGAAAGGTGTAACATCCCTAATTTCTGTACTAAGTTGTATGTACAGATTGAATAAAATATATGAGATGTTTAGGAAAAGATGTGGCCATATTTATGTAAAGAAAATGATTAATTGGAAGAGGAAAAAAGTCTAAGAGCCAAAGTGTAAAATTACGAAAATGCCACTGTGATGCCTTAAGAAACTAGAAGTAAATGGAGGGCATTTTGGTCATTTCACACAATGGATGGATATAAGAGTAAATTTGATAGTAAATTATTATAATTAATATGATAATATATGGAGTTGACAGAAGTCAAAAAGGAGTCCTGTAGAATTAATTATGAAATTTACGGTGAAAAAGGACACCGATAAAGGGTTAAAGGAAACATATGTAATTTTTAACAGGACTTCTGGGTCTCAGAAAATTATGAAACTTTGTAGAGAATTCATTTTATATTAGAATGAATTTCTAAAAATGTTATAACAATTAAAGGAGGTGTTTAGCATTTATTCTAAGATCAGGATAATTTACAGATATCGGTATGAGGAAAGTACATTGGGATTTGGGCCAGTTAGCTATTGGACCTAAAAGAGGCCTAACATTTCATCCTAGGACAGCCCAATAAGGCCCAAAAGTTATCTTGGAGCCCAAGTCCAAATAATAAATAATTTATGGATTTTTTAAAAGAAAGAAAAAGAGAATAAAGTAAGAATTAGGTGTTGCACATGGTAGGACCCACAAGGACACAAGAATGGCACCCAAAAAGAGGAAGGGTTAGGTGTACCAAGGGAGGCCATGCTAGTGATGTCATGGTGGTAAGGTCTTGAGTGAAAAGTGAAAAGATATTCCAAGATCAAACCTTTAACCATTAGATCAAATAGTTTCCAAAGTGATCTTGGCCTTCAAATGGCACATGACTTTTGCTATAAATACCCCCCTGTCCATTCATTCTTCACACCCAAGAACTCCTTTAGAAAGAGAAGTGAGTTCTAGAGAAAGAAAGTGGAAGAAAGCAAGGGTCTTGAAGGAGCAAGTAAGGTAAGTTGTCTCCTTACTTCTACCTTTTGTTCTTATGGTTTGTGCTTGAGTTTAAGTGATTTTTGAGGCTTAAATATTGGGGAAATGCTGCTGGAATTTCTATGTATATGTGAGAGGAACATGAGTTTTATGTCATAGATAGTTTAGACAAGCTTAAACAAGTTAGTTACATGCTTGGTTGTGAAGTAAGTTGATGTTCTTGACTTTACCATTTCGGGTTGCACTGTTCATGCACTGTTCATGATAGAAGGAAATGGAATTTCAATGATTTAATGCTTCCATTGAGATTTATATGATCTAAGTTGGTTAGAATCAAGAAAAAGACCAGAAATGAACCATAGTCCGGTCAAGAGTAGACTGAGACTGATGTATATGCACAGGAAGAGTTGAGAGATAGTAGAAAGACACCAAAGTTGCTCCAGAGAAATGGAGACTGTTCCGCTCACCTGAGAAGTATTCCTTGAGTAAAGTTTATGAAAAGTATTCCTCTCAGTTAAATAGAGATGAGCGTGAGGCTAAAGGTTAAATAGAGAAAGAGAAGCCCTTTTGATGAATGTTTAGCCAAGTTCATATATATGAACAGAGAGAGTTGAATAATTAAAGAGTTAATTTACGGATTGGATTTCATGTTACAAAGGATTTCTTGGGTAGTCATAGAAGTTCAATAGAGCGGTAGATGTATACAAGATTAGAAATAGAAATGTATAATGCCTAGACAGGGAAAGATAGCCACAATTTTAAAGATAAAGTAACTCCCCTATTCGATAAAAGGGTCAAGTCTATACCCTGGTAAGAGGGTATCATGGCAGCCTAAGTGAAATAGATAGATGTTTCAGGATGAATGATCAGGATATGATAGGCAATATGATAAAGGAAATATGTTTTGAGGCTTACTTAGTTTATTACAATGACTGATGGATGGTTGAGCAAATTATAATGAATAGTTGCATCTCCTTGCACTTGTCATATAATGACATGAATGTTAGAGTATGCCATGATGAATACTCCCATTTCGCAGTATATGCAGGGTAAAGTATATATGGTGAGGAAGTTATGAGAAAATTATGTTGCTCCCATACCATATGATATGCAATAAGGAATATATTGAGGATGATAGATAGTCTCAGTTTATGGGACGATAAGTTATGATATGATAGAGGGCATTGACCTGGATTAAGTTTTCATGTTAGTAGCATGATATGAGATGGCCATAAGCCAGATATTACTATATACCCTACGTGGCATGTAAAGCTAAGTGAGCTTTTGGCAAATGGTTCACAACTGATGTGTAAGGATCGGCCATTACTAGGGTAAAGACTAGACAAGAACATTATAAGGGAATGTTTAAAGCAAGTTAGATCCAGGTCGAATGTAAAACAGTTTGGAACACAGCTAGAAGTCCCGAGAAGTTAGGTAATGATGAAAGGTGACCCGAGGTCGTGACTAAAGAATGTAGAGCTGTCCAGTCATGACAAGTAGAATGAGATGATCACAACTAAAGTTTCTGGATATGTTGCGCCTAGTTCATACTCAGGTCACGATGAAGATACGCAGGGACCTGATGATGAATGAAGATGACAGCCTCATTAAAGTTTATCAGTTAGAGGTTTAGCACATGATGTAGGCAAGCGGAACAGTATGAGAAATAGAGATACATGCTAGTCTAAGATGATGTTTAGAAGTAGATCCTCTATATGACTATCAAGAGTAAATCTACATTTGGAAAGACTTTGTTCATTTAGTCTTTTATGAACAAAAGAATCAAAAGTTAGGATAAGGCTTGCGCAAGAAATGAGCTTAACATATGGCTTCAAGTTCTAGAAAGTTAAAGTCCCTGAAACAGGATATTAGTCCTACATTGGTTGGGGAGGTGAACGAAGCATTCCTTATAAGGGTGTGGATACCTCTCCCTCATGAACGCGTTTTCAGTACTCACTAAGCGCCCTCGTCACCAAGCCTCTCCCTCATGAACGCGTTTCCAGTACTCACCAAGCGCCCTCGTCACCAAGCGCCCAGTGGGGGTAGGCAGGCACGAGTGGTAGGTAGGCAGTGCTGGGAAATAAAACCTTAACCTCGTGTGGGCCTAGAGGTGCCTGCCTAAGGGGAAAAGGGATAATATCTTTCGCTGCATTGCTCTGATACCTAGAGGACGCGTTTTTGGGTGCCTAAGGGGTTAAAGTCCTCATGTGCCTAGAGAACAAAACCTTGACCTCATGTGGGCCTGGGGCCTGCCTAAGGGGAAAGCGGACAATATCTATGTGGAAGGGTGCTGAGCTGTTAGAGAACATAAGTAATGGTGCTAGATGATGAATAAGATGTACAAAAATAAGGATGTTTCATTTTGGTATCAGAGCAAAGGATTCTGGCTTAGGAAATGCTCTGAACAGATAATTTCTAGCGTTAGTACAAAATAAAGTTAGCACAAAATAAAGGGTTCTGGCTCAAAGCATAAGATTCTGGCACAGAACAGAAGGTTCTGGCTCAGTGATGCTCTGGTTTAGTTAGACTGAACATAAGGAGATGATACGTACTGTGTACGTAGGTACTGTCTAAGGAGTCTGGAAGTGAGTGGACCTAGTCGGTTCATCCAGTCTTTCCTGGGTACTTACGTAGAATGGTAATTCTCACGGGAATTACCGAATCAGTACAAGATCAGTTATTTTTACAGATGAAGTATAGTAGTTATACTGCCGGATTTCAGGCAGGAAAGATGTAATAGAGATACGAGGATTTTGTTCATGCCCTGTTGTATAAAGATTTATTATTTAATGATAAGTATTGTTTGGCATGTTTGTTTGATATGTGATTAATGTATGCGTATGTATGTAAAGTTGCTTGCTGGAATTTGCCACCATGAACAGTAACTCGTGGTGATATAGTGATGTTTGATCTATAATTAAAAATAGTAAATGATTAAATAAATGTATGATATGTTTATGATAAATAGTAGACATACCAAGCTTCGATTTGATATATAGAATGTCTCATTTCGATGTCTACACATGGAGATATAAATTATCAAAGTTGGGACCAAAATGCTGGATTCAGGAGAAAAACGCTGGATGAACAGTAAAGTTGTAACTTTGATTGACGTTGACTTGGACAAGGAATGGTCAACTAGTTATTTTTCCTTGAAATAGCATTGAGTTAGCTTCATGTAGAAATTTGAACCACTGCATTCCGATGTTTCTAGAATTAGTTATGATTTTTTGAAGTCAGGTCACTCATCTGGAATTTACACAGTGAACAGTGCTCGATAAGAGTAAAACTCCAGATTGAGAAATTGGACTTTAATGACCTTGAAAGTGGTTCTAAATACTACCAATTGGTCCCTAAGATGTACAAAAATAAGGATATTTCAAAAGGGATTTTAGATAAAGTTCAAGATAACCATTTTAGATAAAGAACTTAACAACAACAAAAAAACTTCACCTTTGTACTAGAGGATAAACTGAACAGAAGACCGTAGAATCCCAAATATGGATTAAGAGTGTTCAAGTAGTCTTCGTCACAAAGCTCTCTGCAACTGCAAACTCCGGTTGAATGCAATAATCAATACCTACGTAAGGGTGACGATTATAGATAATATATGACAGATGTGAAAAAATAAAAGGTTCCCAGCAAGGCGTCTTACCTAATCGCTAAACCCTAATCTTCCTCCCACTCTTAAATGCAAACTAACCTTCAACGATGAAAATCCTTGACAATAAAGGTGTCTGGCAATCTTTTATGGTTAGGGAATGAGGCTTTGATGGTGCTGGATTGAGGCTTCGTGGTGCTAGAATGAGGTCGCCAAATTTCAAGCTTGCTCCAATGACTCAAACTCTCTCTCGTGCTGATATGAGTGTTTGAGAGTAATGTCCCCCGTCTTTAGCTTCATTTACTGAGGGCTAATTTGGTCTTTGCCCAAGAATTTGCAAATGACAGATTGGGCCTCCTGCCCAATCTGTCTTTTTAATATTGAGATGCCCAATTTATCTTTCTGAAATTCAGATGGGATTTTTATCTTTTTCCCATAAAACTTTAAATAATGCAAAAAATTTTAAAAAAAATTGTGAGTTGGCGGGCTAACTCACTGCGGATTAGCCCACTATAGGCGTAGGGAAAATGAGGTTAGACTAAAAACACCCATTTTACCCATCGTGTGGGTTTAACTGACGAAAGGGTAAGACATACGACTATTTAGAGTATATTTGATCCTAGGGAGTATCACTTTATTATAGTTCCAGTCGCGACGCTTGGAGAGACATCATAGCTCCTGGGTGCCTAGGTTTATGCCTGAGGATAATAGACGGCTCGCCCTGCTCGACTTTGATATCGCCTAAGAGGAAGAAAGACTTCGCCCTACCCTTAGATTGTGGGTGAGTTCAATCCCTTTTCAAAAATTGTTGTATAAAAAAACACTTATTTTTAAGTGGGCCACTTCTATCAACCTGAAGGGTTTAATCCATATTACCGTCTCTACTGTGAACCAAATAAAAAAATTATGAACACAATATTTAATGGTTATTGTATTTAACTGTCAAGTATTTATCATATATACTTGACAGTTAGTATAACCGTTAAATATAAGTTTATGTGGACTTTGTCTCATCTTAATTGACAGTACTTTTTTTTAAGGGAAAAAGACAAGAAAAGCCCATGTGAATTTTAAAAAGACAATTTGGGTATCTGAATATCTAAAAAGACAAATTGGGTAAGAGGCCCAATTTGTCTTTTGTAAATTTAGATGAAAATACTAAATTATCCTTGGAAGCATTTGAAGAAAAAGCTAGAGAACGAAGCTACAAACGAAGCAGGAAGCGGGAGAATGAAGCAAGAAATTAGATTCCAACTCTCATCGAATATTACTCTGAAAATAGAATTCTGGCCGGCGTTAGCAAGGGTAGTAGCATTCGTTTCAAATACTCTGCCACCAAAACATATCTCAGATATGATCAAGTTGTGTTTTCAAAGCAACAGTGCTTCATCACTATTCATTAGGTTGGTAATTTTTACAACAAATTGCTGCGTATCTGCTTTCTGTTTGACCAATTAGTGATTTGATATTTAAATCAATGAGGAGGGATCAACTAACCTATGCAAATAAAAGCGTCACTCGCATGATTATGGGCACTGCTTGTCTTTGCTTTGACTGAGCAAATTATTGATATTTGCTTCTCCAGTGACCATTTTCTGGCCAAGTTCTGCCTTACTTGCAATAGTCATATTTTATATGTTTTCTGAATCCTCTGGAAGCTTACTGTGCTTAAATTGAACCACTTATTTCTGAAACTTTATGGACAACCAATACTAACATCTAGCTTGTTATTGTTTTGTCCTTATAATTGAATAGTTACTAGGGAAACATGATATTTCCACTTTCTTTTTGTGATTAAACATCATTTTTTATACATGTAGGAGATGAAATGACGCGAGTAATTTGGAAAATGATAAAAGAAGGCAATTGTGTCTTGCATCATCTTCATGAAATAGTCATACTTCTTTTTTTTCTCTTGAATAATATATACATTTTCCTCTCTCCCCTGTTCTTTTTTGCAGCTTATTTTCCCTTATCTTGAGTTGGATATTAAGTATTTTGACCTTGGCCTTGCTCATCGTGATGCTACTAATGATGAGTTACCAATTGAAAATACTGAAGCTACTCTCAAGTATGTACTCTCATTCTTGAAGATTTATTTGGATATTTTCACTCTTGAATATATGTCATTTGAATGTTGTGATCAATGCTACGCTATCTGCTTGGTATCCAATATTTGCTGATTTCTTATGCTCCTACTGTTGTGATATATTGGCTGCTTATACCTTTCCTTATCATAATAGTTTCCTGTTAGAAGGCAAGTTATAGGAAACATTGTATTCACAGAAATGATTCTGGTAGTAGAGATGTCGTTAAAATATACAGTGAGAAGACAAAGAAAGTAAAGAAATGAAGATGATTTGTTTAGATCTAAAGCTGTTATTGGTTTAGGATATTTTAAAATCAAATAAGACATTATAGTTATGCTTGACAGTAGGCACAACATTGTAGAAGATTGAATTGTTTGAAGAAGAAACATGTGAGATTACATAGAAATAAAACATGCACTAAATTGTATCTATGGCTCTATGTAGTGTATCGTTGTTGGATGTATTTGGTTGAATATCAATCTAATTAAGTTGAATTTATTTAAGTTTTCGATGTTATGTCTTTCAACTTTTTTGGCAAGATGTGCAGCTATCTTAATTTCTGTTTTTTTAATAAGCTACCCTGTGTGCTGAAGCTTCCTAAATTCACCTTTCAATTCTCATCTTCTTTTGTTCAGTTATAACGTGGCAATCAAATGTGCCACTATAACTCCAGGTATTTGCAATTAACTTTATATAGAATGGTGCATGTGTTTCTATTATCATATCTTTCAAATTAGTAATTTCTTGCATAAATAAATTTCTCATGCAAAGGATTTACTTTCCATAGATGAAGTTCGTGTCAAGGAATTTAACTTTTAGGAAATATGGAAGAGTCCTAATGGAACAATTCAAAATATTTTAAATGGTAACTAATCTTTGTAATGGTTCTTGTAATCCTTCTACATATTCTGAACTATTTAGCTGAGTCTCTGGGGAACATTTGACAGGAAGTTTATGACAGTTAATGGAGTTCTAAGTTCAAAGCTGCAGGGATATGGTGAGATAATTTTCTTTTCATGCTTATAAAAAACTTTCTGATAAGTTAATTTCTAATACATATTTTTGGCTTTTAGGTATAAACATCGTCTCATTAATGATATGGTTGCTTATGCTCTTAAAAGCGATGTAGGCTATGTATGGGCCTGCAAGAATTATGATGGTAATCTTCCTTTGCTTTTTTAAATTAGTGTGTTGTGCAAGAACAATTTTTCTGGACTCATTCCCAAGGAACTTAGAGGTTTAGCCAAATTAGAGTTACTGGATTTAAGACCTTGAATGAATTAACATGTTAAGTATCTTTCATATAATCCCAATGTACATGAACAAGTTATATGGATTTCTTGCTATACCTGCTTATATAATTTACTATGGAGTGGTTGTCTATGCAGGTGAGACTGTGAGGTGCATGTACTAATTTGGTTGACTAAATAGGATCCGAATGTAGCACTTGACTACGATGACAAATACGTTGTAGAATTTAGACGAAACCTATAGTGGTGGCTAGTAAATCACGAGTTCAACTCAAGGCCAAAATTTTTGTTAAGCCTACTGCCATAACGCGAGACCGCCATATTGACCAAATGATGTTTCAGTTTTTGTACTATCCAATTTTTGTAATGTTACATTTTTAGAAAGTTCAGCCATTGACCAACTGATATTCAAAGTTAGTCAATCACTTTTCAGTGTTCGACTTATGTATTGTTAAACTTTGTAATGACTACGACTACATTTTATAATGTTTATGTGCATATTTTCCCATTCACATTTACAACAATAGAATTGCAACATATTGCTTTCAGATTTACAATTTCAACAATGATATTTATAACTCGTTTAATGAGGTTTGTAAGTCTTGTAATGGGGTTTGCAACTCGTTTAATGATATTTGCAAGTCCTATAATGGGGTTTGCAACTCGTTTAATGAGATTTGTAAGTCCTCCAATAGGGTTTGCAACTTCCATAATAGTGATATATTAATGCAGATTTAATTTTAGAGTAGTGTTATATTCAAAAGCGTAGCTTGAAGCATTTGAAGAAAAAACTGGAGAATGAAGCTTAGAACTCAACATATTACTAAAGGGATTTGCAACTCGTCTAATTGAATTTATAACTTTATCAATGATATTTGCAACTGTCCTTAAGACATTGACAACTCTCTAACGAAGTAAATACAATTGCTTTCGGGTTTTACAACTCCTCTAATAGGATTTGTAACTTCAACAATGGGATTTATAATTTTTCCTAAGACATTTATAACTATCAAATTGTAAGATATAGCTTTCGGGTTTGCAACTCCTGCAATGTGATTTGCAACTTTTCTAATGGGATTTGTAACTTTTCCTAAGACATTTACAACTGGAATTGCATTACAATTACTTTCATGTTTGCAACTCCTCTAATGAAATTTGTAACTTGAACAATGGGATTTGTAACTTTCACTAAGACATTTACAAATCTAACGAAGTTACAATTTCAGTTGTAATTGGCTTAGAGAAAGTTGTAAATCCCATTGTTCAAGTTGCAAATGCCATTGCAGGAGTTACAAATCTCATTACATGAGTTACAAACTCGAAAGCAATATATTGAAATTTTGGTTGTAAATGGCTTAGAGAAAGTTATAAATCACATTGCATGAGTTGTAAACCCGAAAGCAATATCTTGCAATTTTACTTGTGAATGTCATAGGGAAAGTTGTAAATGCCATTATAGAAATTGTAAATCTCATTGCAGGAGTTACAAATACAATTGCAGGAGTTGCAAACCCGAAAGTAATATCAATTACTTGTTACAAAGTTGTAAATGTATTAGGGAAAGTTGATAATCCCATTGATGAAGTTGTAAATCCCATTAGAGAAATTATAAATACCATTGGAAGAGTTGTAAACTCGAAAGCAATATCTTGTACTTTTAGAATTGTAAATGTCTAATGTAAAATTTGTACATAGTCATCAACAAACCAGCTACAAGATTTAATCAGAACCTAGTACTGATAGCCAACATATTTGGATAATACATACAAATGACTTCTAAAAAATTATCCCTCATGTACTGATAGCCATAATAGTATTTGCAACTAATTACACAATGATATTTGCAAGTCCCACAATTGGATTTGCAAGTCTAATAGTGGGATTTGTAACTCGTTTTATAAAGTCTGCAACTAATACAGTTGGTATGCTACTCTACTAATGAGATTTGCGACTCCTGTTATGGTATTTGCAACTTACACAATGGGATTTGCAAGTCTCATAATGGGATTTGCAACTTATAGCCATAACATACTGCACAATTTTATTGATGATATTGACTACTTAACTTAGGCCACTTAGAAAAAATTATCCTACCCATGACAGCAATTATATTACATATGAACAAAAGACATACAGATATTAATATTCCACTTGAGCCTACTATTTTCAACCATTAACACTATACATTATATTCCATGCACTATACATTTTCTTCTTATACCCTAAACATTATGTACAAAAAGGATAAGTTGAATATCAAAAAATTATCCCTCATGTACTGACAGCCAACTTCACATTAGAATTGAATTTTTACATGTTCTTCGAGTGTGGCCAGCTTGGTTGTGAAAATCATTCATGAAGTTATAAATACCATTAGAAGAGTAGTAAATTGCCCAATTAATCAATTTCATAGAATAGCTCAAAAACCATCATTTCAACAGGGTCCCCATCTATAAAGACATCCATAAAAATCAAGGGATTCTTCTTCTTTGCCATTGTCTTTCTTTTACAAATCAAAACTCAAGCGAACATAACCCTTGAGAAATGTAGAGCCACGAATCACATGGAGTATATGAGAAGCACCTAGGCTTAAGCATGATGCAGCATGTCTCCTGTCGATGGCAATTGCTAATTGCGATACTCTTGGTTCTCACTTTATGATTACATTGAAAGCTTATCCCCATCTCAACAGAAAGCATGTGGTCTTTGGGAAGCTTGCTCAAGGACTTAATATATTGAAGAAAATTGAAGATGTGGGTGATGAAGATGGGCGTCCAACTGTAACTGTTAAAATCATCAATTGTGGTGAATATAGTGAAGATGGAAAGAAGATGAATAAATTGACTTCTGAAAACAATAATCATGAAGCACGACAGAAGTGAAAGCAAAAGCAACTCCAATAGTATTTACAACTTCATCAATAGGATTTGCAACTCCTCCAATGTGATTTACAACTCGTCTAATGAGATTTGCAACTTCTCCTCACACATTTACAACTAAAATCGTAACTTATTGCTAAAGGGATTTGCAACTCCTGCAATGGAATTTATAACTCATCTAATGATATTTACAACTTCAACAATGATATTTATAACTTCTTGTCAGACATTGTAACTCTGAAATTGCAACTCATAAATAGTCATAATACACAATTTCATTCAATAACATAAGCCGCTAATGGCATTTATAAAAAATTATCCTTCCCATGATAGCAATTCATACATATAATCAAATGACAAGCGAAGATTAAGATTCCACGTGCGCCTAATATTTTCTTGTCAATAACACTAGATACTATATTACTGGTACTATGCATTTGCAACATATATCCTAAATATTATATACCAAAAGAATTAGTTGTATACCACAACCCTTGTCAAAAAATATTATGAAGGTGTTAGATTATACTCTTATAAGCTTTTGTCTTGCATTTTGCTGGAGGCATGAGGAGTTATCATCTTTTATCCATATGTATGAATTTTTTGAGCAATGAGCCTCTGGCACATTGCTGTTGTCAGAGTTATCAGCTTACCCCAAATAACAGGAAAGTCTTTATCTCTCTTATAAGAAGGAGGAGCTGAGTCAGAGTAATTCTGTTATTGAATCTGGATGTACCTATAAGAGTAAGAAATCACAAAGTTGCAGAGCTAGTTGTAATCAAAACAACAAATTTTATAGAGTCATCAAATGACATATACTAATATGGGGTTTCAACTTTTCATAGAGAAAGAAAGAAAAAACTAGGTAAATATTTGGTTGATTATATATCCTAACATAGCCGTCATTCTTCTCATTGCAGAGCTATCAAATTATCAAGGCACAAAACAATGCTACTGAATAAAAAATATCCTCTGTATTGTCTGGAGTAAGGTATTTAACACTTGGATTTGACTGCATTAATAGAAACTAGCATATATTTAAATTTACAAAAACAATTAAAGATATCCAGTGATATAAGTCATTGCTATAAACCCCCATTCCAGTAACAGGTAGCTTCGACATTTAAGCATATGAGCACTGAAAAGCTGAGAATCCATAAACAAATGCATTCAGCAACCACAATTTTTAATATAAATGCATCCAGGAAAGCATAATAGCTCAAGAATCAAATTCCTGTAAGATTAGCTAAAAGGACTCGACAAATGTAATATTGCAAGAAGAGGAAGGAGACTTTCCTTTTCATCTTGTTTTGAACATTCTTCTCTAGAAGCATCTCAAAACTCTTGGTTTTAAACAACGAGTAGAGGAGTGCCCTATGGTATTTCCATGAATCTGAAACTGCTTTTTCTCCCTTTTCATTCTCCCGTTTTTTCTCCCATTTTGTTCTGAATTTCATTCTCTTATTTTTTTCTTCAGATGCTTCAAGGGTTATTTGGTATTTTCATCCAAATTTATAAAAGACAGATTGGGCCTCCTGCCCAATTTGTTATTTTACATATTCATATGCCCAAATTGTCTTTTCTAAATTCATATGGTTGTTTATTGTCTTTTTCCCTTTTTTTAATCATCACGTATTGAGCATCATATATTTAGATAGTGACTTTGTTATATATTATTTTTATTTTCTTTTAGATTATATTAATTAGGATCTTTCTTTACCTAACCCGTTATCCATAGAGGTTCATTCCTTTTTGCCTTAGAATTGGGAATTCTCGTCATACACTTCCTCTCTCTATCTCTAGAAATTCTCTCCACTTATTTCCACATGCAAGACCATGACCTCTCCTTAATTCTCCCTTCAATTAATCATTTCCGTCCATGGAAATTCCAGCCACTCACCACACCATCATATTTGTATATTCACTTGATACCACCACAGCTTCATTGATTCTTCCCGTCCAATCGATTTTGTCTTTTTCTTAAATGCATTTTCCATATTCTGTTTTATAGTTTTTTAAACATTTTAACAATTAATAATAATAAAACTTACAAGTATTTATAAGTAAATTTACAACTCCCAATTTATATTATAAAAGCTTCTCATCCACATATACACTTGTGAATTTTGCTATTATTAGTTAAAATCCATATGGGCATTTGAATTTTCTACCAGAATTTGTTAGCATGTAAATAAGGGAACTAAGTTTATTACATAGCACTATATGATTAAATGGATTTAATGACTTGGTAGTAGGGGTGTGCAAATATGTCCAGTATCCGATTGTCCCGACCCAGTCTTACGTGCTATGGGACAGGTCTCGACCGGACCCTTAGGATATCCTGTCTGGTCCCGATAGTATTTATGTTTTTTTAAATACAAAATATCTTCATTAGGTCATATCAGCTTCCAGCTGCAGCTTCACTAGCCCTCAACTTGGCAGCACCACCTGGCCATTTCTCCACCGCATTAGGTCCCTTGTACTCCACCGCTTTAGATATGAAGGAAGTGTTCAGGACTGATTTCTCCCATCGGCCTCCGACCACTTTCAACTTTAACAGTGCACCATTAACCGCTAATCTTGGAACTTCGACGGGCACGAGGATTAGCAAGATTGCCTTCAATTATACAATTGAACTGGTTCTGCAGGACACGAATCTGCTGATTGTTAAGTCACACCCATTCCATCTCCATGGATATAACTTCTTTGTGGTTGGAACTGGCATTGGCAATTTCTATCTAGCAAAAGACCCCGCAAAATATAACTTGGTAGATCCTATGGAGAGAAACACAGTTGGTGTTCCTACAAGTGGATGGACTGCAATTCATTTTTGTGCTGATAATCTAGGTACATATACATATATATATATAAGAATCATCTTTGTCGTTAATACTCTGTATTTGATATGAGATTGTTGATTGGTGATATATGGTGGTGTAGGTGTTTGGTTCATACATTGTCATTCGGAGCTGCACACTGGTTGGGGGTTGAAAACTGCGCTCGTGGTAGAAGATGGACTAGGACAAGATCAATCTGTTCTGCCTCCGCCCAAGGATCTTCCGCAGATAACTTTCCCTTTCTTTGTTTGACTTGTGCAAAATTGAATCTGGTCCCTTGCATTAGATAACTACAAAGATTAAGCTTTACCCACTATGTATATTAAGGTCTCTGTTTGGGTTCATGTACCTTTCCATCTCACATTTTAATTCACAGAACATATAAAAGAGGGAATAAATTACTAGATGGGATATGAGAATTCCCATCCCGTCCCGATCCCAATCAGGACTGAGACATTCTCGAGATAGGAAAGGATAAGGGATAGAGTTGTCCTGATTTTGACGTATCTCGTGACCACTCCTACTTGATAATCATAAACATTTTAGTGATCCAAGGATCTTGGGTTTAAATTAGAACTGAAAAATAGGGCGAGACCTTGGGACTAGCTCATTTACACCAAAAAATTGTTCTTTAGGGTTAGATTTGGGATTTTGACCTTAAAAAATGGGTTTGAAAGGGCTAGCTATAACGGTCGTTTAGGCTATTTTATTTAGGCCGTTTAGGCCATTTTATTTATTTTTTAAAATTATTTATATGATATTAATATTATTGATTTTTAACATTGTTAATGATGTGACAAATATTTAGTTGTTATTATTTTCTTTTTTAAAAAAATTGTATTTCATTGAATGGTTTGATTTGTTCTGTTTTGGACAATATTTTATTCATTTGAATTTTAAAAAATGGGCTGATTCGAACTTTAGATAATGATTTGATTTATGCTATATGATTTAAAATTTTTAAATTATATATATATTTGACAATAGAGTTTTTTATACTTATATAAAAATTTATATATGATTTTTTTGGGCCAAATATATGAATCAGAAATTTATGAGTTTTAATTACAATCATCTCAAACTAAATCAAAATGACAACTACATTGGAAAGCTTGAAAGTGAATTTCATTTTGCAATTTGCAAAGCTCATATGAGCATGTAATATAAATGCAAGTCTTAAAAGTTTAATCTTTCTGAAGTTCTGTTGCTCTGTAACAATGTTAATACTGAAGCAAAAAAAAAAAAAAACTCTTCCTTAAGTAGTTTATATTATTTAGTTATAAGATTTATTTTGTTTTATTTTTTGGTTATAAGATTTATTGTTTTATTATTTAAGAGTCCTATAATTGTATAATGTCTTTCTCACAACTACGGAGGAATAAGAGTAAAGTAACAAATATTGCTAACAAGCATGTATCTTGGGGTGTATCACAAAATAAGGCGTATGTGCAAGAATTTTGATTTAGTTTAGTTTTAAAATACTTAAATCTTTTTATATTAATTACTGTTTTGAATGAGGAATTTCATTTTTTTATCTATTTAAAAAAAGTAGAAAAAGGGAGATTTTGCCGCTTTAACACAAGGTTTTGAGTTTAGACATGTCTGAATAAAAAAATACTTTAAAAAAATTATTTTTAATTAGATCTAATAATACTCGAACATAATCTAGTCAAGTAGCCATATCAATAAAAATAAAAATAGAAGAATAGTAAAATTTTGTCAAAAAGGCATAAATCCTATGGGTCATTCCTAAGCTCACGAGTTCAAGGTTAGAGCTTAACAATTAAGAGTGTTTATCCATAAGTTTAATTGGCGAAGAGGTGAGATATACGATCATTTAGAGCGTGCTTGATCTTGGGGAATACTACTTTATTGTGATTCTAGTCACGGTACTTGGGGAGGTATTATAGCTCTTGGGTATTTAGGTTTACGCCTGAGGGTAATATACGGCTTGCTTTATCCGACATTGGTATCGTCTAAAAGGAAGGGAGACTTCGTCCTGTCCTTAAATAGTAGGTGAGCTCAACCTTTCCAAAAAAATTTTATACAAAAGAAATAGTTTTTGGAAAATTGGCTTTTCATATCTTTTTTTGGTTGCCCACCCGGTTCACCGGAGCTTTGCCTTGACTACATCCGGATCCGACCCGCGTCGCGCACCTGGCTATGGTAGGTGAGTCTCCCAACGGGGATTTTCTGTATTCGCCAAGACTCGAATTCGAGACCTCGCTTAAGCGATACCGAACCGCTTACCATTCGGACCAACCCCGACGATGGCTTTTCATATCTGCATCCATCAAAGGTTACTCCGTTTCCCCACTTCTAGAACTTCAAAACCCTGGGCCACCTTGTTTGAAAATATTTTCTTTCACGAGGAACAAATATTTTTTTAAAAAAAATGAAGAAATGGAATTTTAGTCATTTAAGATCATAATATAATTTTATTTTTGTTCTTAAATACTTTACTAAAATTTCAGAATCTTTTAAAACTTATTAGAAATTATATTACTTCTCTAGGAGTGGTAGTTTACTAAAATTCTCCCTAAATTTTATGTTATTTTACTATAAATTTGTAATTACTAGTTTCAATCTATTTCCTCTAATAGATTTTGGAACACATGAAGAAGGCAGCTTGTGGTGCTACGAATATTGTGCCTCTTTTTGTGGTCCATGATGGTATGGGATGAACATCATGAACATCAAAGTTGTGAGACGGACACAACACACACACACAACAGAAATTCCAGTCTGTAAACCGTTGTCTCTTCTAGGGGTGTTCATAAAGCCCGCGGCCCGGTATGCCCACCCGAGCCCGCGAAAAAATGGCCCTGCCCAGCCCCATAAATATAGGGCAGGGCTGGGCATCGGGCTGCAAAATGCAGCCCATACTTTTTTCGGGCTGGGTACCGGGCAGGGGGGTTGCCCTGCCCTGCCCTGCCCATGAGCGCCCCTTTTTTTTATTTTTTTTATTTTCTCCGTAGATGCTACATTTAGAAGGGAGAATATGATAGTTACTGGTGACTAAAGGGTCATTTTAGAAATATAAGTAGTTAAGTATATAAGTTGCATCTTTTAATATTTATAACTACATTAATTTTTTTAACTTTATTAATCATAATATGATTACATTACAAATTATAATTATTTATTTTATTTTTTTAGATACTTCATCCTTGTCAACATTTGGAAAATTGATGTAAAATTGTAATTATAAACTATTTAGACTTCAAGGTTTTTTTATATACAATGAATTTCAAGACTTTAATTATTATCTTTTTGTTACCTTATTTTTAGTGGATTATAGATATTATTTAACTCTTGAAGATATATGAATATGATATTATTTTAGAAGTTTATAATTGCAAATTTTTTTCACAACATGAGCATGGCATCACAACTTGGGCATGTCCAGCTAGCCCACGCCCAGCCCGCCCATGCCCAGCCCAAAATGGTTAGGGCTTTTACCGGGCAGGGCCGGGCATCGGGCTGCAAAATGCAGCCCATGCTTATTCTGGGCAGGGCACCGGGCAGGGGGGTCGCCCTGCCCAGCCCTGCCCATGAACACCCCTAGTCTCTTCATTCAGCTGGGCCCCACATTCTCTCCAAAAGGGTAACTCATTCTCTCCAAAGTTGTAATTTGTTTGTCTCTTCATTCAGATTAGGAGGAAGGTGATTGCTAAAGGGAAGAACAGATTTGGAATTTTCTTTAACTTAAGCAATCACCTTCCTCCTAATCTGTTCTGATTTGGTTTTTTTGCTTTTGACAGATTTCACTGTAACTAATTTCCCAATAAATTTTTTATTATGTTTTTCTTTCTCTACCTACCGTTAAATTTTGCTTCAGTTGGATTTTCTTCCCTTTTGTCGAGCACAACTCTTACCCGCTACCACTATGGTTTCCCCCCAAAATTTCACTTTCAAACTTTGCTCCCACCTACTTCTAGTCTTTTCTTTCTGTATACTCCCTCTATTTATTTATAAGATCTTTTTCTTTTCTTTTCTTTTTTTTTTTGAGTTGGTAGTTTTTTTCTAGGATCTTCTTTGAGTTTTTCTAAATAATAAATATATTTTTATCCATTTTACCTTTAATTAGTATATTCTCCCTTCTCATTATTTTTTCCCTGTACATTCACTCTCATTCTTTTTTTCACTCTCACTTACCTACTTATAAATAAAGGTATATTTAGAAAAAAAATACATTGCCAATATATTTATTACTTTAAATTAATTTGAATATTTTTTAAATAAAGATATTCAGTTATTTAAATCTTATAATAAGAGACAGAGGTAGTAATTAGTTAACCTTGTTGAAACTTCTCACTCGGATGATTTCCTATTAATCTTTCATAAAATTTATCCCTTTGTAATTTCACTTGTTACACCAGTTTCATGTTACAACCAATATAGCAGTGAAGTGTTTTTTTTTTTTTTTTTTTTTTTGCTTTTCATTAACATTTTTTCCACCAATTGTTTTTACAATTGGTGTAAACAAAGATTTTTTTTTTCACACGGGTTCAAGAGCAACTAGTGTAGAAAATCCGATAATTTTCATAACAGTTATATCAGCACTAATTATAAAATAAATGTAGATTTTTTAGCCAACGTAAAAAAGCCATTTTGCTTAAGTATGTATCATTATTTTTTATTTTCATTTTTTGTTAAAAATTATTTTAGAAGGGGGTTAGATTCACCAACAATCTAAGGGATAGGGTAAAATTTTTCTTCTTCTTATGCGATACCAATATCGGGCAGGGCAAGCTATCTATTACCCTCAAGCGTAAATTTAGGCACTCAGGAGTTCGGATGCCTCCCCAAACATCGCGACTGAAATCACAATAAAATGGTACTCCCTAAAAATTAAACACAAGTATATATCATTATAAAAAGTGAAAACTCATTTATTTATGGGACAATAATAGAATTTTTTTAAAAAAAATAGTAAATATTAAAATAGGACTTTGTGTTGCTAATATCATATTAATTATTGTTAAATTCGGAGTTTATCATTTTTTAGAGTATTTTTTTATTATTTTCTCTTTTTTTTTTTTTTTTTTGAGAAAATCCCAATTAATTTTATCTGATAAAATCTCTCTCAACTCTCCGTGTCATGTAATTTTTTGGCAGAAAGAGGGAAAGTGGGAAACAGACCCAAAAGCAGCACTCAGATTATTGTACTTGAGGTAAATTAAATATAGCACTTATTTTGAAATTTAAATATATTAGCTTTTATAAAAAAAGTTCTTCCTCTTAGAATATTTTATCCATTGATCGGTTCTCCTTTTCTTCAAGATGGAAAGGAAAGGGCTCACGGATTAATTAATTGGAACTTAATCATTACTAAATAATGCTAACAATAAATAATTCTTCTTTAATTAGACGTTCTTTTTTGCTTTAAGGGCAAATTAGGTAGATTAAACCAAATGATGGAAGCCAGAGGAGTAAGTTCCAAGCATGATATTTTTCTTGGATTTCAATTATCGCAATGGCATTACTACACTTAACTATTTCCACGCAAGCAAACAAACAAAAATTGACGTCTCAACGTCATCTTCTGTCTCCATCCTCGTTTGGCCATGATAGATTATACGTATCTTAAGTTTATATATTAATTATCACTTAATCTTTTAATAACATATAATAGAAAGAATATTAATTTCCATACGAGTTATTCTAATTTAATAAAAAATATTAAGTTTAAAATAAGATATAATAGAAAGACTAATAATATACTGTTGAGGTGTTATTATTTAATTTTGTTACAAATTAATATTTGATAAAAACATTTTATTCTTTATTATTTTAAGAAAAAGTGTTATTTAATTTTATATAAAATTTCATTTTAATTCTTTAATTCTATAAAGTATTTTTTAATTATTTAATCTCAATACTATTAATAAAAAATGTTTACATTAGAATTTTAAATTTTCACAAAATATTCTTAAATATTATGGACACATTAAGTTTAGTTTTCAAAATAACAATGAAACAATCATAACACTGAGAAGTGCATATTTAACTAAAACGAAAGTGTATCTTTAATTAATAGGCATGTTTCCCTCATTATTCATGTATTTCTTGCCTGTTGAGCCATTTCGACATTGGAGGATGGAGACCCATTTGCAATAATGGGGCGTTGATCATTCCCACTACTGGTTAGAGATTCAAATTGTTCTTCTCTTTGCTTTGGAAGAAACTGATCATTTTGCTCTTGTCCTAATGGCTAAGAGACGCATTTTCTTCTTTCGTTTATTTACAATTTTATTCTTCATTTTCCCGCCATGTATGTCCGTAAGGATAGAAACAGAGGCTCTTCTTCAGTTCAAGAAGCATTTGAATGACCCTTTGGATTCTTTGGCTTCCTGGACAGATTCAGAGTCTCCCTGTGAATTCAACGGAGTTACTTGTGATAGATTTTCTGGGCAAGTCGTAGAAGTTTCGCTGGAAAATAAGTCCCTTTCTGGGAAGATTTTCCCATCAATTTTTGCTCTCCAGAACCTTCGAGTCCTGTCACTCGCATCAAATTGTATTTCTGGGAAGCTTCCATTTGAAGTAACCAACTGCAGCAACCTTAGAGTTTTGAACCTAACAGAAAATGAGATGGTTGGGATTTTGCCGGACTTGTCTATGATGACAAATCTCCTAGTTCTTGACCTTTCTGCAAACTACTTTTCCGGCAGATTCCCAAGCTGGGTAGGAAATCTGACTGGTCTAGTTTCGCTAGGGCTCGGGGAAAATGAATATATTGAGAGTGAAATTCCTGAGACTCTTGGAAATCTGAAGAACTTGACTTGGCTCTATCTTGGTGGTTCTCATTTGAGAGGGGAGATTCCAGAATCAATTTATGAAATGAAGGCTTTGGAGACACTGGATATTTCCAGAAACATGATCTCTGGTAAACTCTCCAAGTCAATTCGGAAGTTGAAAAATCTTTGTAAGATTGAGCTTTTCTCAAATAATTTAACTGGGCAAATCCCAGCTGAGTTGGCAAACTTGACCAAGCTTGAGGAGATTGACATTTCGATGAACCATATGTATGGTAAATTGCCAGAGGTGATTGGTACTATGAAGAATTTGGTTGTTTTTCAACTCTATGAAAATAACTTTTCGGGAGAAATTCCTTCTGGGTTTGGAGATATGCAACATCTTGTTGGATTCTCAATTTATCGAAACAGCTTCTTTGGGAAAATTCCTGAAAATTTCGGCCGATTCTCACCACTGGACAGCATTGATATATCAGAGAATCAATTTTCAGGTGATTTTCCAAAGTTCTTGTGTGAAAACAGAAATTTGAAATTTTTGCTTGCTTTGCAAAATAATTTCTCCGGTGCATTTCCGGACACTTATGTTACATGTAAATCATTGGAGAGAGTTAGGGTGAGCAGAAATCGCTTGTCTGGAAAAATTCCAAATGAGTTGTGGGCACTTCCATTTGTAAAGATAATTGATTTGGCTGACAATAATTTTGATGGTGATGTATCTCCAAAAATTGGGCTTTCTTCTAGCTTAAGCCAGTTAGTTCTAACAAAGAACAAGTTTTCGGGTAAGCTTCCTTCACAACTTGGTAAGCTGATGAATTTGGAGAAGTTATGTTTGAGCAACAACAATTTCTATGGTGAAATACCAGCTGAAATTGGAGCTCTGAAGCAATTATCCTCTTTTCATCTAGAAGAGAATTCATTAACTGGATCAATACCTGCAGAACTTGGCAATTGTGCAAGGCTAGTGGACCTGAATCTTGCTCGGAATTTTCTAACCGGCGCTATCCCTCCGTCAGTTTCACTTATGAGCTCAGTGAACTCTCTTAATCTATCTGGCAACAAACTTACAGGATCAATCCCCGAAAGCTTAGTGTCAATGAAATTGAGCTCAATTGATTTTTCCAAAAATCAGTTGTCTGGGAGAATTCCGAGCAATCTTCTAATTATTGGTGGGGATGTAGCATTTGTTGGAAACCCAGGACTTTGTGTTGAACAAAATTCAAAAACTCTTATGAATTCTGAATTCAACATTTGTACAAGCATACATGATCAGAAAAGGGTCTTCTCTGATAAGATAGTAATTCTCTGTGTCATTGCTTCTGTCTTGGTCATCTTCGTGTCGCTTGTGAGTTACGGAAGCTTCAAGCATGAAAGAGCAGACTTGGAGAAAAACTTGCAAGATAAAAAGGAAACAGATTCAAAATGGAAAATTGCTTCTTTCCACCAAGTTGATCTTGATGTGAATGAAATATGTAATTTGAATGAAGATAATTTGATCGGAACCGGCGGTACCGGAAAGGTATATCGAGTTGACTTGAAGAAAAATGGTTCCACAGTGGCCGTAAAACAACTATGGAAAGGAGATGGTGTGAAAATTTTGGCAGCAGAGATGGAGACTTTGGGAAATATCAGGCATAGAAATATACTTAAGCTTTATGCTTGTTTGTTTAAAGGAGGATCAAACTATTTAGTGTTAGAATACATGGCAAATGGTAATCTTTTTCAAGCTCTTCACAGACAGATAAAGGGTGGGAAACCAGAATTGGATTGGTACCAGAGATATAAAATTGCACTGGGAACTGCAAAAGGAATTGCATATTTACATCATGATTGTTCTCCCCCTATCATTCACAGAGACATAAAATCTAGTAACATTTTGCTCGACGAGGATTACGAGGCGAAAATCGCTGATTTCGGGGTCGCAAAATTCGCAGAGAAAACTGATCAACAGCTGGGTTTTAGCTGTCTTGCTGGTACTCATGGTTATATTGCTCCTGGTAAGGATTTTTATCAAATAAAAGCATTATTCTGTTTATGCTTTCCGAATTTTTCCTATCTTGATGCTATATGTTTATCATATGTGAATTGTGGAATTTGGTTAGACCTATTTATATCACAATCTGATGTATACTTAGCTGCATAATACTTTTTAGTTGCATTCAAGATTTATTTACTTGTAATTCAAAGTTAAATAATTTTTTAGTCCAATCGAATCATGATCCTCAATTCTCATGTTCTTTTATCTCTTGTATCTAATGAGCAGAAAAGTTGTAGGGAACATTGCACAAAATTGTGTTTTCTTCTCTCTACCTTCTCCCTTTCTCACTGACACTTTCCACCTTTATGATTTATTTGATTTTATTTTGGTTCACAAATCATTTTGTCTCTTTTATACTTTTGATAACAAGAAGAAACCATAGACTTAAAAATTATTCTGAATAGTGATCTGTGTATCTTCACTAAAAAATATAAATATGTCCATTGACAAACGGTCAAAGTGAATCCATTTAATTTTCAACACAAATATTGTACCTTTGTTTGAAACATCTGCATCTGCTATGAGATCATTGCTTTCTTCTTATGAAATATCTATGCTTGAAAGAATGTTAAGGGAGATATACCTTAAAAAGGAAAAAAAAATCCTCAATTTGGACGTTAATGTTGATTGCTTGAAATGAAAATCTCTTTTCTAATATCAACTTCAATGTTTCTTAATTTTGTTTACAGTTGAGGGATGAACATCAAGCAAAATCGGTCCTGGTCTTGTTCCTTACTTTGAGTCTTAAAATTATGATTGAGTATAAATAAAAATGACAATGAAAAGGCTTAGTTTTAATTATTTGTTGAACAAACCTGCAAATGGCATGGTATGGTTGAACACTAGTATTTGGCCAGTTCGTCTTTCTCTTCCTCTCCTCTCCCCCCCCCCCCCCCTCCTTCTTTAAACTGTAAAAATAAACAAGCACTAAGGCGAAGAATTACAAAGCACCAATTTTTTTCCAATGAGTGCCTTGAATTTTTGGTCATGGTACATACACTACATAGAACATTGTTGAATTAACTTCTAACACTAATATATAGTATACTCTTTCTTGTAGAGCTTGCTTATACACGCCAAGTCACTGAAAAGAGTGACGTGTATAGTTTTGGAGTGGTGTTGCTAGAATTACTTACAGGAAGGGAGCCCATTGAAGAGGATTACGGCGAAGGGAAGGATATTGTTTATTGGGTTATGACTAACCTCGATGACCGTGAAAGCGCGATCAAGATCCTCGATGATAAGATAGCATCGGAGTCAGTTGAAGACGAAATGATTAAGGTCTTGAAGGTTGCCATCCACTGCTCAACTAAGCTCCCTTCTCTGCGCCCTACTATGAGAGATGTTATCAAGATGCTTATTGATGCTTATTCTAGCCCTTTTCAATCCCCAGACAGCGATTTTGAGAAAGAAGTTAAGGATTTTATCTCGTGATTTTCTTCTCATCGGATATATATGTACTGTAAGTACATACTTGCAAGTTGTTCACATGAGTCGTGTGTTTACCAAATTTTATGGTATGAGGCCTCTATGCCGATTACTTAATGAAGGCATTCAGCATTATGATTATATATATATATATGCAATAAGGTATAAAGTTATTTTAAAAGTTTTTGTTTTAGAGTAACATTGCGATGTAAGTTTTTTTTTTTATTAAATATAACTCTAGAAGTTTTAGAATGTAGTAATGTTACCCATTTGCCCTCTTAACATAAAAAAATATTAATAGTTAATATTAATTTTTTAATAATTAATGATAAATTTTTAATAAGGTTAGGTGATATTGAACTCAAAATTTTTTTATAGTAATATTATTACTGAGTGAAAATTTTTAGAATAAATTTACACATAAACCTTATATATGTATATATATATATATATATATATATATATATATCTTCAGTTGAATGATTGGCTATGACCTACTCGTTTTCAAATGAGAAGTTTTATTATTTATATGCAAGAAATTTAGAAACTAGCTACTCCTATTCTAAATATGGACCTAATTTTGTACCAGTTTGAATCCATGCCTATATGTTATAACGCAACTAAGCTAGTCTTAAATATGAGACATTTACTAAATTTATTAATTTTTTTAAATTACCCCTATTAATACTTTCTCAGTAATAATTAAGTAAGAGAATGAATGAGAGAATTAATGACGATGATTAGGATATTTTAAGAAAAATAATATTAAAATAACTATCTTAATCTAATCAAATTAATTAAATGTCTTATTTTAGGATCGGATAGATACTTTTTTATACTACCTCCTATCATGAATGTAGTAGTTATATAATTAATTTGTATAAATTAATAAAATTAGTTAAGTTCGTTATTAATAGAAAATATGTTATATGCCACCAGCCCCAATTACACCTTAACCTAAAGATAAAATTTGTTTGTCAAACACATTGCTTCCTAATGCTCAATTAGGTATCAAGTTTTAGGATTTATAGTTGCCCCTTCTAATATAGATATGTTATCTCAGAATCGAATTTGAGACATAGAGAGATAAATAGATAATGATGAAGAAAGAAGCCTTCGCCCACCCCAACCTGGTGTTTGAGAGACCAGGCACTCTCCCTCACAAAACTAAATTCTGCCTGTTTCCCAACAAAACATCAAACCCCCTTAATAAACCTCTCCAATCTCACAACAATCTCATCCAGCTCATCACACTCATGACCCAATTGACACTCACAGCACCCAACTCTCTTCCTCTTCGCTCCGGCTAGCCTTTTGCACTCTCTCTTTTAGCCCTTTAATAGCCTAGGCCCAAAAGGCACATGTCCATTATAAATAAAAAGACTAGTTTAGCCTTAAAATGGCCAAATGTAGCTAGACAAACAGACCAACAAACCAATATCACACAAAGACCAGTAAACTGAAAAGATAATTTTTCTTCACAGCATGTCACGAATTACTAACAGGATGATAATTATCAATATTGGAATCAGAAAGCCATCAATAAATAGTCAACAGTACCAAAATCAACCAGTAAGACAGAGATTGTTTATAGTAGAGAAAAGGAGAAAAAAAAATTGGACAAGAAGTTTGGTCAAATTGAGTATACATTTTACTTTCGGTGTCAATTAGCAATGGCAAGCACGTCAAAGACTGCTTTAGAACAATGAAATAACTTAAAATAATAATAATAATAATAATAAAAGAACAACAAAAGCAACATAAAACATTAAAAAAAAAGAAACATGCGCACACACTAAAAGCAACTACTTTCATGCGCTAATCATAACACCATCAAAAGCAGAGTATTCACAGTTGTCATTGATATCTTCAATTGAATTCATAAAATATTTTCTTCCCCTTTTACCTCATAAGACCCATAGCCATAAAGTAGGACCAGATCCATCAAGTTTAACAAGATCCATTCGGTAGACAAATGAAATGGGAATCAAAGTTCCATCCAAAGCAGGTGCCCACAGTCTATCAGTAACATAATGTGCTGCATCAAAACCACCCAATACCTGAATTGTGTGTGAAAAAACTATTAAAGACATAGACAAACTGATCCAACATGGCATAAGAAACTCCCAGCAAAAATCAGCAAAAGTCCACGCAAATATCCAAAACAAAAATGCAAGCTTCTAGTTTTAAGTAGGTGTATTATTGATGACAAAAAATATAGACCTATGACAAAAGGAAAATACCTGAGAGTTACTAGGATCTGAACAAGCTATAAAGGATCTCTACCGTGAAGATAAGAAAGGAATTATTATATTGAAATGAACCCAAATCCATCCAATGTGCTTCTAAAAATAAAGGATATATGCAAATTATATATCATTGTGTGAAAAATTTGTAAGACAAGCTCCATTCCAGTCAAAGATGTTGAAATGCAAAGATTAAGTGAGCCTATGAACTGGATGTATCATGCACATATGAACTGGATGTATCATGCACAAATAGAAGTCATTGAAACATGTATAAAAAACGTATATCATATTTATTTCTTTTCTCCATTATTTTTTTCCCTTCTCCCTATTCTCAGGGGTTATTGTTGAGAATGCACACATTATGAGCAGCACATTAATAACATGCTGACCATAGTTTTTTTTTTTTCCAACTAGCATAGTATCTCAGATTCATTTTAGAATTTCATGCACTATATTCAAATAGTAAGAACAAGAAAAGGCATCAATCATGAATCAAAAAACAATAACAAAAAAATTCAAGTTTTAACCCAGATAATATGAAATAAATCAGCTTAAGGAAAACAAAGAAAAATCCCAAGTTCACACAAAACCTAAAAAAATAATAATGAAATTATAAGTCAAGACATAAGTGAAATTGAATGCATCACTGTACAGCTAAGTAAGTTGAATTGCTGCTGATGTTGCTTACCGAGTCAATCTTCTTCAAAGCAGAAATGCCTGAATTCATATCATAATCATATACAGAGGAAGGAGTCTTCAAGGAACTGTATGCAAAACGCAAAATATTTGATGAAAATTCTGACTCTGAAGATTCCACTGAATATATTGGATCAGTGAAATTAAAAGCATGACCATCTGGAAGGCTCCTTAGTGGTTCTCTAATAGGGGGAAGGTGATAAACTATGATTTTTTGTAGACCATTTTCTCTCTCGTATGCAACAAGGTGATCAATAAAAAGCTGAATCCCCTGAATTTTGACACTGGAGAAAATTCAATGTAAGTTTATGAGACATAGAGATAGAGAATGACACATTTATGGGAAATTGGAAAGATTTATGTTACGATTTTAATTATTTATTTTGAAACTTTATTCTCATTTCCTTCATTATTCTTTCTTTTATCTTTTTTTATTTTCTTTTTAATATGCTTCCTTTCACTTTAAGCTATTGTCTTTTGGGCTTCCTATAAATAGCTAGTCTTTCGTCAAACTTGATGATTTGAATACTTAGAGCTATTATTATCTATAACTCTCACATTATTCTTTGCTTTCTCCCTTTTCCCTCCACTTCTCCCTCCTTCTCGTTCCCTTTCTCCCTTTATCTCTCTATTTCTCCCTCAATCTCCTTCCCCCTGCTCTTTTTCTTCCCTATAACAAATCAATTCGGTATCAAAGCAAAGTTCCCCTTGTTCCATTCACACTTTCATAACTGAAAATCCACCCAGATGTCACCAGAAATTGTAAACATATGTTGCTCCACCTTTAGAGGAAATTAATGCAATTATAGCTGATTAGATTGTTCTTTCTCCTTATGGTCCCTCCAAAGTTATCTTGTCTGCTAGAAAAATTATTCAGATTTGGATGCTAGTTGAATAACTAAAGAGGGATTCTTCCACGTCAATCCTTGTTAGAGTCCTATCTGTCTTCCTCTCAAGAGGAGAGTTCCTTCAAGGATGAAGATATTATGGGAAATTTGGAAAGATTTATTTTATGATTTTAGTACTTTATTTTGTAACGTTATTTTATTTCCTTCATTAGGCATACTTTTATCTCAGGTTTTTCATTTATTATGCCTTTATTACTTTAAGTGAAGAAATAGATTGATGTATTTATTCATTGACTAACGCATTCACAAAGCAATATATATATAGCGTCCGGATATCCCATTGAAGGCGAGATATCCGGCGGTAATTAGTGACAAAATCAACTGAATTAAACAAGATTGATTACAGCATAAAATCAGGACTTTATGGCTAAGATTATGAGCAAATTTATTGGAGAAACTCGTGGGCTTTTCAACACTCCCCCTCAAGCTGGAGAGTAAACATCGAGCATTCCCAGCTTGCTTCTAAGCCCCTCAAACTTGACTCTTGCCAGAGGTTTGGTCATGATATCTGCAGTTTGATCTGTCGAATGTATGTGCTCCAGATTAATGATGCCACCTTCTATCTTTTCTTTAATAAAATGCCTGTCAACGTCAATATGTTTTGTTCGGTCATGATAAACTAGATTCTTTGTCATTTCAATACTCGCCTTGTTGTCACACCAGAGTTTTAACGGTCCTTCGTATGGAATTTTCAATTCCTTTATAAGTCTAATCAGCCACATTCCTTCACACACTCCTAGTGCTACAGCCCTCAGTTCAGCTTCGGCACTGCTTCTAGACACTACTGTATGTTTCTTGCTTCACCAAGTGACAAGGTTTCCCCAGACATATGTGCAATATCCTGTAACTGATCTCCTGTCGTCCACCGATCTTCCATGATCAGCATCAGTATAGATTTCTATGTTTCTTGCACTTCCCTTTTTAAAGAAGATTACTCTACCCGGGTTGAGTTTAAGGTATCTTAGGATTCTGTATACAGCCTCCATATGTTCCTCCTGAGGTTGGTGCATGAACTGACTGACAACTCCAACCGAGTGACTAATATCAGGTCGAGTGTGAGTTAAGTATATTAACTTACCCAATAGTCTCCTATACCTTTCAGCATTCATTGGTACCCCTTTAGGTTTCACTTCCAAGTTACACGACTCCTCCATTGGGGTTGCAACAGGCTTTGTTCCTAGCATTCCTGTCTCATGAAGTAAGTCCAACGTATATTTTTGTTGAGACATACTTATGCCCTTTCTGGATCTGGCAACCTCTATCCCGAGAAAATACCTCATTTGGCCTAGATCCTTCACTTGGAATTCTCTTGCCAAGGCCTTCTTGAGTTGAGTGATGGACTGTTCATTATTCCCTGTTATGACTATGTCATCCACATATACAATTAGAATAATTAGTTTTTCACCTTCATGTCTGATGAAGAGAGTGTGACCAGTTTGCCCTTGGATATAGCCAAATTTCTTGATAACTTTGGCAAATCTATCAAACCATGCTCGTGGTGATTGGTTCAGGCCATATAGTGATTTTTTGAGTTTGCATACTGAATTTGATGGAGCTCTTACTCCATATGGAATCTCCATGTAAACTTACTCCTCTAAATCTCCATTTAAGAACACATTCTTTATATCTAATTGATGTAGAACCCAGTCTAGGTTGCAGCTACAGACAAGAGTACCTAAATGGTATTGAATTTTGCCACAGGTGCAAAGGTTTCTTGGTAGTCAATTCCATAAGTTTGAGTGTACCTTTTTGCAACCAATCTCGCTTTATACTTGTTCATACTCCCATTAGGATTAAACTTGTGGGGTGAAAATCCATCTACAACCTACTGCCTTCTTATCTTTGGGTAGGGTAGTGATTTCCCAAGTTTTATTTTCTTTCAAAGCTCTCAATTCTTCTTCCACCGCCTGTTTCCAGTTGGGATCTGACATGGCCTGTTTAACTGTATCAGGAATTTTGACCTGCGAGTTGTTTACTACAAAGTTTTGCATTCTAGCAGATAAGTTGCCATAAGATACAAATCTTTGAATAGGATGCTGAGAGCAAGACCTTACCCCCTTTCTTAGTTCAATAGGCCAACCTAGTTCTTCAGGATCCAACTCTGGTTCGGAATCGTGTTGCTGCCTTGGGATGAAAGGGACTCTACCACTGCCGTCTTCTTCACTTGATTGAGGACTAGGTTGTTCAGTCATCCTAGTATCGATTTCAACATTGGTTTCCGTGGTCTGAGAATTGTCAAATTCAGGTCTAGTCTAAATAGGATCAGGGATACTTTGCGGTGGTTATGGTGCTAAGTGATTACAAGGCTCAGGAGTATCTTGGGTGTCTTGCGGTGATTGTGGTGTGAAGAGATTGGGTGGATCAGGTGTTGCGATGCTTTGTACAGGTGTAATTAGCCATTCCACTCCCCAATTCTCCCCCTGAATGGGTAATGTGGGATAGTATGCATCGTCTTCATAAAAGACAGCATATCTGGAGACAGTGAGTTGTCTAGTGGTGGGACAATAGCATTTGTAACCTTTTTGGGTTGAGGAATACCCAAGGAAAATACACTTTTCTGCTCTGGCTCCTAGTTTGATCCCATCACATTTATGAACAAAGACGACACATCCAAACACTTTTCTCTGTACTTTCGATTGAAGGAGAGCCTCTCATAGCCAAGGCTGAGCCCTCAACTGGAGCCTGGTTACCTTGTGTGAGTTGTCTTCGACTTTCTTCAAATTTCACCATATTAAAAACATCAAATAGTGAAGGAAGAGGTTTAAGTCCCATAATTCTACCCCTGATTTCCTCAAAAACATCATTGAGACCTAGCAAGAATTCATATGTTCGTTCTTTCTCCACCAGCCGTCTATAGTACTGGGCATCATTGAAGTCCTTCCAGGGATGAACTTCGGAAGAGGTCCAGTTGTTGCCATATCTTTGTTAGGATGCTGTAGAATTTAGTCACCGTCAATCCTCCTTGCTTTAGGTCTTTAAGTTGCCTTTTTAGATCTAACAGGGCCGCTGTGTTATCCAGAGTGGAATATGTCCGCTTAGCAGCATCCCAGATTTCCTTGGTCGTACTTGCGAGAAGATATCCTTCACTGATGTCTAGAGTCATTGAGTTACATAGCCAAGACATCACTTGATTATTTTCAGCAAACCAGGTGTCGAATTTGGGATCATTATGAAGAGGTTGAGTTGTTTCCCCATTAATGTATTTCTCCTTCCGCTTTCCGCGTAGGTACATTAGTACACTTTGGGACCATTGGAGGTAATTGCTACCATTAAGTTTGTTTGCCATCACCATTCCTTGATGTTCAGTGACAGGTGAAAGATCTGAAGTCATTTCAGATGCTGTTGGAGAAACAATAGATGGAGGGGCAGCATTTTGGGCTTGTGGAGTTGTGCCTGACATTAGAGCCGTTGGTAGGGCTCCTGAAGTTGCTGGAAATTGTGGAACAGAGCCAAACAGAGGTGGGAAATCGCGTGGGTCCATTTCTGGTAGTGGTGGCACGTGACCGTCACGCGCCGCTCTGTTGTTCGTCAGACTCCAGGAACGGGTCGATCGGCGACTTCTGAGACGGAAGGGGTTGGCGGTGTGGTCTCACTCGCCCTCCTCACCTCAGATATGAGCAGCGGCGTTTTCTCCTCTTCTCTCTATTCTCGCCGTCGCATTGCTCAGCGACGAGTTGTGGGTTTGGACGGAACCCGCTCTAATACCATGAAGAAATAGATTGATGTATTCATTGACTAACGCATTCACAGAGCAACATATATATAGCGTCCGGATATCCCATTGCAGGCGAGATATTCGGAGGTAATCAGTGACAACATCAACTGAATTAAACAAGATTGATTACAGCATAAAATCAAGACTTTATAGCTAAGATTATGAGCAGATTTATTGGAGAAACTCGTGGGCTTTTCAACATTAAGATATTGTCCCTTGAGTTTCCCATATAGCCATAGGTTATTTTCTTCAGTTAAACTTGATGATTTGAATGTTCATGGTTCTTTTTTATCTTTTCCTCATTATTCTTCCCTTTCTCTCCCCCACCCCCTCTCCCCCTTCCTTCTTCTTCCTTGTCCTAAATCATACACTGAACTTGTTACCCAAGTTAAGCTTTCAGGAGGAATTAAGGATCTTGAAAATTGATAACCAAAAAAGTTCACAATAAAACAACATGCCACACAATGCAACAACTTGATGTATAATAGCATATCTCCTTTCAGAGGTTATTATTGGAAGAGAAGGGAAAGAAGAATCTGGTAAAGATGGATTAAATGATCAGAAACTGTCTTAGGAATTATGGCTTTGAAATTCGAAGAATGAACAATGGAGCCAGAATTAATAAAAAGGACTACTCAAGACTTACTTCAAAGCTACTTAACCATAGGAAACGAGTTCATTCATGATCAAATCTTCATAAAGCAGTCTCTCACTCTTTCCTAAATTCAAGAATCCCCAGTTATGTGTCATTTACAAGCCATTACTGATAATATACAGCACTTAATATTACAGCCTCAAAAAAGGAGGTTCTTTTGACCTTTTGGGTTGAGCGGGTAAAAGTTCACAATTTGGGTTGAGCGGGTAAAAGTTCACAAAGAAAAAGAAGTTGATAATGTCTGGATCAGAAAGCAATGAAAATGTCAGCACAAAAGATCTATCCAATGCCACAGCAGCATATATGATGAAGAAAACACATACAAATACACCAGAACAAAGGATTTATGAAAGAAATTATAAAGAAATTGAGCTACCTTTCCCTGTGGGGAAGAAGAACTGTAGTAGAGGAGGTATTATCAATCGGGCAAGTACTACTTCTGAATTAAAAAACTCATCACTTCTCCTCTGAATGAAAAACTGACTTCCTCGATGGCTAACAGTTGTATCAATACCCTCCACATGTGGGGTCAAAACTTTAAGCCCCTCTTATGGTTTGGAAACATCAAGATAAAAATTAAACACTGTAGTTGGACTGCCTGATGCTACAAACAAATATTTCTTGCTCTCAGACGCATGAACGACAAGAAAAAATTTATCGTCCTTTTCCTCATAAAGACATACATCCTTGGACTGTTCCATTCTCAACTTGTGCAACCATGCCTGTACCAATAATGCCACTAACATCACATGATAGACTGGAGAGACATTCAAAGGATTTTACAGAATGCAGAATGAGGAAGGTAGAAATTTTATAAATGACTAAGTTATCTTCCTTCTTTATAATGAGAGAGGTATATGAGAAGAAATGCAATGGAGAATATCTAAGTTAGCGGATAAAATAGCAACATCTGTATTGTTAGCCAAAAAACCTAAATGAAAAAAAAAAAGAAAGAAAAAGTAAACAGAAGAACAGGTGTTTTTTGGAAATTAACAATTATAAATCCAGTCGAAGAACTTATCTAAGGTTGCACTACCTCATGCATAGGGTTTCAACAGTTGCGCCAATAGTAGTCCCTGTTGTTTTGCCTTCCATTTGATATACGTTCAATTAAAACCTATCACTATTACGTAGCCTCACAACAAAGACCCAACTGGAAGGTACTAAAGGCCAACTAGCATACAATTTAATAATATTTTTATTGGGAAGTTGAATTTTTAATGAGATAAGTACGGCAAATTAATATTTAATTATGGGTTCAAGCGAAGGAACTTGGGCCTAGGAAAATGTTACCCAGATTGTGGATATAAATATGATTAGGATACTTGTTATGAGAAGGACTATTTTGGATAAATTTGAATAAGCTTTCTTACTCAGTTTGACTGTTTTTTTCCTTTAATTTTCTGATATGTAAAATATAAATAAGCAATTTAAGTAGTTTTATTATTTTATTAGAATTAATAGTAGTTTCTCTTCTATTCTCTTTTTATTCTTCTCGATTTCCCTTTTCTTTCTACAATTATATAACATTTTCTGATTCATTTGTTCTGGTCCCACATCACAATGGCTACAGCTAAATACAAATATTTCAGCAAATAAAATCAATGTAGTTATGCAAACAATCATCATGACTAAGTATGCAAGATCCATAATCCCAGTGTAATTGTTACAAGCATAAAATCAACCTTAAGATTGTGATTTTCAATTTTCATCAAAAGGGAATAAAGTTGCAAACAAAAATCCTGATTATGGCATATTCAAGACAGAATACCCAATTTACATTATGTAATCCTCAATATATCATTGTTTAACCATTGGCCTAAGCTTTAAAATAATAATTTCCATGTCTAGCTTTGCATTCATTTGGATACATGAAACTACTTTAATAAGAATTTTCCACTACTCAAATACCGAAATTTAGTGAGTCGAGAAAGAAGCATCTATCATTATGGTGCAAACTACTAATAAGAGTATTTTGGTAAAAAAAAAAAAAAAAAGCCTACTAATAAGAGTGTAAAGAGACAATGCACCACCTTATGAGGCCTGTGAATCTCATCCATTGTGATATAAACCAAAGCTTCATCACCAGCCCATTCAACGGATGATGTTGCATTATGAAGAGGCTCTCCGTAAGGAGCTTGGGTTTCAGCATCTATGACATAAATAGCATAAATTTCATTACCTTTAGTGTCCTCTGCATATGCTAATAACTTATTATTTGGACTAACCTGAAAAAAAAGGAATATTTGTAAATAAAAATAATAATAAAAAAATAAATAAGAAAGGAAATGCAATAGTAAATGGTTTAACCTTAAGAGCACCAATACTATAGTATTCATGATTTTGGGCCTTGATATTCTCATCCAAAATAACATGCTCCTCAGGTGCGTCAGGTTCAGTAGGAACAGTAACATAAATAGATGATGTTTCCTTGTTGTCAGGTACTGGGCGCCGACAATATTGAACATACTCCTTCCCCTTCAAAGTTCTCACATAATAATAGTAAGGCCCCAATCTAAAAGGTACGCTTGTATCATCCTCCTTAATCCTTCCTTTTATCTCAGAAAAGAGCTTATCTTCAAAATCTTTGCTACCTAGATGATATATACATCCATCAGAAACACACAGCTAAGAATTGACAAGAGCATGTCCAAGCAAATATCTTGAAATCCCAGAGGCTTTATTGCTTTACCTTGTTAGGTTTTAGCTTCTATTCTTTCCAAATAAAGATATATATATATGTATATATGCATGTAGACTACAGAGGACTAACTTGAACAAGAACCCAGAATACAACATCAAGCTTGTCTATAGACTACAGAGGCTTGGTCAAACATGATAGTGATGCCATTAATATTAGCTGCATATTTCTTACAAGCGTCAACATTGGGCTAAATTTTGTTAAATAAGCCAAGCTAATGAACAGAGTTCAAAAACAACCCTGAATTGTGGGCTTAATTTTGGCTCATTTGGACCATTCGGTATTTCTGCCCATTCAATTCGTCAAATTTGAGCTAATCTAAGTCCAAAATATATAAAAAAAAAATGATTCTAACAGTTCGCAGTTTTTTATGGTCAAGAAAGTATAGGATAAAATTCACACCGTTCATAATGGAGTCAGCGTAGTCATTTTCTAGACGGAGGTAAGAGAGGACATCAGGATTGGTGCGAGAATCGTCCCGAAGCCAGTAATAGTTGTCGATCCTCACGTCACCGAACATCTCCATTGCGTGTTCGAACTTCTTAGCCACCGGAGGAGGCGGAAATTGAGCTGGGAGAATGCCATCGCCGACGAGGACAAAGACTGAACTAGAACTAACTTGGGAGCGATGCGGTTGTGATGAGAGAGAGCCACGAGGCAGAAGCAAGAAACGGTAGGGGAAGGCCATAGGAGAGCACTACAGTGAGAGTGAGCGGAATGGCGAAAAATCGATGAATGTCAGCGCAACGAAAGCGCCGAGATGAAGAAAGTACCATTTCTTTCTCTTTAATATACACTTTTCTTATTTTTACTCTTTCTCGGATTTTCTGTTTAATTTAATTTTTTGCTCTTTGGAACTTGAAAGTTCAAAATTCGATGTTATCTCGTTTTTATGGACCAATGCAATTATTCACCGTTCTCTTGCTGTCATTTTCATGTTTTTCTTATGAAAGATTAATTAATGAATCAGTCTTTATCAATTATTAATTAATAATGTTGTTTTCTTGTTGTCGTTTGCTTTATTTTTATTTAAATTTAAGAGTTTAATTAATTAATAATAATTTTCGTTTTCTTTGTTTTATAATTTAAAAGATTAATTAGTAATTATTTAAATAGTCTTTATCAATTATTAATTAATTAATTAATAATGTTGTTCTTTTGTTATCTTTTTGTTTATTTTTTTTCAATTTAAGAGCTTAATTAATAATTTATTAGCCTTTATCAATTATATAACAAAATTGTTATCCTACTTTTGATTAATTAATCATTATTTATTAATTATTAATCAATAATAACTAATATTTATAAATTACATTATTTTAAATTTTAAATTTGATTTATATAATTTATTTCTTTGTAATTCAATGCAATTCCATTAATTAATTGTCATTTGGTTTGTTAAAAACAATAACTATCATTTCAAAATTTGCTTCTAAAGTTCAACAATTAGTCTACAAAACTATCCATAACTATAAAATTAAATAACTAAATTCACACCTTTGTAACACGTATAAATTTGTTCACTAATCTTTCTAGAATTAAAAAATTTAATAATTCTAGATTATTGAAGTTTTCCAAGTTTCAAAACAAAATCAAGCTGTCACTCAATAAAACTTTGTATTCCTAGATTAATTAATAATTAACTACTCTTATCAATTATTAATTAATAATATTATGATTCTACTATTGTTTAATTAATTATTTTTTATTAATTATTAATTAATAATAACTAATATTTATAATTTACCATCTTTTAAATTTTAAATTTGATTCGTATAATTAACTTTTCTATAATTCAATTCAGGTCCATTAATTAGCTGTCATTTGGTTTGCTAAAACAAAAAATTACTATTTTAAAGTTTGCTTCTAAAGTTCAATAATTAGTCTACAAAAATATCCCTAACTAGAACATTAATTAACTTAATTCACAACCTTTCTAACTCTTATAAAGTTGTTCACCAATCTTTCTAGAGTTAAAAAAACTTTGTATTTCTATATTATTGAAGTTTTCAAAGGATAAAAACAAAATCTAGCAGTCACTCCATAAAACTTTATATTCATATATTAATTAATAATTCATTAGTATTTATCAATTATTAATTAATTATATTATCCTACTATTGATTAATTAATTATTCTTTATTAATTATTAATTAATAATATTTACAATTAATCTTGTTTTTAATATTAAGTTTGATTAAGATAATTTACAACTGTGTAATTCAGTCCAATTCCATTAATTAGTTGTCATTTGTTTTACTAAAAACAATAATTATTTTCGAAAGTTTGATTCTAAAGTTCAACAAGTCTACAAATCTATGTCTAAAAAGGAAATTAATTAACTAAATTACCAACCTTTCCAACACCAATAAATCTGTTCACTAATCTTTCTAGAATTCAAAAACCTTGTATTTCTAGATTTTTGAAGTTTACAAAGTTTAAAACAAAATCTAGCTGTCAACCAATAAAACTTTTTATTCCTAGATTAATTAATAATTAATTACTCTTATCGATTATGAATTCACAATATTATTATTCTACTATTGATTAATTAATTATTCTTTATTAATTATTAATTAATAAAAAATAATATTTACAATTTACCTTATTTTTAATTTTAAATTTGATTCATATAATTTACTCAAGTGTAATTGATCAATTCAATTCCATTAATTAGTTGTCATTTGGTTTGTTCAAAGCAATAATTACTAGTTCAAAGTTTGCTTCTAAAGTTCAATAATTAGTCTAAAAAAATACCCCTATCTAGAAAATTAATTAACTAAATTACCCAATAAATCTAGTTGACACCCAATAAAACTTTATATTCATAGATTCATTAATAATAAATTAGTATTTATCAATTATTAATTAATATTAATATTATCCTACTATTGATTAATTAATTATTCTTTATTAATTACTAGATAATAGTAAATGATATTTGATTCATATAATTTAATTATGTGTAATTAAATTAAATTCCATTAATTAGTTATCATTTGTTTTACCAAAAATAATAATTATTATTTTAAAGTTTGCTTCTAAAGTTCAACAAGTCTACAAATCTATGTCTAACTAGAAAATTAATTAACTAAATTACAAAACTTTCGAACACTAATAAATTTGTTCACTAATCTGTCTAGTATTCAAGAACTTTGTATTTCTAGATTATTGAAGTTTACAAAGGTTAAAAATAAAATCTAGCTGTCACCCAATAAAATTTTGTATTCCTAGATTAATTAATAATTAATTACACTTATCAATTATTAATTAATAATATTATGATTCTGCTATTGATTAATTAATTTGTATTTATTAATTATTAATTAATAATACCTAATATTTATAATTTACCCTATTTTAAATTTTAAATTTGGTTCATATAATTAACTTCTCTATAATTCAATTCCATTAGTTAGTTGTCATTTGATTTGCTAAAACCAATAATTACTATTTTAAAGTTTTCTTCTAAAGTTTAATAATTAGTCTACAAAAAAAATCCCTAACTAGAAAATTAATTAACTTAATTCACAACCTCTCTAACTCTTATAAATTTGTTCACCAATCTTTTAGAATTAAAAAACTTTGTATTTCTAGATTATTGAAGTTTTCAAAGTTAAAAACAAAATCTAGCAGTCACCCAATAAAACTTTATATTCATATATTAATTAATAATTCATTAGTCTTTATCAATTATTAATAAATTATATTATCCTACTATTGATTAATTAATTATTCTTTATTGATTATTAATAAATAATATTTACAATTAATCTTGTTTTTAATATTAAAATTGATTCAGATAATTTACAAATGTGTAATTCAATCCAATTCTATTAATTAGTTATCATTTGTTTTACCAAAAACAATAACTATTTTTTAAAAGTGATTCTAAAGTTCAATAAGTCTACAAATCTATGTCTAACTAGAAAATTAATTAACTAAATTGACAACCTCTCTAACACTTATAAATTTGTTCACTAATCTTTCTAGAATTAAAAAACTTTGTATTTCTAGATTATTCAAGTTTTCAAATGTTAAAAACAAAATATAGCTATCACCCAATAAAACCTTGTATTCCTTGATTAATTAATAATTAATTAGTATTTATCAATTATTAATTAATAATACTATTATCCTACTATTGGTTAATTAATTATTCTCTGTTAATTATTAATTAATAATAACTAATAATTATAATTTATGCTCTTTTTAATTTTAAATTTGATTCATATAATTTACTTCTATGTAATTCAATTCAATTCCATTAATTAGTTGTCATTTGGTTTGCTAAAAACAATAATTACTATTTCAAAGTTTGCTTTCAATAATTAGCCTACAAAAATACCCCTAGCTAGAAAATTAATTAACTAAATTGACAACCTCTCTAAAACTTATAAATTTGTTCACTAATCTTTATAGAATTAAAAAACCTTGTATTTCTAGATTATTGAAGTTTTCAAAGGTTAAAAATAAAAACTAGTGGTCACCCCATAAAACTTTATATTCATAGATTAATTAATAATTAATTAGTCTTTATCAATTATTAATTAATATTAATATTATCCTACTATTGATTAATTAGTTATTCTTTATTAACTACTAATTAATAATAAATAATATTTATAATTAATCCTATTTTTAATTTTAAATTTGATTCCTATAATTTAATTCTGTGTAATTAAATTAAATTCCATTAATTAGTTATCATTTGTTTTACCAAAAACAATAATTATCATTTTAAAGTATTATTTATTAATTATTAATTAATAATAAATAATATTTATAATTAACCATATTTTTAATTTTAAATATTATTCATATAATTTACTTCTGTGAAATTCAATTCAATTCAATTCCATTAATTAGTTATCATTTGTTTTACCAAAAACAATAATTATTCTTTTAAAGTTTGCTTCTAAAGTTCAATAAGTCTACAAATCTATGTCTAACTAGAAAATTAATTAACTAAATTACCAAACTTTCTAACACTAATAAATTTGTTCACTAATCTTTCTAGTATTCAAGAACTTTGTATTTCTAGATTATTGAAGTTTACAAAGGTTAAAAATAAAATCTAGCTGTCACCCAATAAAACTTTGTATTCCTAGATTAATTAATAATTAATTACACTTATCAATTATTAATTAATAATATTATGATTCTGCTAGTGATTAATTAATTAATCTTTATTAATTATTAATTAATAATACCTAATATTTATAATTTACCCTATTTTAAATTTTAAATTTGATTCTTATATTTTACTTCTGTTATTAATTCAATTCCACTAATTAGTTATTATTTGGTTTTCTAAAACCAATAATTGTCATTTCAAATTTCGCTTCTCAAGTTCAATCAGTCTATAAAACTATCCCTTATAAGAAAATTTATTAACTAAATTCAGAACCTTTCTAACACTTATAAATTTTTTCACTAATCTTTCTAGACTTAAGAAACTTTGTATTTCTAGATTTTTGAAGTTTTCAAAGGTTAAAAACTCAATCTAGATGTCACCTAATAAAACTTTGCATTTCTAGATTAATTAACAATTTATTATTCTTTATCAATTATTAATTAATAAAACTATTATCCTATTTTTTAGTTAATTATTAATTAATAATAACTAATATTTATAGTTTACCCTATTTTTAATTTCAAATTTGATTCCTATATTTTACTTCTATGTAATTTGTAACACCCCAGTTAGAATAGCACCAAACTTAACTCAATCATATTCTTAGAGTGTGCTTACCATGGTAAATAAAATAAGATATTCTAAAAGTTCATAAATTTTCTGATAATCATGATATAATGGAACACATCACACGTATTTTATATCAGGGTTATAAAAAGAACCAACCCTACCTCCTGCCATAACCATATTAGAAAAGGGCTCAGCCCCTAACATGGTTGTAAAAAGCCTTTGATATACGTGTTTCAAGTAGAACAATATAGTTGTAATAACCATAAAGAATCTCACTAATTAAAATGGAGAAATGTCCATAAATGACCTACTTATTCAAAAGCAACTGCTGATAGTCTCAAAGAAAACATAACAGTCCCCCACATATGCTAATTGATATAAACACATGCAAATAGTTCAAAGCACAAGGAAAATTATATTTGTGAAATCACAGCATTTGGAAAAATGAATATATTATTATTATTGAAAAGAAACTGTACAAGGACATCCTTATTTATAGACTTCTGTCATATTCACGTGACTGCCTACATAACATTGACTACTAACCTATCTAACATCTAAACTTTTATAATAAATAATTACACAATATTAATATAAATATTCTATTATTTAACACTCCCCCTCAAGTTTGTGACTATAAAGATCTATAGTCCCTAACTTGCACAAAATTCTCTAGATGTCTTCTCTTCCAAGTGCTTTGATCAAAATATCTGCCTGCTGATCTTTGCTCCTCACATGCTTGAGCTTAATCACTCCTTCTTTTAGTTTCTCTCGCACAAAATGACAATCTACTTCTATGTGTTTTGTGTGTTCATGAAACACAGGATTTGTTGCAATATAGATGGCTGACTGATTGTCACAGTACATCTGTACAGGTTCTAGACTATGTACTTCCAGATCCTTTAACATCCTAGAAGTCCAAACAACTTCAGATACGGCCTGACTTAGGGCTCTATACTCAGCTTCTCTAAAGACTTGGAAAATGTTGACTGCTTCTTTGATTTCCAGCATACCGGTGCCCCTACGAGCTTCACCAAATAGCCTGTCACAGATCTACATGTATCAGGATAGGTTCCCCCAATCTGAATCCACAAAGCACTCCAATATGCCTGGCTTTCCTGCTGCCAACAAAATCCTAAGTCCTGGCTGATTCTTGAGGTATCTGACTACTCTAACTGCTGCATTATAATGAGACCTTCTTGGCGTATTCATAAACTGACTAAGCCCCTGCACCACAAAGTATAAATCAGGTCTTATCATAGACAAATATGATAACCTCCCTACCAATCTCCTATATGTGGCAGGTTGGGGTAGCATTGGATCATTTGCTTCCCGTTTGGGATTTGCTCTTAATTTGATGTTCTTTCCAATGGTACTGTAAGGGGCTTAGCTACAGATAAACCCATATCAGAAATATATCAAGACTGTATTTTCTTTGATTAAGAACTATACCTTTATTCGACCTTGCTATCTCCATCCCTAAGAAATATTTGAGTTCTCCTAAATCCTTTATTCTAAATTTACTATGCTGAAATTGTTTCACTTCATTGATCTTGTCAAGTCTGTTCCCAGTTATGATTAAGTCACCTACATAAGCTAACACTAAGGTCATTTCATATTTGCCCTTCCTAATAAACAAAGAATAGTCATACTTATTCTGTTTAAAACCTCCTTTAATCAAAGCATTAGAGAGCTTAATATTCCACTGCCATGAAGCTTGCTTGAGCCCATACAAGGATTTTGTTAATTTGCAGACTTTATTTTCTACCAAATCACCAAAACCTTGAGGCACTTGCATGTATACTTCCTCCTCCAAATCACCTTGAAGGAAAGCATTATAAACATCCATTTGAAAGATGGCCCAATCATTTTGTACAATAAGAGTAAGCACAATTTTAATGGTAACCATCTTAATCACATGGGAAAAAGTCTCAAAATTCCCTCTTGTTGACTATACCCCTTTGCAACTAATCTAGCCTTAAACCTATCAATATTCCCACTAGAGTCATACTTTACCTTAAAGATACACCTACACTTGATGGGTATTTTACCTTTAGGAAGATCAACTAACCGCCATATACCATTTTCTTCCAATGCTTGTATTTCTTTCTGCATTGCCTCTACCTATCTTGGGTCTTTAGCAGCCTCTTAAAAGCTACGAGGCTCAACAACACTATCAATTTTGGATAAAAAGGCTTTATAGTTAGAGGAAACATGTGAATAATTTAAGTGTGACTGCAAAGGGTATTTTACCTTCCTTTTACTTGTAGTGGGAGGCTCCTATGAATCTGCTACACATGCATAACCGAATAGGACCTTCTTAGAACCATATACTGCATATTGATAGTCCTGCATCCATAGAGGTGATCTCTTTTCACGTGCTAGTCTACCACCATTTGGGTGTCCCATGTTCACTTCATTGTCTATTTCACCTGCATCAACTTGTCTTGCATTTGGAGGATATGTGCAGTCTGTGTCATGTGTGATAGAATGTTCCATACGATAATTTTCAGATGGATTATTTTTAGATATCTGAATTGGTGGGGGGTACTCATCATATTTATTTATATCAAGATTAAATGGATCAATCATGAAATCACCATTATCTCCCCCTTGATTGATGCGTATAGAATCTCAAAAGGGATACTTAGACTCAACAAAAACCATATGACGATTAACACACATAGATGCAGTATGAATATTATATAATAGAAAACCCTTTTAAGCATCTAAGTAACCCATAAAAACACAAGGATTTGACCGAGGAGTAAATTTATCATAAGCATGCAAATTAGTGGCATATGCAAGACAACCAAAGGTTCTAATCATGGACAAATCTGGTTGATAACCATACAAGAGTTCATATGGGGTTTTATAACTGAGGATGTGAGAGGGAGTTCTATTAATAAGAAATGTAGTAGTAGTAATGCATTTTCCCTAAAATTTTAAGGGTATGCTAGATTGAAAGTACAAACACTTTGCAAACTCTAAAAGGTGCCTATGCTTTCGCTCAACATTCCTATTTTGCTGGGGAGTATATAGACATGTTGTTTCATGAATGACACCCTTATTGCATAAGTAAGATTGAAAATCATGGCTTGCAAATTCAAGTCCATTATCAGTACATAATCTTTTAATTACAGCAGAAAATTTTGTGGAAACAAATGTAAATAAACTCTTTAAATGAAAAATAGCCTCACTTTTATTGATCATCAAGAATGTCCATGTACACCATGAAAAATCATCAACAATGATAAGAAAGTTACGATAGCCTTTATAGGTAGGCTTTCTATAAGGTTCCCAAACATCAACATGAAATAATTCAAAATGGCTACTAGTCTTAGAAGTACTAGAGGTAAAAGGTAAACGAGTTTACTTGGAGCGGGCACAAACATCACATTTATTAGAATGAACAAAAGGGACTTCAGTCCTAATGAGATCTAAATGTCTCAACTTATCTATGGGTGCATGTCCTAACCTTCTATGCCAAATATCTTGTGGGAAACTAACAGGTTCTCGGTGTTCAACATGTATAATAGTGTCAGTCTTCTTATTTTTAGTTATCACATATAATCCAGAGTTTTCCTATCAATCAGTCTTTCCTTCCCACTTAAGGTTTCCTGTAAAATGCAACACTCATGATGTAAAGACAGTAAGCAGTGCATGTTTGCTGTTAAACGTGAAACAAAAATAAGATTAAAGCAACAACCAGGAGCAAAATAAACATTATTAAGAATAATGCCATCTACAATATGTATTGTTCCAGTGTGTGTGACTACTATTGTGTCACCATTTGGCATTGTAATTCTCCTAAGAGGGCCTACATATCTATGTACAGTAGCAAACATAGTGATACTTCTGGAAACATGACAAGTTTCCCCTGAGTCAACAATCCAATTAGTCTCAAGCAAGGAGTTAGGGATAGCATTCACTATACCTGAAACACGTTCATCAACACAATCTGCTGCCACTCCCACAACTAGGTCGTCAGGCTTCCTTCTTAAAATTTGGAGAATCTGATCGTATTGTGACTGGGAGATTGGCCCATGTTCAGATATTGTAGCAACTGTTAAAGCTTGAGTATGAGATGAATAGGTTCCAGTTTCACGCTGGGTGACCTGATTAATAGAGGCTTAAGCATGCTGCTTCCCTTTGAAATTTGGTGGGAATCCAACCAGATGATAGGACATGTCCTTCTTATGTCCTTTACGGTGACAGTAGGAGCACTCATCCTAGTTCCTCCCACAACCTTTGTCTCTTCCTTGTCTTCCTCCCCATGTTACCATAGCTGATCCTTCTAATGGATTAGTGGCTGAATGAGAAGCAATTTCCCTCTGTGACTCATCTTGGGAAATAAGAGAGAAAGCTTAGTTAAGTGAAGGGAGAGGTGTTTGGAGAAGAATATGAGTTCTCGCATGATTGAAGCAATCATTGAGCCTGAGTAAGAACTGGAGAAGTCTCTGCTGCTGCTGTACCTTGAAGTACTCCTACGTAGACGAGCACTAGCAGGATGGTAAGGGAACTAATGAGTCATACTCATCCCAAAGATCTTAATTTCGTATAGTACACTGCTACACTCATGGTTCCTTGGGTCTGAGAAGTAATCGACTTCTGTAAAGAAAAAATCATGGTCCCATCAGTCTTGTGATAACGCTCCTTCAGATCATCCCAGACAGTCTATGCATTAACAGAAAATACTAGCCCGGTGGAGATATGTCTCTCAACAGAGTTTATTAGCTAGAAGAGAACTATAGAATTGTAGCAATCCCATATGGCTTGCAAGACAGGTTCTTGCATTTCACGAGTACAAGTACCGTCAATGAACCCTAATTTGTTCTTGACATGAAGAGCTAGTCGCACTGTCCGATTCTATATCTCGTAATTTTCTGACCCACGTAGTAGCTGTGGAACAAGGGTAGTCACCTGGGTATCTAATGGATGTAGATACGATGGATGAGAGAAATCAATGGTTGGAGCAATATGGTCTTCCTTTCCCATTGAACCAAACTCTTTAATAGACTGCACAGGGAAGAATTGGTGGACAGCAGAAAAAATAGCAAAATTGGCTCGAAAATACCCGTAAATGCAATAAGACTAAATGAATGACGAATGCATAAGGTTTCTTGGGGAAAATCAATTGAACCAGAAACAGAAGATTTTAATGGCAAGTTGGGAAAAGTAGCTTAAACAGTACCTTCTGTGGGTGAAAGATTTTCAAGAATCGTAGAGAAGATAGAAACTACAACAAACTTGACTACTTTGTGTTAACGCAAGCTGAGTTGGGAACAGTAGCTTCTGTGGGTGAAAGATTTTCAAGAATCGTAGAGAAGACGGAAACTACAACAGACTTGACTCCACCGAGTTACTATGGGACAAGATTCTAACAGCGAGCTCTCTAACGACAAGATCTGATCTACTGCGATAGTGTCATCTCCTAACGAATGAACGATGGTGACGTGAGACTATAGTCTTGGGGTGAGTTGGCTAGTGTTTAGGAGCCCTAATAGTGTGCTCTCATTTCCTAGTCACTGTAATGTCTTCATCCCCTAACAAAGTGACAGGGGTCGTGCTGGATAGGAACCCACTTGGGTTCAAGAGGCAACAAGACTCACGTCCTTTCAATGAAAGACACTGGCCCCAAGATACATGCGCTCTGATACCATGTGAAATTACAGCATTTGGAAAAATGAATATATTATTATTATTGAAAAGAAACTGTACAAGGACATCCTTATTTATAGACTTCTGTCATATTCACGTGACTGCCTACATAACATTGACTACTAACCTATCTAACAGCTAAACTTTTATAATAAATAATTACACAATATTAATATATATTCTATTGTTTAACAATATTTCTCTAATCCTGTTTATCAGTAGTTTCCAGTATATTTCATACATCAACAACAACAACAACAAAGCCTTATCCTATTAAATGGGGTCGGCTACATGGATCATACGACGCCATTGTGCTCTATCAAAAACTGAATCCTTTGTTAAGTTATTGACCAGGAGATCACGCTCAATGACCTCGTTGAGCGTTTTCTTTGGCCTTCCTCTATTCCTTCTAACCGGGCTCCATACGATTTGATCCACCCTCCTCACTGGCGCATCCCTTGGCCTTCTTTGTACGTGTCCAAACCACCTAAGACGGTTCTCTACCATTTTCTCCTCAATAGATGCCACTCCAACTCTTCCCCGAATTTGTTCATTACGAATCTTATCTTTTCTTGTATGTCCACACATCCATCTCAACATCCTCATTTCAGTTACCCCAACTTTATGCTCTTGCTGTCCTTTTAAAGCCCAACATTCACTTCCATAAAGCATTGCTGGTCTTATAGCAGTGCGATAAAACTTTCCTTTTAATTTATCTGGTACTTTCCGATCACATATAACCCCAGTAGCCTTTCTCCATTTAAACCACCCAGCTTGAATTCCATGATTAACATTCTCCAAAATTTCACCATCCTTCTGTATAATTGATCCCAAATATTTGAACTTATCTATTTGTGGAATAACTTGATCTCCCAATTTGACCTCCAAGTTATTTTTAACTTGCCTCTTATCAAAATTACAATGCATATATTCAGTCTTACTTCTACTCAGACGAAAACCTTTCGACTCTAAAGTACTTCTCCATAACTCAAGTTTAAAATTAATCTCTTCTCTTGACTCTGCCACAAGAACTATATCGTCTGCAAAAAGCATGCACTTAGAGATTTCTTCTTGAATAGGCTTGGTTAGAACATCCACTACTAGATTAAATAAATAAGGACTCAAGGATGATCCCTGATGAAGACCAATCCTTATGGGAAAATTCTTTGTTTCGCCCCCAAACGTTCTTACAGTAGTTGTTACCCCCTCATACATATCTTTTATTGCCTTGATATATGCCATGCGCACACCTTTCTTTTCCAAAGCTTTCCAAAGAACCTCCCTTGGTACTCGATCATACGCTTTTTCTAAATCAATGAATACCATATGCAAGTCTCTTCTTTTGGTCCGGTACCTTTCCATTAACCCCCTTAATAAATAAATTGCCTCTATTGTAGACCTACCCGGCATAAAACCACACTGATTCTCAGAAATATCAGTCTCTAATCTCAACCTGTGTTCAATTACCTTTTCCCACAACTTCATAGTGTGACTCATAAGCTTTATCCCTCTGTAATTTGCACAATTTTGAATATTCCCTTTATTTTTGTAAATAGGAACTAAAGTACTTTTCCTCCAGTCATCAGGCATTTTCTTAGAACTTAAAATCACATTAAATAGTTTAGCAAGGCACACCACCCCCACTTCGCCTAAACACTTCCAAACTTCAATAGGAATACCGTCAGGTCCAACAGCTTTACTATTTTTCATTTTCTTAAGCGCCTCTTTAACCTCGTCAACACGGATCCTACGGTAAAATGCTAAATTTGGTTCAACTTCTCGTGTTAAATCCCCGAGCTCATAACTCGACCCTCCTCCCTCGTCATTAAACAATTTGTAAAAAGAGGTCTCCCACCGTTCTTTAATATCACCATCTGTAACTAAAACCTTACCCTCTTCATTCTTAATACATCGTACTTGATCCAAATCCCTCGATTTTCTTTCCTTATCTCTTGCAATCTTATAAATCTTTCGTTCTCCCGACTTTGTCCCTAGCTCCTTATAAAATTCCTCAAAAGCTTTAAAACGAGCTGCACCCACCGCCTTCTTAGTTTCCTTCTTAGCTAAATGATACTTTTCCCAATTTTCAGTATTATTACATAAGTGTATAGCTTTGAAACAATCTCTCTTGTTCTTAACTTTCTCTTGTACGTCCTCATTCCACCACCAAGTCTCCTTATCTCGTCGACCAAAACCTTTAGATTCTCCCAAAATTACTTTAGCAACCATTTGGACCCTCTCAGCCATTTCCTTCCACATGATATTAGCATTTTCCTGCACCTCCCAAACCCTTTCATTTAACATAGTTCTTTTAAAAGTTTCCCTCTTCTCCCCCTTTAACTGCCACCACTTGACTCTTGTGTTTAAAACATGTTGGCGTTTTTCCTTCCTACACTTAATACGCACGTCAAGGACCATTAACCTATGCTGGGTTGTCACCCCGTCCCCTGGAATCACTTTACAATTTGTACAAAGTCTTCTGTCATGACTCCTTACCAAAAAGAAATCAATCTGTGACCTGTGGACCCCACTCTTGTATGTGACCAAGTGCTCCTCCCGCTTCTTAAAGCACGTGTTGACAATCTTAAGATTGTAAGCTAAGGAAAACTCAAGAATAGATTGTCCTTCATTATTAATCTCTCCAAAACCAAAACCACCATGAGCCCCTGCATATTGCCCTGCCTCCTTACCAACATGACCATTAAGGTCTCCACCAATAAAAATCTTCTCAGTAAGTGGTATGCTCTGAATCAACCCCTCCAAATCTTCCCAAAACTTTTCCTTAAGGTGTGCTTCTGTTCCCACTTGAGGTGCATAAGCACTAATAACTTTGATTGTATCCCTTCCAATAATTATTCTTAAAGATATAATTCTGTCATTAATCCTTTTCACATCCACCACATTCGTCTTCTACTCTTTATCCACAATGATACCAACACCATTTCTCGTACCTGTTTTACCTGTGTACCAAAATTTGAACTCATTGATTTCCCGAGATTTTTCTCCAACCCATTTAGTTTCCTGAAGGCATAAGATGTTAATCTTTCGCTTTACCATTTGGCCCACCACCTCCCACGCTTTTCCAGTCATAGTCCCAATATTCCAAGTGCCAAATCTAATCTTTCTCTCCTGAACTAGCTTCTTTATCCGCCTCCGTCCGTAAGAGAGCGGTAGCCCTTGCTCATTTAACACTACATCCGGGCGACGATGCAGCGGCCCTTGCTCAATTCTCACTGTACTAGAGCCATACAACGCGTTACTTATGGGCAACGACCTAGTATTAGCGCAATATCTTCGTATGTCCATGTTCATAAGATTCGACAAATTTTTACGTTGGCTGTCGGGGCCTAACACAACCCTCCTCCTTTACCCGGGCTTGGGACCGGCTACATGCATAGGCGGAGTTAGTATATTTCATACATATTAAAAAAAAATTAAACCTCATTAATTATGCCATAAAATTCAATTTTTTTTAACTTTACTCATATTCAATATACATTATACCCTATAGAAACTAAGTCAATATAATAATAAATTAAGGATAAAATGGTATATTCATGTGAAGATTCTCTCTCTTGCTCTGCTTCATAAATAGGATTAGAGTAGTATTGAACAATAATTGAGGAATAATCCTTTTAACATAAAGCAACATAATAATCCTTTCAACATAATGCAACATAATAATCCTTTTAACATAAACCCTAGTAATATCTATGTAGTTCATAAACCATGCAAAAACTAAGACAAAAAATTGATCATACTAACATATGAATTACTAAGTTACAAAAGTATTACAAATTCCAAGTTATATTATAATTATAATTATTTACTTGAAAGTAATTGTATCAATTCTATGCTAATCAAGCAATATTGGGATACAAATTTAAGTTAAAATATCTGATACAAATTATAATTCCATTCTAGCCTAAATTTTAGCCTGGCTGTGTACTAAAGAAAGATAAGTCTTTAATATTTCTTTCATAAACATAACTCAAGCATTATTTAAAACCTAAATAATCCAAGGATGTTAAAACTTGGACGAGAAGAAAGAATGGCAGGAAAAAATTCAAAACATAATTTTAAGCATCGAATTCAAAAAAAAAAAAAATCAGTAATGACGTCACCTTGGGATGTACAAATTTACATGTACAAATCCCAATAATAATAAGAAAAAAACAATTAAATATAAAAGAACGCATCCAATTTCAAAAAAATTGACTAATGATGTTGCCTTTGTATATACAAATTTAAATCTACAAATTTCAATAATAAGAACCAACAAAGAATAAAAATTAAAAATGAAAATGAAATAATATGTTTAGACTTGAATGACAAGAAACGATGCCAAGAATATAGCCCAAACACTACTATAATGCATCGAATCTCAAAAAGTATAATAAAATTTAATTTAATAATAACGTCGTCTTGGGTATATAATTCCATATCTACTAAATATGAAGTAATTAACTAAATAATTAAATAATCAAATCATTACTTAAGTGAAGCACGCATCGGATTTCAAAAATATCCAATAGTGACGTTATCTGAACTTGAATTACAAGAAACGATGGTAAAAATATATTCCAAACACTATTTTAACACATCGAATCTAAAAAACTCTCATAAAATTTGATAAAAATGTCACCTTGGGATATATAAATTTAACTCATCTATCAAACAATACTGTACATTACATGTTTGATAATATTGGGATAGGCAACAACTTTCATGTCGGGCTTGGGCAGTCTTGTGGGGTTTGCGAAGAGCTTGCTATTGCTATTGCTATTGCAGAGTGTAATGATCGAAACGAATTGCTTAGAATTCATAGAATTAATTTCTTACAGTTAGAATGATGAGCATCCAGAGTATAACTTACTAGTTGATATTCGATCATGGCTCGAAAAAAAGTGGGACGCTTGTATAAAGTGATGTGGTCGAGAGACCAACTATACTGCAGATTGTCTAGCTCGTAAGGCGTTAGAACGTGCTATAAGACTGGTATCGTTTAGTTCCCCACCATACTTCTTACTTCCTTTGCTTAGTATAGATGTATAGGGGTGTGCATGGACAGGGCTAAGCAGGGTAACCCCACTACTCGGTGCCCTGCCCGAAAAAACTATGGGCTGCATTTTGCAGCCCGATGCCCAGCCCTGCCCGGTAAAAGCCCTAACCATTTTGGGCTAGGCATGGATGGGCTGGGCATGGGCTGGTTGGGCAAACCCAAATCATGATACCCTGCTCATATCGTGGGAAAAAATCTACAATTATGAACTTCTAAATTAATACCATATTCATATGTCTTCAAGAGTTAAATAATATCTATAATCCACTAAGAATAAAGCAACAAAAAGATAGTAAATGAAGTTTTGAAATCTATTGCATATAAAAAAAAAGCCTTGAAGTTTAAGTAGTTTGCAATTGTAACTTTGCATAAATCTCTCTAAAATTGACAAATATGAAGCATCTGAAAAAAAAAATATGACGGTTAGCAAAGTTTAAAAAAAATAAAGAAAGAAATCAATTTAGTTATAAATTTTAAAGGATGCAATTACCTACTTGACTACTCATATTTGTAAAATTACCCTTTAGTCACTAGTATCTATCATATTCGTTCTATGTGAAATAATGTAATCTACAAATTTTGATATATAAAAAAGTAATCAACTGGGCAGGGCCAAATGGGCAGGGCAGCAACCCTTGCCCGATGCCCGGCCCTGCCCGAAATTGCCCATTTTACACTGGGCTGGGCAGGGCATTTTTTGTGCGGGCTCTGGCGGGCTCACTGGGCCATGGGCATCTTGCACACCCCTAGTATACAGGCTATAATTTCTAATAAAAAAATAATAATAATGTTACCTTGGGATATATAAATTTACTGGATCAATGAAACAATACTATACATAACATGTTTTCAGTATAAATAGCTAAATTAGGTCAACCAATCAAATTTAAGAAACAATGAAAAAAAAAAGGAAGTTATCAATTTACCAGTTTAACCAAGAATTACCGTCCATACTAAAATGACCACCTCAAAATGAATTAAAATATTAAAGTATTTATTTCAATACCTATTAATATATATTTTTTTATTAATCACAAATTCACACATACGTTGGCCTTTCAAATTCCAACAACAAAAACTCTGTTTTAAAAGACATGCATGTGAATGAACAAAGCGCCTAAGCCTCCAAATAACAGTAACATCATTGTTTAAAAAGTCATATATATAAAATTCATACGTCATGTGCATATGAGTTAATGCCATTTACCAAAATAAAGTATTAATTCAACCAAAATACAAAAATTACACAACTTCTAAATTAAACAAAATTTTATTTCCACACAGGGGACTCTAGAAGATACGCATTGGTAGGCACAGCGTTTTGAAGCTTGAATCGTGGCCGAAATTGAAAGAATCGCGTGAATCTCAGTGGATTGTGAGATTCCTGCTCAAGTCAGGTCGCGACATGATTTGGGTCGGATTTCCTCGACCCGACTTCAAAAACTTTTTTTTCCCAATTTTTTTCAGTTTTTAGAAAACTTCCGGAAATAAATATCTTCAACATATATTTGCCTATTTCCCCCACACAAGGACAAAACCTTACTTTTTATTCATTATTTCCTTTGCCCTCTCATGAGTCACGGCTTCAGCCTTCAACACGCGTACATTCCTCTTAATTTCACTGTTCACAATTTCAAGGTTCAACGTTCAAGGCTTCAAACACGTTACGTTCCATTTGTTTTCACTTGGTCCCATCGCTTTATTTTTGTTGATTGGTTTGAATGTAGTGGTAAACATTCTACAAATGATACTGTTGCTTAGTGTTCCCCTTCTCCATTTGGTATTTTTTTCACTCTATTTGATTGTTTTGCTACTGTTGCTTATTATTTTGGTGGTGGGAGTAGGAAAAATGAGTCAGAATCAAAAGAAGGAACTTGATGTTACATGGAAACATTGTGAAAGTGTTCCTCCATATATACTTATGGTTAAATACAAATAATGTCAATATATATGTTGGGGTGATGTAACTAGCATGAAATATCATTTAGCTGAAGCTAAAGAGAACATGAGTGCTTGTAGAAGTGTTCCTGATGATGTTAAGGAGATGTTTGTTAAAATGTTAGATAATAGAGAAAAAAATAAAGAGGCTAATAGTGTTAAAGTGTTTCAAGCGGCTGTTACCCAAAATGCTAAGGGGAAGGAAGGAGTAGAGAAATCTACCAAGAAAAGAACAACGAATGAGATGCTAAAATATAAAAAGTTAGTAATTTATGATACTTGTAAATGTATTTATGGTAATACTTTACCATTCAATTTGGTAAAAAGTCCATTATTTATTCACATGTTAAATCTGTTGGTGAATACGGTAGGGATTTGAAAGCAGCTACTTATCATGAGGTGTGAGTTTCTTATTTGAAAAAAGTTGTTGATAAAATTCAAGAAGGTTTAGAAAAGTATAAGAGTGAATGGGAGAAATGGGGTTGTACATTGATTTGTGATGGTTTGAATGGTAAAAGGATATCTCTTACTAATTTTTTGTAAACACTCTTGGTGGGACAATTTTTCTAAAATATGTAGGCACAAGTAGTGTGATTAAGGAGGCTAAACAAATGTTTAAATTACTAGACAACATGGTTGAGAAAATTGGGGAGGATAATGTAGTTCAAGTTGTAATAGATTGTGCCTCAAATATCGTGGTAGTAGGGAGGATGTTAGAAGAGAAGAGAACAAAATTATTTTGGTCGCATTATGCAGCACATTGTCTTGATTTAATTCTTGAGAACATTGGGAAGCTTCCGGTATTTTATGATACCATCACAAATGCAAAGAAGATAACAACATATATCTATAGTCACACATAAGTCCTTAACTTGTATATAAAGCATTCCAAGGGAAGAGAATTAGCTAGACTGGCAGTGACAAGATTTGTAATAGCTTATCTTACATTAAGTTGCATATTGCAGCAAAAGAATGCTTTTCGGACTATGTTTACCTAAGATGATTGGACTTCTAGTTCTTATGCTAGTAAAAGTGAGGGTAAGCAAGTGGAGGATATGGTGTTTACTAATTTTAGATTTTGGAGTTCCAGCAAATATTGCTTGAGGTGTGTGGTTCCACTTATAAAAGTTTGGAGGCTTGTGGATGGTGACTCTAAACCCATCATGCCATATATTTATGGAGAAAAATAGATAGAGCCAAAGAAAAAATTGTTAGAAACTTTCAAAATAAGGAAACAAGGTATAAGGAGGTGTGGAGATCATTGATACTTGTTGAAATTTGTAACTAAATAGGCCTTCCATGCTCACCTACCATCTCAATCCTAAACAAGTTTTATTTTTGCACTTTAAAGTTTAATATTTATTGTTTAAGTGAATGATAGAAAAACGAAACTTATTTGTTGTTTAATTAGGTTTTATTATGACAAAAAATTTAATGCAAACATGAAACTATTGAGATAACAGTTTCGGACAGAAGAACAAGATTTGAAATTGATTAACAACTTGAGGCATTCAAGTCTACCAAGGGGCTTTTTGGAAGGAGAATGGCAATAGATACTAGAGACAAAAAACATCCCGATACTTACTCTTGTCTCTACTATTTTTTCAGAATTTAATTTTTATTCCTAAATAAATCTGAATTTTATTGTATTGCTTTTGTTTTGGTAGCTCTTTGGTGGGAAAGTTATGGAGAAGGTAAGAAGTTACAAAAGCTAGCAGTGAGAGTTTTGAGTCTTACATGTAGTGCTATTGGATGTGAGAGAAATTGGAGCATCTTTGATCAAGTGCATACTGAGCGAAGAAATCATTTAGAGTAACAAAAATTAAATGCACTTGTGTTTGTCAAGTACATCCTTCAACTTGAAATGAGACAAAAGCGTAGAGAGGAGAAGGGAAAGGCATATCCAATATGTTTAACAGATATTGAATTTAATAATGAGTGGATTGCTGAAAAAGAAAATCCTTGCCTGGCAATTAATGGGTCATGGATGGACATCATGAAAGTTTCATTTCTGATGAGGGAGCTCCAAGCAGAAAAAGTAAAAGATGTATAATAATTTATTTAAAACTAAACTTATGTTGATTCTAGTTTATACTTTAAATATATAGTAGCATACCATCATGTTTATTAAGTTTTCTTTTTCTAGGTCCAGGAAATTTGAATGCTAAAGCCAATAGCAAAGGGAAATCTATAATAGGATAAGAGAATGAGAATGAAGAGAATGTTGAAGATGAAGAGGAAGATGACAAAGAAGTGTCATTGTTAATGGAGGATGATGATGAATTCAGTGATATTGATCTTGAAGTTGGAGATAATAATGAGTGATGAATAATATGTTTATTGTTTACTCCCTCCGATCCTAAATATAAGAGTTAGATAATGAATCTAATTTAGTCTTAATTATAAGACCCTAATCTATTTTGTCTCCTAAAATTATAATTTTTTCCCCAAAGTATCTCTATATGATTGCACATATTAAAGGGCTTTTAGTAAGGTAGTTTAAATGCTTAAAGAGGATATTTTAGGGAAATCAATACACAATTATTATAAATAACTAATTTAACTAATTTTCTTAATTTATCTAGTTAAATAGATCTTATATTAAACATCAGAAATAGTAGTTTTTTTAAATTAGGATTTTGAACTTTTGGAACGTGACAATGGATTTAACGATTTTTTGAATTGATATTGGAGACTATTTGTCTATTTATATGCTAAATGTTAATATCTACAAACTTTTATGTGAAAATTACATACATGTCATCCTTAATAATTGATCATGAATCTTACGATTCACGATATGGTTCAACTCAAGACTCATAAAATAGGATATCCGATTCATGATTCGTATCTCGATTTGATAACCTTGCTCAAGGATACTTGATATTGCTATCCTTAACCTTCAGCCTCAACCAACTCTTTCCCAACACATCTACTCAACTCATATGGAAAAGATGAAGGAGACGCTATCTACAAAAAACTCTAATGCTGAAAATAAGTACTATTCGAGAAAAACATAGAAGAGTACGAACTACAAACCCTCCAATTTCAATATACTCTTTAAAATCTTAGCAGTGCTGCCTAACAACTCTTTTGCTTGTCAGTTAAAAAACACGATAGATCCAGACCCTGATGAATCAATCACCCTATAGTGAACCTTCAACTTTGCATGGGCAACCAATACATCTTTTGAAAATCTTCTACACTGCAACTTGGACCCCAAATAGTCAGGCCTCGCATCACACTTACATACATCATAACACCATCCATAAACTGTTTCTAGCTTTTAGGTTGACATTTTGGTCACTATATCAGGCTCCTGGAAATATTAACTTCAAAATCACGTAAAAGAATGATGACAAAAAAAAAACATGGTAAAAAATAATAGGAAGACAAAAACCACATTTGTAACTTTGCATATATCAAACAAAGGAATCCATACAGGAAAAGTCAGCAATGACCGACTAGAAAATCCAATATTATCTACATTGAATATCTCAGTGAATTCGCCAATACGATGAGCTATACTTTCAAGGCTAAACCGAACCATGAACAAACACACAATCTCTAGATTAGGGAATTACAAAGAAAAAAGGATTAGTGAATTAGGGAATTAAAGAGTAACAACAATTCGCGAAGGCAAAAAATAAAAAATAAAACTATACCTCTTGACAAGCTCTCTAGCCTCAAGAATCACTACAAAAAAAACTGAAAGTTGCAGCAATTAATTTGTAGCGGTTAGGGTAATACTGCTGCAAAGTGTCACTTTGTAATGGTTTGGATGTGAACCGCTATAAATTTGCAGTTGTTTGTCTGTGAACAGTGTCAACGGAGATATTTGTAGCGGTTTTAACTGCTAAAAATATGGAACCAAGATGGCGCCAGAAGGCAAGAACAAAATTGTAGTGATTCAAACCGCTACTAATATTCGTGCCACACGCTAAAAAATTTTCCAGCGGTTCAAACTGCTGCAAAAATCCAAGCGGATAAGTCTAGGGAGTTTGTAGCGGTTACAAACCGCTACAAACTTCCCAACCGATGAGCTGTCTGTTCGCATGCCGGATTTTGCAGCGGTTGAACCTGTGCAAATTTCCCGAGAAAAGTAACCATTCTGATTCCACTCTGGGGTCATGTTTGTAGCGATTATAACAGCTGTAAAGTCTCATGCAACGTGTCAAAGACCGTTGGATATTTGCAGCAGTTTGTCTTAATTAACAACTACAAATGTAAAAACCTCTACAAAAAAAGCGCTTTCAGAAACCTACATATACCCCCACGCCTTCATTTCAAAGTTTTACAGTTTGCAAGTAATGAAGTTCTGTTGAATTGCGATCAGAATTCTTGCTTGATGCGAATACCGAGATTTTAGTTCACTTTTGAGGTACGAATAGAAATTTTACTTACGTAGTTTATTTATTTAAAAAGTTGAGTTATTTATTTAATTTAGTTATATTTTAATTATAACTTCTTCTTTAGCATTATTTAACTATTTATTTAGCGTAGTTTAGATAGTTAGCTGGATTAGGAATACTTTTTTGACTAGGAATATTTTTAATATGTTAGACTTTATTTTTATTTGTTAATAGGGAATATAAATTGGTGTATTACTATGAATACTTGTTGGAGTACTTTATTTTTTTCATATGTTGGACTTAAGAGTGATGTTTGACTAGGAATATTTTTATCTGTTAATTAGGATTGTGATTAGGAATATTTTATAAAGTTTAATATTTTAATTCTTGAATTATGAATTTTTTCAGTAAATTGGACTTTATTTATATATTGATTATATATTATTGATTAGTAATATGGATTAGAAAATTTTTTATTCAGATTTATTTAATGTTTTTCATGTTTTCATTTTAAATAGGATGAGTCATCGACATGGTAAGGAGCCGATAAATGAGCCGTACAGACCTAGCCTTAGCCAGAGTACTGGTTATGAGACTGACCAGCTCAATGAGATAATCATGTTGTCTTTGTTTGAAGGAGAAGTTCCTCAGACTGGAGAGTCTTCCCGCCAACATGATGCAGGCGAGGGAGCAGGCGGGGGAGAAGAGAACGGTGGGGTTGCTCATTAAGGGGATGAGGGGGTGGCTAGTGGCCAAGCATAGGAGGAGCCTTGTCGTGGAAGGTGACAAATGGGGCTGTTAGTAGAAGTCATAGGTAAGCATTTATTTAATTTTTGTTTTATGTTTTATAATTTAAATTTTATATGAGTTTGAATAATATAATTATCTTTAAATTATACTTTGTAGAAGAGCATGGGATCATGTCAACTAGCAGGATGACAATTATAGACGTCTCCATAATTAAAAGGGGGGATGTGATTGTGCTAGTCAACCGTATGGACTCGCCAATCCAATAAGGGGGCCAACTGTACAACAAATATTTGCGGTTGCTTGCAAAATAGTAGACCCATTTCCCTATCAACAAGACCACCTGGCGAACGATGGATGCGCCGATCAAGGACAGAACGTGGGCACTAATAAAGGTAATTAAATTTAATACCATCAGTTATTTAAATATGAATATTTTGTTAAAAATTAACATTTAATTTACTCAATTGCAGACTAAGTTTGTGGTGGAAGACCGTATGCGGGGAAAACCATGAAGAAGCTAGGGGAGGACTGGAAGAACGTGAGCTTGGCCTGTTTTATCAGGCAAGTGGTGATAGGACGGGGAGTGAGGAGGACATAGCGAACAACGTTCCTGATGCTGTCCCTGCACAGGTTTGGAGGGAGTTCATAAGATCATAGTTTACACCGCAGGTTAGGATATGAATTTAGTTAATTAAATTCAAAATATTTAATTGTTTGCCCACTTGACTGACCATATATGTTACTTCATTTTAGGAAGCGTCACAGAGAGGTGCCGTAAGCGTTCGTCACCAGACCATGCGGCATAGGGGAGGCTCGAGACCTTTCTCGGTTGCTTACAATGAGATCGTAACTAAAGAAATTAAATTATTTATAAACTAATTCAAAATTTACATATTTAATTGTAATTAACTTTCAGGAGAGGAGGGTCACGACGGAGTGGGGATACACGCCTATGATAGGCGAGTGTGGCCTGACTTGTATAGGCCTCGAGACGGGACTCATGCATCGGAAGGAGTTGAAAAAGTTATGGTATGTATTTAATAAAACTAATTTAGTGTTTTTATAAATAATTAATATTTATTAATTTGTTTTAATTTTTCCAATTGTGTTAACAGGCACAGATGTCTCAGATCGATGCAGACATGCGGGAGTCTCAAGGGTTTGCCTTGGATCCCACCGCATCACTCCTAGAGGGCCGTGGCCGACCTCAGCACCCCGAGAGGATCATGGGACTCGATCTCGGTCCCACACCAACGAGTACGTGGGTGAACTTCCACAAACACGCCCGGTTGTTAATCGAATGTAACATTATAAATGTTTGGAAAAATTGAAAACCTATGTTCGCAATAAGGGGTGGCCAAAAAGGTCAATAGCAAAGATTATTCAGGTGACGAGGTCCTAACTTTTTGTTCAAGGTACTTTGAGACGTCTTTTAACCACCCGCGTTGCATTGATTATGCCCCTCCTCGTCCTACCATGTCTAGTGATTTGTTCCCTCCTGTTGGAAAACTCGTTGGAGGATCTGAGTTCTTCAAACTCACTCCCACTGAGAAACTATAGGAACACATACATGTTATGATAAACTACAATCAAGTTGAACCTTTCTTCCTGTAAGTATATATATAAATTAAATGCACACTATTTTTTATACTTGTAATTCTATTTATTCATCTCTAATGCTTAGATTACAAATTACACTTTATTGTATAGAGAGTACAGAAGTCATGTCAGGAGCCAGCTATGAGTACGTGGGCAAACTTCCGTTGAGGCTGATAAAAGAGTCCACTAAGAGTTTCCTGATTCATTTACATGACAAATACACAATGATAATAGACCTTACACAGCCGAACTCAGAAATCTTTCACTCGGCCTGTTGGACCATGCGAGAAGGTATACCGAGTATAATGTTAATGAGTTCAAGTTCTGCACGGTTACACATGACCAGGGATTGCTGACACAAAACTATGGGGTTTGCAGCACATTTAAGACGAGGAGTTATGTTAAAAGCAATAACGGCGACATACAAGGCATCACTTATTATGGAAAGCTTATTGACATCATTGAGTTAAATTATTAGCTTTTTATAGTAACTCTCTTCAAGTGCTCCTGGGCAAACATTACATCTTCACGGGGTCTTACTATTGATGACTTAGGCATCACATCTGTCAACTTTTCCAGGCTCATTCATACAGGTGAATCTAAAGATGATGAGCCATTCATTCTGGCCTTTAAGGCGCACCAGGTTTATTATGTAGAGGATGAGAAGCATAAAGATTGGAATATGGTGGTTCACCTCAAGCCACGGGATCTTTTTGACATGGTGATGGTGGCATTACCGCTTACGATAGCGAGACCTTACAAGTGACGAATTTTGAAAACTTCTTCTCTCAAGGTGATGGCAATTTAGCCATTATTAGGTACGTGCCTCTTCATCCCAATATTTATTTACAATTGTCATTACTAAATTACTTAAAAACTCATTTACTTCAAATTTAAATTTAAATCCATTATAGCCTGATTATAAATTAAACCTAATAATATTTTGTTATAAAAACTCTTTTTTCAAGCAAAGTGATGATGACGATGAATAACTTTTATTACACTTTGAATGCTTAATATAACATTTTTTCTTCTAAAAAAATAATTACAAAAAAAAATTAAGTGTTTTTTAAAAAAAAATAAATATTTGTAGCAGTTGATTAACCGCTACAAAAGAAATTTTAGCACATAACCACTACAAAATAACATAAACCACTTCAAAATATAACAAACTGCTGTAAAACTATGTATGACGTCTATAAATATCTCCCTTTCTCTCATTATCACTTACATGCTCCCGCCTGCTCCACTGTTGTCTCTACTCGTTTTCTCTTCTTTTTTTCTTATGGTTCTTTCTTCACATGGTGGTAAGATCATATTAATTTATAAGCATATTTCTATTTTATATTTGTATACTTATTTTTATTAACATGAGTATTGATTATTTTCAGGTCATTCCTACACAAATTATTGGATATATTCAATCATTTCTATGTCATATTTTCTCCACTTTCTAACTCTCTTGTACACCTTCCTTCATCTACTTCGATAACTTTATATCTGTCTAGGTTCAATTTGTACACTTTTTATATTTTAAGTATTTATCATGAAATAAAATATATTAAGTTAAATTACATTGTACAGTTAAATAATAAACTTAATTACCACAATAAAATTTGAATCTATCTAATTTGTTACATTATCTATATATCTACATATATACATTGTATTAAAAATTCATATATTTAAATATATATAATTATAAGTACTATTACAGGGAATTTTAATTTTTTTTAGTATGGATGCAACATTTGTAGCTGTTATATAACCAGTACAAACTCTTAAAATTCTTTTTTTAAAACTTTTTGAGCGTTAAAATTTTTGTTTGCCGCCAAAATATTTTGATGCCTTATAGTTTTCCATTAACCATGTAGGATTTTGTAGCGTTTTCATAACCGCTACAAACCTTTTTCCATTACATTCTTATACATATTTATAGCGGTTTTATAATGCTAATAAATTATATAAACTGTTATAAATATTTGCAGTGGTTTGATCGTTAAACATAGCGGTTACGTAAACCGCTACAAATATGTTTGTAGCGCCTGAACAAATCAATACAAATCTATTTTCTAGCAGTTATAACCGCTACAAAGTTTTAAATTTGACTGCTGCAAAACACATTATTTTTCATAGTGAATATCTGGATTGAATGAAACGGTGATAGTGTAGCATCCTAATTTTTGTTCATAATATTTAAATAATATAAGGATGTGATTTAATTTAATTTAGAGTACATTAAATGCATCATTTGAGATATGGAAACATAAAATTAGAAAAATAATAAAATATTATTGAAAATTTAAAGAAGTATTTACTTAAAAAAATAGAGAAAAGATAAAATTTAATAAAGCTCGCTAAGATTAAATAAAAGTATTTAAGATAATTTTCCTATTTAGGAGATTATAATTATTTATTTAATTATAAAAAAATATTATTTGAATAAAATACATAAGTATAGCTTAATAATTTTTAGAGATTTTTGGAAATTTAGATCATGTGGGTTAAGAATAATTAGAACTTTATATACAATAAATTAAAAACAAAAGAAAAGAAATAATAAAAGAAAACATAAGGAAAAGGAAAGGAAAGAAGAATAAAATAAATGATGGGCCCACCCCTTTTTAATATAATATATCAAAACATACATAATCCAACGATCCCCATGCTTCTTCTTCTTTCTTCTTCATCAGTTTCGCTCACAATGAGCTCCATTTTCCTCCTCCGTTAATGGATTTTCAGATTCCTTTGAGCATCATTTTGTCCTAAAATCTTCTAAATGTTAGTACAGAAAGTTTCACCCAAGAAGAAGTAAATTTGGTGATATTAAAAATTTAAAACTATAAATAAAATTACAAAAATTACGTATAGAATAATTTCACCCAAAAAAGCAGATAGAAGATATTGTACAGCCAGTTTATATTGGTTCATGCCAACCACTTAGCCTATATTCAGTCCTCAGAATCTCTTTGAATATTTCACTAATCTTTCAAGATTATCCGTGCTCTTGGTGTCTCAGTACATCAATCGAGAGTATCTCTTTCATTCCATTTTACTTTCCTTAAGGTTACAATCCCATTCAAGAGTCCTACTCTTGAGTATCTCATATAATAAATCAAAATATATAGCTTTCTCTTTGTTAGAGTGATTATGCTAAGTATTAAAGAACATACTATCTAAATATTTCTCTTAAAAAAATTCCTCTGTTCAGAGAACGTAAAACATGTTAAAACAGATGATATTGAATGTAAGGATTAATGTTTGAGTAAATGCAGATTGATCATGTTTGGTGAGTTTCTTAACTCCAGCATTCACTTCAGCTTCTTTTATACTTCTTCAAAAATCCGTTATGCATGCACATTGAATGTTACTATTGAAGAAATAAAGCCGTTGATTGTTGACAGTTGACGTAGTTAATGCATTCTGACAGATTTTTGCTTTTGGATGAACTTCTTCATTTGATATTCTTTGTGCCTGAAAATGATATGGAAATATGTTTCATAGAAGATATACAAAGAGTTTAAGCATATAACAATTGATTCATAATAATTTAGATTGAAACATCAAAGTCTAGTTTGAAGTTCTTTTCTAAGATCAGTGAAATTTATTAAAGTATTTATCAAAAAGATATCTTATTGAAAAATACTTCGATAAATTTCAAACATATTGCATTGAAACAGTTTTAGAATAAGACTTCAATAAACAACCTTATCGAACTGTCTTTCAAAAAATATCCTTTTTATAATATAGGCTTTCAGACTTATAGAAAATACATGATTCATTTCAAAATATTCCAAGATAGCCAATTTATCTAAGTTTTCTTCGATAAATAGGTTTATCAAATAGCTTATTAATAAATGCATGAGGAGCAATGAATAGACTTTTAAACTTTTTTCTTTGATATTTAATCTTATCCCATATATGTAATTTTTATCAAACAAGATTTCACAAATAATTTAAGAAATAAATCATCACAATTTGTCTAAATCATCAGTTCAGTGCCTTGATTAAAATCTAAAATTTTCTTTATTTATCGAATTGTTTATCTATAAATTGCCTTATCAATTAATATTTCGATAAATAAAGTTTGAAACACATTTTATGTCAATATGTCATTATTCATCGAATAGCTTATCGATAAATTACCTTATTGATAAGTACTTCAATAAATTCCTTTGAAAATAGATAGGATTTCAGAAACTAAGTTAATTAACTATATTTATTGAAGTCTTTATCAATAAATGCTTTTATCGATTAATCCTTCGATAAATCCTTTTGTAGAAATAGTTTCGCACAAGTTTCATAAACTAAATTTAAATATTTTTTTATTGAAGTCTTTGTTGATAAGTATTCTTATCGATCAACGCTTCACTTTTGAAACAGATTTCACAAGATTTCTGAAACTAAGTTTTCACTTACTGATAAATGCCTTTATCAAAGTCTTTGTCGATAAATATCTTTATCGATTAATGCTTCAATAAATACCTTTTGAAAAATAGATTTCACAGACTTCTCAAACTAAGTTTTCTTAATGTCTTTATCAAAGTCTTCATCGATAAATATCTTTATCGATCAATACTTTGATAAGTTCCTTTCGTAAAACAATTTTTCATAACAGAGTTTCCTTCTTACTTATTGCAGGGTTTATCGATAAGCTTATCGAAAAATAAGCTGAGTTAAAAGCTAGTTTGATTTTCCATCTTTGAAATCATTTGTCATCATCAAAACATGAATTCTAATACTAAATACAATACTTATTTCCCAAATATTTTTCTACATCATGGAAGCTTTCTATAAGTGTAAATTTTGTTGGGAACAAAGCAAGTTTGAAGATTATGGCTTAAAGGAAGTATGAATTTTCAAACAAATGAGAATCATAGGTTTGTAAAGGTAAGTGAATATTTCCATTTAATTAGTTTATTATTTTTCTATTACATTATTTAAGAGATTTAAGGTTAGAGTTTGAATGTTAGAGGAGGGGATATGATTGAATATGATAATTTTACTAATTAAATTTAAATTTAATGATTGAGTTATATTTATTAGAGATAAAATTGATATTTAATCGGTTTAGATGGTTGCGAAAGTGGTTATTTTTGTTGAAACCCTAAATTGAAAAAATTGGAGATTTAGATCAAATTGAATAATTGTAGGTTAATGTTTAGTTCAAATGAGTTATTGAAATCTAGAAATGATGAGATTTAATCTTGGAATTAAGATTTGGACATTATAAGTGAGACTTAGAAGTTAGAGGTAAAATTAAGAACTTTAAGTCTATATAATTAAATTGATTATTTGTTAAGTAATTTGATATTGATGATTGGATGAATTGATTTTTGAGGTTTATGATGAAATGTGAATATTGAAGATTTTTTAATAAAACTTTAAGAGTTGGAAATTGGGGGTTTTTGGATAGTTTGAGGAGTTTAATGTTATATATGAATTTAAATTGGTAGAATATAGTTGAGAAAATATAGTATTGTCATGGGAATAATGATTTGAGGAATAGTTTATTTATGAATATTTTCCTAATGATTAAAGTGAGCAATTTTAGGATGACTGGAAGAAATTATTATTTTTAATAATTTCAATGAGTAAAATAGATTTATTGGATAATATGATTCGGACAAAGAAATTAACTTATAGCAGTGAATTGAGAATTTTTGGATAAATTAAATTTAGAAGAGAAAGTGATTTTTTATTTAAAATTACATACATATTGTTGTGTAAAATTAGCATATTATTGATGTACATTTATACTAATTATGTAAATCGATTAGTAAATTGTGGTCTAAGCACGTGTTCTTCATTTATGGTATTTTTATTAGCTTTAACAAAAAGTAATAACTTTTTACTTGTTATACATACTAACATGATGTTTGTGAGTATTGTGAAATGTGAGTTTAATGAGATTATAATTCTATGTTGTTATCATATTGATATATTCTTTGTGGAATTTAGTGCCATGATTTGAGAAGAAATAATTTATCGTTGAAATAGTATCATGATTTGTATTGCGAAATTTGTTTATATTATTAAATACCACATTTTATATCAAAACTATGTAAGAGTACAATGACTTATTTTAAAAATGTGATAGAGTACCATGTTATGCATTGAGAATATGATAGAGTACCATGACATGCATTGAAAATATGTTAGAGCACCCTGATTTATGATGTTAGTTGGTTGGGATAGAAGTGGAGTTATTATTTTACCACGTAGTATGGTTTCCATTGTGCACGATGGTTAGCCTTGCCCCAACAATTCCATGAGGGGCTAATATGCCTCAACGGTTCCAAGAGAGGGTTTGAAGCCTCAATAGTTCCATGGGGGGGGACCCATGGTTTGGTTGTGTGGTCTGTGGTCTTTGGTCGGACCATACCACACAATCGGTGAGCTTTTCAGAGTAACCAGTTACATGAGTAGTTTATCTTAACCCATGGGTCCTGTTAGGAAGTATAATGGGATTCAGTTAGTTTGATAGGAGGTAATTGTGTTATTCTAGTTGGTTAAATATATGTTTATTATACTTTTTTTACACATCTTAATTGTTTTATAACTGTTCCACTCGGCACTTCATAAGCACATATTAGTATGTATGATGAGTAGGATTGCTGGTTACTGAGATATTTGTCTTACCCGTAGTTATTAACATTTTCATGTGATAATCTCATGCTAGGACCTCAATAAAGGCTTTAAAGGCTTGATTAGTGCTATATCAATTGTATAACCTCATTCTTTTAATTTATGTATGAAATAGTTATATATTTGCCCTAGTAAGTCTCATTTTGTGTACTTTGATATAATTTAATACTTTATTTGAATTTGATTCTGGAAATGCACGCTGATAGTGAGCTTGAGTCCCTAGGATATTGCTTGTGATTTGTTGATTGTGGATCCACTTTTGAAACTTGTGATATTGAGAATTTATTTATGAATGAGTATTATATAGGATCCTGGTTGTGAAGTTGGTTTATATGAAGTTATTCTTGGGTTCGATGCAGAAAGGCACATTTGAGATTATTGTGTTGATAACTATGATATTACTGTGATAATAAGGGGTGTGAATTTTAATAACCATATTAGCAAGGTTGAATTATTTCTAACATAGTTTTGCATGCAATAGTTATGGGTGGTTTATTCCATGTTAGCTTCTAGAGTTGAGTTTGGTTCTTTTTCTAACTTGAATAAGTTTGATTAGTGGTTAGTGTTTTAAATATCTAAGATAGACTCTTCTAAGTTATTGATTATTCATTTTCTATCATGGATAATGATTTGGGATTTTATTGAAGCATTTATATATATCCATGATAGTCTTCTAATATGAGTTTAATCATTTTCTATCATAGATGTCCTTTTTGAAATGATTTGAACTCTTTTAACCATGATAGTGTTTGAAGGGCGGTTTTATCTTTTTTTTTTATTATGGTTAACTCGTTAGAAGTAAGGCTTTTTCTATAGTTATTATAGGATTTAAATGATTAACAAAACTTATTTTTACCATGGTTAGTTTATAATTAATTTTAGTAAAAATGATTTAAGGTGATTAATTATTGTTATTATAAGGATAATTTTACAAGTAGCACCGAAAACATTACTTATATGACCATAACCTACAAAGTTAAAGGGCTATCAACTTAAACCATCAAAGCAATAGGGAAATAGCGAAGGGCCAAAAGCATTACCAGGAGTCAAATTTATTTTCGCAAATCTCATAAGCACAACAATGGGGACTTCCAAATTAGCAGTCTTGCTTTCAAACAAGGACACAACACAACCACCAAATAAGAAAACATTTACAGCCTCTTTTTGTTAAAAGAGAAAGGCAAAACTTATAGACAACAACAACTGAACAATAAAAAAAGCATACACAATCTAAAACTAAGACATTCAAAGAGGCTAAGAAAAACCATTAAAAAGGATATACTATAGTCAAATTGAGCCTCTTCACAACATCGAACTCTCTCTTTTAATCATGACGATTCCCAAACGCATGAAGGAATCCAATCACATCTGCAAAATTCAATCCCACAAATGATAGAACATAGCAACCAAGCAGGGCAAGGTAAAGACAAGAAAACACAGCTACACACTAACTAATAAGTTCATCATTTCCAGCGGTGTGATTAGCAATATCCTTCAAAGAAACAAAGTTAAAAGCGAACTTAGTAACCTGCAAATCAAACTTCTCACAAAACGTACAAGCGTGAAAGCTCAACTTCCACGAATGCTCAGTGACCTTATAATAGTCAGAATTACTTAAAACCTTAAAATTATGAAAACGATAAACACGACCCTTAAGAGGAAAAGACACAAAACGATCAATCAAATTTCTGTGAGTAAAAAACCCTTCAATCTTGCAAGCTTGCAAAAACAAATAGAAAAGCAAATCAGATCAGAATCAACCAAAAAAAAAAAGATAAAAAAATAAATCAAGAAAGAACATTAAACCTATTCATCTACCAAAATCATTCCAACCTTCTAGATAAAAAACGGGGGAGTCTTCCGTTGGACCACCCACTTTTGTAAAAATGGGCAACAATACTCCACGTATCCTTACTATCATTCATATCACAAATCAAATCCAGAATACTCCACGTATCCTTACTATCATTCATATCACAAATCAAATCCAGATGAAGAGAGGCCATACCACCTGAAAGAACAAAAAGGAGAAGATGACCAACCAAATACACAAAGCAGCAACGTGAAAAACACAAGGTATAAATAAAGCAACCTGCAAGAGGCGAGAGATCGAATCAAGAGAACAAAAACCGAGTAGTAAAAACCTAATCCCGAGGAAAAAGATAAGAATGACTAAGCACAAAACCCTAATCCCCAAGAAAATGTTATCCCTAAAGAAGAGAGAACAACAGACACATAAGCGCCACAAACTGTGTGCCACATCATCCGAAAATCCCAGCGGAACATCTTAGGTAGCCCTAAATACAAGAACAACTATGGGATTTATAAGAGTATATCGATTGTTTGATCATTGGGTCTACCCAAGTACTTCTTCCTGAAGAGGTCAAGGAAGTCACAGTCGCGGCGATGGCATCGAAGCCCCTGTTTTTTTAATTCCATATCCATCCAAATATCAAAGATTACTCTAGGTTTCATATATGAGTTTGATTGTTTCTTAGTTTGATTTATGAAAGTGAGGATGAATTTTTTCCTGTTCCAGATCTAGTCGAATCTCAAAATTGCTCTCTGGTTTCAAATATGAGATTGATTGTTTCTTAATTTGATTTTCTGAGTTTGATTTCTGAAAGTGATGGTAAAAAATTTCCAGTTCCAAGTCTAGCCAAATCTCAAAGGTTATTTTAGATCTGAATCTAAGTTTCATTGTCTCAAAGTTTGATTTTGATTTCTGAAAGTGAGAAATAGAGAGGTTGGGACTTGGGAGGGAGAGTTTTTTTTTTTTTTTTGAGCTAGAGGCATTTTGATATTTTCATATTACAATAGACGGATGTTAAGTTACTTTAATGATTTTGGTATTTTTGCACATATTTTCAGACGTTATAGATTCATGAGTATTCTTACACATTTGCCCTTTGATATTTTCTCTTTGGACCCATAAACTTAATTCACAATCATAAATAAACTCCATTTCATATTTAGCTTCATTAATCGCAAAGTTCAAGTGATCTGAAAGAGATCTATCAAGAGAAACGGACAAGGAAAGACAAGCTAGAGTCTGCTCAGCTTGCTTAATTCTGTGAAACAGATTACCCACCTAAATTTTGCTCCAATTAATAAGTAGCAAGTGTGTGGCTCAGTTTGCAATGAATCCTAAAGCAAGGGGAGCCCTCCACATCTTGATTCCACAGTTAGTGATACTAAGTTCACAATCTTTGAACTTGTAGGGCTGCACAATGGCAAGACATGGCCTCTACCTGATGCCCAACCTAAAGGATGAATATATTTCATTCTATAGCCCGCTACCCGACTTTGCCCATGAAAAGCTCGAGTTAGTTTAGTCTGGGCAAGATATGTTTTCTTGCTCAAATGATGATGCATTGCTCATAATATCATATATAAAGAAAACTCTAATTAAAACATGATGAACAATATTTTAAACATAAAATATAGGGTAAATGTGCAAATTTACCCATGAACTTTTACACAATGTGCGCTCAACAATATAAACTTTTCTTGGGTGCAAAAATATCCATAAAAATTAGAGCAAAAATGACACGCCTGTTACAATAGGCTGTTACTTTTTGTAGTTTATAAAAGTTCTAAAATACCCCTAACTCAAAAAATGTTCAAGGTATAAAAATACCTATAAACGTTTACTTAAAGTGCAACAAAGACCATATGCTTTTCGAATGTGCAAAATACTCATGAAGATTCAAAATGGAGATGGAAGTACCAAAATACCCCCAAATTAAGAGAAAAAAAACTATCTATCCAGCCATTCAAAATTCCACACTATTATTATGAAGGGTAAAATTTATGTGAAAAATTTACACAATAATAAATGAAGGGTAAGAGTATATATTTATGTGAAAATTTTAATTATGCGACTTATAAATAGGATAAAAAAAATGTATTCTTTTTCTGCTTTATAAATAGGACCATAAGAGCTTATAAATAATTCAATTAATTTTAAGTTTTATGTTTTATATATGAGTTATTTCTGTTAAGTATTAGGGATTTACAATTAATTTATAATTGGACGTGATAATATATATTATGCCACTTGGAGTACATGAAAACAATTTTCATAAAATATATTTGCCATGTAAATATATGTTTTTTTAGTTTTTTGGTACTTCCATCTCCATTTTGAATACCTATGGGTAATTTTGCACTTCCAAAAAGCATATAATGTTTAGCACACTTTAGGTAAAAGTTTATAGGTATTTTTGCATCTTTATCATTTTCGAGTTAAAGGGTATTTTAGTACTTTGTTAAAAATAGCGTGAACTTCACTACAATAAGTAATCACCGTTAAATTATTTTAATGGATGTGTCATTTTTGCTTTGATTTTGAATATTTATAGGTATTTTTGTACCCAAGAAGAGTTTATAGTGCTGGACACACATTAGGTAAAAGTTTATAAGTAGATTTACACCTTTACCCTAAAATATATGGGTAAAGGTGCATCCAGCACCCAAACTAATTTTGGAGAAGCAATTGGCACTCTAAAATATTTAAGGGTGCAATTAGTACCTCAAATTAGTTTTGGAGGTGCGACAAGTATCCTAAAGTATTTAAATTAGTACAATTTCGCTCTTTCATTGATAGAAATACAAATTTCTATCCGATCCATGTCACATAAGCTTTTTATTTTAACACACTATTATTTAAAATATCACATGTGTCATATTGTTTAAAAAGAGTATTGAATAACCCTAAAATTAACATTGTATAGAATTTATTGTTAGACTTCAATGTGTTGATGATGACAATTGAGAAAAGTTTTCAAAAAAAGGATTTTAATTGATAAAGAATATTTATTGATAAGTTTATCAATAAAGTTACTTATCAATAAGCTCTTCGATAAACACTACAAAAAAATTGATTTTCAGCGGCGACAAAAGTCGCCGCTGAAAGGTAAAAAGTCGCCGCTGAAAACATTTAGCGGCGACATTTTGTCGCCGCCATGTCGCCGCCTATAAGACTGTCGCCTATTCCCATTAGCGGCGACAATATTTTGTCGCCGCTGAAAGTCCAAAATCAGCGGCGACACAGTGTCGCCGCTGGAAGTCCACAATCAGCGGCGACACAGTGTCGCCGCTGAAAGTCCACAATCAGCGGCGACATGCTGTCGCCGCTGAAAGTCCAAAATCAGCGGCGACACACTGTCGCCGCTGAAAGTCCACAATCAGCTGCGACATATTGTCGCCGCTGAAAGTCCACCATCAGCGGCGACACACTGTTGCTGCTGAAAGTCAAATAACTAATTTTTTTATTAATTTATTTATTTCTTTATATTATTTATTTCTTAATTAAAATTTTTAATTTATTTCTTAATGTTATTTATTTAATTTTTTAATATGTAATTTTGTGACAAAAAAATATAATTTAATAATAAATAATAAATGATAAATAACTAAATAAATCAGAATCCAATAACATTGATAAATATAAAATATCAAATTAGTTTAGTTACGAACATAAATTTAGATAGAAGGATCAATACTATGACTAGAAGAAGTAGGCGCGTGTTGTTGTCCCTTCTGCATCAAAGTAGCAAATTGAGCTTGTATCTTTTGCTCCATTTGTTCCATTAGTCTTTGCTCGAATTGCGCATGCTCTTGGTGCATCTTTTCACGCTCTTCTTCCATCTTTGCACGCTCTTCTTCCATCTTTGCACGCTCAGCCTCCATTTTTTCTCTTTCCTCTTCAAATTTTTTATCAAACTCTTCCTGTAATTGGGCACGCACACTCTCAACAACTGAAGTATCTGTAGATTGAGGGCGATTTCTCTTCCTTGAAGGCTCCGCTCCATACCCATTCCCTCTTACATACCCTGACCTCTCACCCAGAACTGTCGCCAATATTTCTTCTGACGTCATTCGAGCATCACTCTCTAAATCTTGATCTTGTTGTTGAGAAAGCTCGTACATACGACTCTATAATAAAAACATTTAAAACTATTAAATTGAACATAAAACTAAATCAAACTAAAATATTAAACAATACGTACATGAAGCTGTTCAGAGTGTTCGTCAGCCCATACTACTTGTCCATCTAATGTCTTCCTAGTATGCGTTATCTCCCACAGCTGGTCAGGAGGAATAGGTTGTCCAGTAGTAGGATCTCTCTATAAAATAATAACAAATAAGCAAATACAAAGAATAGATTTTACAATAAAAAAAGATTGAAAATTTAAATTATAGTAGTGATAGATTGAACTTACTGTAGCATACTCAATCTCTGCAAATGATCGAGGACCACAGGTATGTTTAGTCATTTGTTTTTCTCGATTTATCGTGTTTCTTGCACTTTTATTCTACAACAAAATATAGTAAGTAATAAGAATTTAATAATTGAAATAAAAAATATAACTTATTTAGAAAGATAGTAAGATACCTTAAACATGTCAGACTTAAAGTATATTAATAACCACTCCCAATCTTGAAAACTAATAGTTTGAGGAGGATCAGTCAACCTATCCTCATCAGTCTCATATTTCTTGTAATAAGAGTGCATATTGTTCTTCCAATTTCTGAATGCATTTTGTAAAATAATTGATATAGCAATATGAAATTTTTCTTCAGTAATTGCATCAGCAGGTTCAAATTTATCCTGAAACAAATAATCGTAAACATTCGATACAATGAAATAAATAAACTAAAAAAAGTATAAAAAGTTGACATAAATAATACCTTTATTTTTAAAATCATATCAGGACCATATTTTTCAAAAACATTCTTCCAGCTACCTCCACCATCCCTGAAAGAGACTGTGGTTCTAAGAGTTAAACCACAATAATTAGAAAAGTCTCTTGCTTCTGGACCGATTGCTCTTGACATGGAATCTGAAAATTTGACTCGAATCTTTGCTCCTTGTGCAGTCCTCAAATTAACGTTAATAGACTTATAAACTCCTCTGCCCTTGTTGATTGCAGTAGAAGAACCTATCATTAAAATTTAATTGCAACAATTAAATGTTATATGCGATGTAAATCAATTATTATAAATTTGAAACAAACTTACCTGCACTACTATTTTGAGTATGGGGAGTAGTAGGAGAGTTGATAGGCATTTCCTCAAACTGATGTTGCATGGATAGCGGTGAAATAACAGGTCTTGATTGAGGTGTAGAGCATGTACCTCGACTATTTGTGTTGTCATTAGATGTAACAGAAATACCTTTCCCACCTCGACCTCTCTTTAATGCTGACATATCCTACAAAAATATATATTCCATTTAAGAAATATCAATCAATCAAACAAGAATCAATGTAGATATTAATAAAATGTACCATATCAAGTAATTTCATTCAATTGAATCTTCCGTCCCACTATCACTTAAACTAACGTCTTCTGATTCATCTGTTTCTTCTATTTCAGTTTCTACTTCACTTTCGTCTTCAGTATCGCTATCAAAGTCGTCAAGAAGATCCTCTTCATCACTAAATCCAGTATTAATGGCACTACTTGTATGTATTTGTGATGGTTCTCCTTGAGCTAAGGGCTGTGTTTGTCCATCTTCTCCGTATAAGTTAATGATAACATCATCAAGTTGTCTAGGACTTGCATTGTAAACATTTAAGTCGACCACCAACTGTTGATAAGGTTCTGTGTCAACCATAGGATCATGGACACCACTGTCATCAATATCACTGTCAGCTGGTACATTAAACAAGTCGCGTGGGTTTGTCTTGACAACAACGAGCCAACCGGGTGCAACAATGTCATCCACACAGAAAACTTGCTCAGCTTGAGATGCTAGAATAAATGGTTCATCTGTTTGTAATGAATATCGCGTGTTGATACTTATGAACCCGTACTTATCAACCTTATATCCTTTGTCATAATGAGCAACATCCCACCAATGGCACTTAAACAAATATACTTTTCGGTTGCCTATGTAAGACAACTCATAAATATCCTCTAACACGCCATAATATTCTTTGTCAGCATTAGTGTCATCACCCTTAGCCAAGATACCGCTGTTTTGAGTTTGTTTTCCTGTTGCACGGTCTTTTGTGTGAAAACGAAATCCATTGCCTATGAACATGAAATAACGATTCACAATCGTCAATGGGCCAACTGATAAACTTACGAGTTCATCACTAACATGACTCTGTGCAGATAATGATGTCACCTTTGAGGACAAAAGTCATGTGTTAGCTAAATTTCATGTAAATGTAATTGCTAAAAATACTAAAGCTGAAAATGGTACAACTTACTCGTGAACAAAACCATTGAGGAAACTCATATTGGCTTTGCGCACTCCTTGCTCCATGGGCTTCAAGCTCTGTTGTATATTCCCTACAAATTTTCGTAGCAATAAGAAAAAATGACGTTATGACAACTAAATTTTCTCTTTAAGTCAGGCAACTTACTCCATAAATGGCCAAACTTCTTCACAATTTTGTAGCACATACATTCTTGCTTGACAGTATTCTTCGTAGGGAAGAGAGATTGACTCGCAATGTCCCCTAGCTTGACCATTTTTCTTAAATATTGTCAACTCAAGGTTGATATCATCATTGGTATCATCATTCCTACGTGGCACACTAAATTTTGTAGGAAAATCTTTCAAATATCTTGAGCAGAACGTGAGACTTTCATCTGCCAAGTATCCTTCTGCAATTGATCCTTCAGGCCGAGCTTTGTTGCGAACATACGATTTTAGTGTCCGCAAATACCTAATGCATTAAAATTAGTTAACCTTGCATAATTATGAATTATAAATAAACAATGACATTGACGCATGTTACCTTTCTATTGGATACATCCAACAATATTGAACTGGTCCAGCAACTTTTGCCTCCCCTGCCAAGTGTATTGGCAAGTGAACCATCACATCAAAAAAAGCAGGTGGGAAGACCGTCTCCAACTTGCATAATGTCAAAATTATCTGACTTTGAAGTTTGTCAAGTAGTTCACACGTCAAAGACTTCGAACAAAGATTTTTGAAAAATCTTCCCAACTCTATAATTGGTTCACACACTTTAGAAGGTAATAACCCACGTATTGCAATTGGAAATATCTCTTGCAACAACACATGGTGATCATGACACTTCAAACCAAACAACTTTCGCTCCTGAATGTTGACACATCTTGAAATATTAGATGAAAATGCATCAGGGACTTTTATGTAAACAGGACTGTTTATTGTCAGGGGACAATGTGTAAGGAGCAAGAGGAATAGAAATACTATTACCATCTTCAACTGGGTGCATATCACTCCTAATACCCAAGTCCATCAAGTCGTATCTACTTTTAATTGTATCCTTCGTCTTTCCAACCAAATCCATCACCGTGCACACAATGTTATGAGAAACATTTCTTTCTATATGCATCACATCAAGATTATGTCGTATTAGCAAGTTCTTCCAATAAGGCAATTGAAAAAAAATACTTTTTTTCCTCCAATTGTAAGCATAATTATGTGTACGACGCTTTCGCTTTGTACCCTTCCCAAATGACACATCACCCAAGTGTTCTAGTTGCGTAAGTACTTCATCTCCGGTCAATGGAACTGGTGGATCCATATGCTCTTCCTTACCGTCAAATGATACCTTATTTTTACGCCATGGGTGATTTTGTGGAAGAAAGCGCCTATGGCCCATGTAAGACAACTTGCTCCTTATCGAAGTACAATGCGTGTCCTTGTGGCAACATGGACATGCAAGTTTACCTTTGGTTGACCACCCTGAAAGGTTTCCATATGCGGGAAAATCATTTATAGTCCACAAGATTGCTGCATGCATGATAAAATTTGATTCAGAATATGCATCATATGTCTGTACCCCTACCTCCCACAATTGTTTCAGCTCCTCAATCATTGGTTGGAGGTAAACATCTATATCATCACCTGGACACTTTGGACCAGGAATAAGAAGTGTCATCATGAAGTACGGGCTTTTCATACAAAGCCATGGTGGCAAGTTATACGGCAGCAAGACAACAGGCCATATACTATGATTAGCACTCATATTCCCGAAAGGTTGAAATCCATCACTCGCCAAACCCAATCGAACGCTTCTTGGATCAACAGAGAAGTTTGGGTATTGGTGGTCAACGTGTTTCCAAGCTAAAGAATCAACTGGATGTCTCAGTACATCATCATTTGAGTGTTTCTCCTTATGCCACCTCATTTCTTTAGCTGTATCTCTTGACATATAAAGTCTTTGTAGCCTAGGTGATATGGGAAAATGCCTCAAGACTTTATGTGGAACCTTCTTCCCTTTCTGTTTGTTTAACTTCCATCTAGGCATCTGACACTTAGGACATGATTCTGCATTTGTGTGCTCTCCCCAATACAGTATGCAATCATTCTCACAAGCATCAATTTTATGGTAATGTAAACCCAGATCGCGAATTATCTTCTTAGCTTCATAGACCGAGTCTGGCACTAAAGCCCCTTCTGGGAGAACTTCTTTTAACAAGCCCAACAACACATCCATAGATTTATTACTCCAATGGTTAAGGCACTTCACTTGAAGCAACTTTACAATAAAAGAAAGTTTAGACATCTTCACACAACCTGGATAAAGTGCAGTTTCAGCATCTTTTAATAAGTCAAAGAACCTTCTAGCCTGAACATTGGGCTCTTCCCTCTCATTGTCGCTAGTATTGCTATAATCCACACACGGAACTCCATATGCATCACAAACCATCCTGACAAAGTTTTCGTTATCAGTATCTTCATGTAGGTCATGACTGGAAGTTCCACAATCTGCCATAAATGTTCTAATTTCCCCATGCAACTCCCACACGTTGTAACTATCCCATAAACCCTTGCTCAATAAGTCTGTCCTAACATCTCTTCTCGCTTTAAATATAACATTCATACATCTTTTACAAGGGCAACGTATTTGATTTACCACGCCAGGTTGACTGAATGCCCATTCCAGAAAAGCATCCACTCCTCTAATATATGCTAGGTTACCTCTATCTTTAATGTGTAGCCAACTTTTATCCATTTATATTCCCTAAAAATTTCAAATTTCAAATCAGATTAAAAGGGTGACATAAAAGGGTCTAACATAGTACTGGAGAGTAATGGAACACATAACAGTGAAAGTGAACAACTTTTGTGGCATGCAAACAATATTATATGTAAACAAACTATAATTAAGCACCTGCAAAATGTAATAAGCACCCAGATAATGGAAATATTAGAATTTTGCTAATAATAATAAGAAGAAGAAACCCATTTAACCATGGTGATTTTCATCTTTGGAAAAGGGGTACAGATTGAAGCTTGTTTATGAAGTTGTATGAAACAAGTATGCTACTCTAGTGAGGAGAGAGAAGCCCACGTGTCACAGATATATACATACAGAACATATATGTAATTTTTTTTTTAAGTATGGATGTTGCATAGGCTGTATACATTAATCGATGCATGTGATGATTGAATGTTATGAGATTATTATTATATGGTTCTGATAGATGCAAATTGAGATTGCAATAGTGGAAGGGAAGGAAAAGGAACCAAAAATAGTGGATATACTCCTTAAAAAGAGTTGTTCTGCCATACATAATAAAATGCAATAATTCAACAATATTGGAAAGTATTTGGATGACAAATGAAACACAAGCAAGTCCTGGATTGAACACCACCAGAGAGGCAGCCTATAAATAGGTTTTTGCAATCTTACTTGAATCCTTCTTCTCCATCAATGGAAAATGGGCCGAGGAGGCTTTGACTAATGATATTTTTATTTCTTTTTAATTTTAAATTTCACTGTTAATTAATTATATATGAACTTTGGTTTGAATATATATACTTTACTAGAGTGATGATGGAATGAAGGAAGGAAAATTGACTAAGTTCGGTCATTGAAGCGAATTTAGCTAATAACATGCAAACTTGTATTTGTTTCGAAAGTGATAAGAGCACCTTCCTGCTCTCTCTTTTTCTCTTGGTCTTCACCATAAAGGAAAGGAAAAATCTACTTAAGATCATGTGCAGAGTCAACAAGTCACCAATTAAGGTGTATATAAGTGAATCCGGTCAACGTCGTGGGATTAACTAGATAGGACTTTCAGGAAGAAAACTTGGAATTCTGATCTTGATTCGTGGCCTTGTGATTTTAACTAGATAGGACTTTCCTAAATGTAAACAAATCTTCTGTCTCTCTCTCTCTCTCTCTCTGCCTCATATATCTAACATATAATGGCCAAACGCATCCCTTTTTAGCTATGAACAACACACCACAAGAACCACATCATGATTGAATCATTGCCTTTTAAATTTCAAAGTGTACATTGCTTTTACTGGAAAGCTTCCCCTGCCCCCACCAAACAGAAAGAACGAAAAGAAGAAGCAGAGTAAACGCAGTTCGGTTTTATATATGTAAGTAAATTTATGGGGAATCTAAATCTGTATTAAAAGCCAGTACTTCGGATGAGATGAGGTTTTTAATTTTAGGAAACTGAAGAAGATGGCTTATAATCAAAACAAACGGGGAAAAAAATAAACCCGAAAATGCATCGGCAGCTACATCCAACCCAGCTTCATTTCACGTTTTTAAGCTTCATTGAGTACTTAATCTAAGATTTAATCCCAAAAAACCCAAATTTTAGCATGTACAAACCCTAAAATGCATCGACAGCTACATCCAACCCCACCGTGCGATTTTGGTTCGGTTTGAACTCAGAAAAGTCAAATACTTACTCATTTTCACTCAATCAACCAAAAGCTACTCAAAATCTTGACTTCAATCGGTGACCCACCCCACAATCGAAAGAAAACAGACGAGACCACTTAAAGACGAACTCGGAGAACTCACCTCCAATGGCCGACGACGTCACAAGCTGGATCTTCGACCTCCAGTCACTCCTCCAACGTCACAATCCTCTGGTCCTTCCCTCGTGCTCTCCCTCTCGCTCCCGCTCTCGATGCTTCGCGTGTTCTCTGAAGCAGGACAGTCAGCGAGAAATGAAGAAGAGAAGGGAACCTACACGATATTAAAACGTATCAGCGGCGACAAAATAACGTCGCCGCTGAAACATCTTTCAGCGGCGACTATATCTTGTCGCCGCTGAAAGTGACTTTCAGCGGCGACTCCCTTGTCGCCGCTGAAAGCTTGTCGCCGCTGAAAGTCTACTTTAACCTAATAATTTTTACAAATAATCCTCTTAAAATATTAATCATATTTTTCCTCCAATAGCTTCTTCAACTCATTATAGAATTTTTATAAAATTGTTTGGGTAAATAATAATCTCTAACTATTTTTCTTTAATTTTTTTAAAAAATAAGTCTTTAATTCCCTAAAAATAGGTATGAAATCATTTGGGTCTATTTTGGGAAAATTAACTCTTTCATAACTCTTATGCCCCCAAAATACTTATTTTATATATTTTTTTAACCCAAAAATATTTTTAATGATTATTTTTTCCTTTATTATTTTCCTAAAATTTCACTTTTGAGACTTTTTAATTACAGAAAAATATTCTTAAACTTAATAATACCTTACAAATGTTTTTTATACAAGTTAGGATGTTATATAAAATGTAGTAATATAAGAATATGTAACAGTAACTAAAAATATATATACGCTCATTTTTTACGTATATTATTTCTCCTTATCTCTCACATACACATCTACCTCTCTCTATCTCCTCCCCTATATTATGTATAACACACACATATTCACTCTCACTCTCATTGACTCACATTTACAATATCTCTCTCATAGATATATCCTTGTCTCATTTACTTCTTTTTACAAGCATCACATTATTATTTGTATAAATCTTTCTTTACTATAATAACATGTGAAATTCTTTGTTTTATTATTTAAAATTCACATTATTCAGTAATTTAATTTTATCTATTATATAGTTATTTGAAATAAATTCAAATGGGAAAAAATTGTATAATTATTTTTGGGGGAGACAAACTATCTAATACATTAATGCTACTTAAAATTATAAATTTTGAACATCAGCGGCGACTTAGATTTATCGCCGCTGAAAGTCACACTTTCAGCGGCGACTTTGGCTTGTCGCCGCTGAAAGTCACACTTTCAGCGGCGACTATAGTTTGTCGCTGCTGAAAGTAGGATTTGAACTAGTAACTTTTCCAAATAATCCTCTTAAAATATTAATCATATTTTTCCTCCAATAGCTTCTTCAACTCATTATAGAATTTTTATAAATTTTTCTGAACAAATAATAACCTCGAACTATTTTTCTTCAATTTTGAAATAAAATAAATCTTTAATTCCCGAAAAATAGGTATGAAATCATTTAGGTCTGTTTTAGGAAAAGAAACTCTTTCAGAACTCCTATGCCCCCAAAATACTTATTTTATATACTTTTATTAACCCAAAAATATTTTTAATGATTATTCTTTTCTTTATTATTTTTCCAAAATTTCACTTTTGAGACTTTTTAATTGTCAGAAAAATATTCTTAAACTCAATAATACCTTAAACAATTTTGGTATATAAGTTAGGATGTTATATAAAATATAGTAATATAGAGCATATGTAACAGTAACTAAAAATATATATACGGTCGTATTTTACGTATATTATTTCTCCTTATCTCTCACACTCACATCTCCCTCTCTCTATCTCCTCCCCACATTATCTCTAACACATACATATAGATGATGAACTCACATTGAAACATATGTATAATATTTTTCTCATGAATATATCTCTATTTCATCTCCTCTTTTCAAATGCATGATATTAAAAGTGGAAGATGCAGAAAGAAAGTCAGGACTTTCAGTGGCGACAAAATAAAGTCGCCGCTGAAAGTAGGACTTTCAGCGGCGACACAAAAGGTCGCCGCTGAAAGTAGGACTTTCAGCGGCGACTTTATTTTGTCGCCGCTGAAAGTAGGACTTTCAGCGGCGACTAACTTGTCGCCGCAGAAAGGGGAGACTTTAAGCGGCGACAATTAAGTCGCCGCTGAAAGTCCTACTTTTAGCGGCGACTTTTCTGTCGCCGCTGAAAAGTCGTCGCCAAATGTATATTTTTTTGTAGTGAAATAAAATATTTATCGATAAATTTATTCATAAGGTTACTTATCAATAAGCTCTTTGATAAATGAAATATTTATCGATAAACTTATCAATTAGGTTATTTATCGATAAACTCTTCGATAAATGAGAAAAAATTTGCGAAAAGAATTTATTTTCTAAAGTACATTTATCGAGACATATTCGATAAGATTGCTTATCGATAAAGCTTTCGATAAATAAGTAACATAATATATTTTGGAAAAGCCTAAGTCATGTTTAAAATATTAATTCTTTGAAGACTTATTTGATAAGATTATTTATCGAAGAAGGCTTTGATAAATAAGAAAGTGACTCTGATTTTAAATGAATAAAATTATCGAAGCATTTATTAAAAAGGGGCTTGATCGATAAAGTCTTCGATCGATAAAACTATGTTTTCAAAGAAGACTTTTTGATTTCAAATACTCATTTATCGAAAGACTATTCGATAAGGGAATTTATCGAATAACTCTTTCATAAATAAGAGAAAAATATCTGAGTTTTCGATAAGCATTGAACTAAATGATTTTTCTCAACTTGCTTTTACAAAAGATATTATCTTGTCTTCTTCTCAAATTGATTTATAAATACTCATGATCAGAGGAAGAAAATTGATCATCAAAAATATTTTTTAAGCTTACTCAGAACACTGTATCTTTGATTTTGAAAATATTTTTGACAGTGTTTACCTAAATTGATTTCTTCTCAAAGTGATCTTTACAATCTTGAGTTATAAATTTATATAAGATCAAATAAAAGAAAGATAAGATAAGCTATTTCAAATTCAAATAACTAGAATCATGATTAATGTTTTTGATGATGATTTGATAATTTGATTGTTTTGATGATGATTTATTGTTTATAATGTTATTGATCTATTAGAATCATCAATGGCTTGATATATCTTGAATTTATGAAAATTAGATTATTCATAAATGATTCAAAGTCTGATTCATTATGCACTTATCAATGAACTATTCAATCAAATAATTTATTAAAGAGATCTTTGATAAGATCCTTTATTAAGCTTAAACTGAATTACCTTGAAATTATCTGATTGATCTATGAATATCTTTATTGAGCTTATGAATTACTTTGTTTTGATTGAATTAATTATCCTTATAATTTTATAGCATGATCTTAATTGCGGAAGAATATAAGCGCATGACTTGTTCTTATTATGATATGCATAATCTTGTGATATGTTCTGATATACTCTCATGACTTTGTTCTAAATTGATAAATGATCTTTTGATTATCTATTTCCAAGTGTACTACATGATTTAAGAAAATATCTGAATGCTTGAAAGTCTGCTTGAACAATTTGAAAGAATTTTCTTCAACATTAATCGATTATTCAAAGAGTTCATTATAAATGATATATTATGAAATATATCGATAAGTCTAAAAGCTTATGTTTTAAAAGAGATTTTTTAAAGAATTTTTCGATAAGGACATTTATCAAAAAAACTATTCAATAAATTATGAACTACTTCTTACAATCTATTAAAGAATTATCGAAATCTTTTTAGATAAAGCTAATTATCGAAGTATTGTTCGATAAAATTTTAACTTTTCAAATGTAATTTTTCGACAATTTATCGAAGACCTTTTCGATAAGGATATTCTTCTATAATTCAAGTTATTTTGTGAAAATTGTTTTAAATCAAACTTTGACAGATTTTAATATTTAATTCTAAATCATTTGAAATAATTGTATATGCTTACACTGATTATATATCTTCTCTAAAACATATTTCAAGATTATTTACAGGTTGAGACAAGATTAAACGAAGAAGACTAATCAAAGAGCCAAAAGTTAGATGCATACATCAACAATAACGACTATATTCATAAATGACTATCTCAACGACTATTTAAATAGAATTATGAAGAACTCAGTATAAAAGAATAAGAAGCCAAAATGAGAAAGTTAAAGAAGTTGGGAGACATAAAAGAAAAACAAGAGATGCTTACAATGCATTTCGGTTATATTTAGTAAATTGTATCTCTATTTCACTATGTTTTTTCTTCTTTAGTATAGAGCTTACCTTATCCTTAAAAGAGAGAAGTAGATATTGTGTGCTTAAATGTTTATCACAATACCTCTACTGAGAGAGTTTTTATATGTATCAATCATCACGTTGATGTACTGAGGCACCAAGAGCCCATAGAATCTTGGAGAATAGTGGAACACTTAGAGGAGCTCTGGAGACTGGATACAAGCCAAGTGGATTGGGCCGAACTAGTATAAATTATCTTGTACAATTTTTCTTTTATCAACTTATTCTTTCGGTGATATCATTATAAAATCTACTCTTTAATCTTGCTTAAATTTGAGTTTTCAAAAATTTAAAAATCACTCAATTCACCCCCTCTTGAGTGATACAGTCAGATTCAACATTCATATGTGAAGATTGAGAAATTATATGGTTTATTTAGTACAATTTATTAAAACAATATTACACACGTGACTTTTTAAACAATGTGTCAAAATAAAAAATTTATGTAGCATATAACAAACAAAAGTGTGTTTTTGTTAGCGAAAGCGTAAAATTGTAACAATTTAAATATTTTAATGTGTTAATTACACCTCCAAAATTAGTTTGGGATGCTGATTACACCATTAAATATTTTAGGGTGTTAATTACACTTTCAAAATTAGTTCATAGTGCTGATTGCACCTTTACCTAAAATATATTCCATAATTCCACAACTTGAAATATTTGAAGAGAAAAAAATATAAATATTATTAATAATCACATAAATCCATAATCAAACACAACACAATAGGTCTTAAAACAATATCCTTAGTTGAAAAAAAAAATAACATCCTATCAATCATAATATACTAAAAACAAGGCAACAAAAAGACTATAATGACATAATAATGCATGGCTAAGCACGTGCATATATATAATATATTTTTTAAATAAAATTATATATATTCTTTGAGCTGGGCCAAATTGGTGGGGCCACATATTATTCTCAATGGCCTACTCTACCCAACAAGTAGCCGTACTAGAAAATGCCAAATTTTCCTTCAAGCCCTTTTTTTTTGGATAGGGCTGAACATTTGTTTGACCCAAAATGTACCCAAAAAAAAAAGATACGAACTTCTTTGACCCACAATTTTTTGTTTGGGTTACATCTTGGACCCAATATTTTTGAAAAAGCCACAAGTAAACACAAGGATTGGACCATGATCAAAGACAACTGTGGAGTATAGACATGAGAAGGGGGGAAGTAGTTAATCCACGTAAGATTTCCAAAGGCCATATCTAGCCTTTCCAATACTAATCTTGACCAATAAGGGTTAGTATGAGTGATAAGCGGTAGGGCTGGTAATTTGGGTTGGGCCCGCGGGCCCAACCCGCCAACCCGCCAAAAACTGGCGGGTTGGGTTACAAAAATTGCAACCCATTTTGATGCGGGTCTTTTTGACCCGCACCCGCCAAGCCCGCACCCGCGGCCGGCTAACCCGCCGGGTTGGCGGGTTAGCCCGCTTTTTTTTTTATTATTATTATTTATATTACACATTTATACTTTACTAATTTGAGAGCCTTAGTTAAACAAGAGACATTATACTTAATTTATATTAACTTTATCTCATTGAGTCATTTCTTTCTTTATATATATTTATTTTATTTTATTATAATTTTCTTTGTGATAGATTTATCTATAGATAGTGACAAAATTGACTAAATAAATATTTTGACGACTTAAGACATGATTCGAATCTAATTAATATTGACATATGTAATTTTAAAAAAAAAAGTTAAAAAAATTAAAAAATTATATATAAAAAATTAAAAGAAAACAAAAAAACTGGCGGGTTGGCGGGCTAGCCCGCCAACCCGCCATGGCGGTCTCGGGTTGGGGTTTCCCCAACCCGCCTGGAGGCGGGCCGGTTGAGCCAACCCGTTTTCGGCGGGTTGGCCCGCGTTACCACCCCTAATAAGCGGCTCGGTATCGCTTAAGCGAGGTCTCGAATTCGAGCCTTAGCATATACAGAAAATTCCCGTTGGGAGACTCACCCACCATAACCAGGTGCGCGACGCGTGTCGGATCCGGATGTAGTCGGGGCAAAGCTCCGGTGAACCGGGTGGGCAACCAAAAAAAAAAATACTAATCTTGACCGCATTTAAGAGAAGTTTACAAGCAGCATTTAGATCAATATTAGTTTCAGACAAAACCAAAGACAAGACTTGTGCATCCCAATCAGTTGCCTGCACCTTTGAACTGGCCTGGTTTTCCTGAATCCATGGCAGTTCACACTAAGAAACTTCTTCGCCATTTGGGTATTGCTATCCGCTATACACATTTTCCAGTGCAATCCACAAAGTTTTAAAAATGAGTCAAACTATTAATGACTTGTAAATAGTATAGCTTGCTGTAAATTTTATTATATATATTGATAGATAAACCAAGTTACTTATTTCTTACTACCATAGTGTTTTATTTTGGTTCTCCAACAATAATACAAATAAATGAATAAAAAACTGATCATGAGAAGCATCACATTAATTCTCATCACAAGCACATAATCAGGACATGAAATTAAACCATGGTGAATAAAAGATCCATCTGCTAATTGCAAAAGTTCACAAAATAAACTGAATCTCCAGACTCGAGCAGAGTTACCCATGCGTCTCAAGCTAACTAATCATATTCAAAGCCTTCAGAATAAAGACATAAGTGAAGGCATCTTCTTGGAGCTTCTCGAACCTACATCCAAAAAATATTATATGTAAAATGACAAAATATATAAAATAAATAAAATGAAATAAGAACACACTAATTTGCTTTTGACGCCCTATAACATATCTAGGAGCTTTCATAATTGATATCAGAACCAATAGTTTTGACATCTATTAATAGATTAATACAATGTTTAGTCCTTATAATTTGTCTTCAGTTTGATATTTGTTCTTATAGTTTCAAGCCATAGGTTTTAATCCTTCAAGGGCGCAAAATGGTCCAAGTTTCTATTAAAATATAAGGACTAATGTTTTATAGATAGAAAGAAACTTGAGGAACCAAAATCTATAATTTGAAACTATAGGGACTAAAACCAAAATGAGAGCAAACTATAAAGATCAAATATTGTATTAACCCTTTATTAATCTATATTATCATCCATATCATTGCGCTTTCTTAAATGGTTAATGGAGCCCAGCCAATTAAATCACACTCTACAATTTAGAGTTAAGAATAGACAAATCTGCCAATTCTTGCTCTTTCTTTGGAACTTGTTTTCATAAATGACGTTTATCATTGCCTCCCCAATCTTCAATAAGAAAAATGGGTGAGGAAGAAACGGGAAAAAATCAAAATCAAGAGAAAATTGAAAACTAAAATAATTTCAGAAAAATAACTCATCAAATTAATCTTTACCTCCCAGACTTTGAAAAATGCCCAGCACCAAGCTCGCATTTAAACAGCAGAATGTTGGCATCACTCTTCATATCTCTCAGTTTTGCCACAAACTTAGCAGGTTCAGAATACAGAACACGTGGATCTGCAGCCCATAGGGAAGAAGTAAAATCATTGTTGTCCGCCAAAAGTGGCAATGATCATTGTTCATTAATTGATGAGATGTTTAGAAAGTAGACAGATAGAATCTATGAATCAATCATATAACATATGCTTACCGTTTAAACCAGCAGTAACAAGAATGTGAGGATAATCTTGTGCCTTCACCTGCATAAGCATAAAATAAGAGTAGGATCAAATGATAAACAAAGTTTTGATAAAAATTCCTAGAAAACTTAGATGCCCACCAAGATAAAAAAATCAATCCATGATGGATAAAAACACTTATCATAAGGTTCTCACATTATCAACAGGAGAATATGATTTCATATAGAAGTAGAACTCCTCCTTCCTAGGATCTCCCCATTCCTGCATATAACAGAGAAAAAACCTAGTAAATTGTTTATCATTAATTGCTCAAACATTAAGGGAAAAGGCACAAATTGAAGCTCATATCCACACAAGACCTTCACATTTTGGCAATGTCCTAATATAACAAGGGGTTTATTATAATGTGTAGAATTCGGGAGAGGAAGACGCAAGAGAGAAGGTGAAAGAACAATTAGATTAGGGCTTGATTCTGACCAATACTTTCTTATCTTCATTGAGAGTACATGGAAGTTCAATTAGGGATTAAAACAGAGTTGATCAATATACTCCTTTAATACATTAAACAATATAAACACATAAATACTTTTTCATTTCCTGCCATAGATACACATATTAAACAGAGGTGAAAAAAATATATTTAATACATTAAATGCCATTTTCATTACTACTGTGGGGATCATGTTTCCGGTGACCATCACCAATGATCAAAAACCTGGCTCTATATACCATTTGGTTATGGGTACATGGTAAACTCAAATAACAAAAAAAGTGCAATTTCATTTCCTGCCATATATATATGCATATTAGAGATGCACATTCCCTAAATACCCCTTCCCACATTAATTCCGAAACTATACCCAATTCCCATGTAATATTGAGGCTTACAAAACGACTAATGAGGCTAACTATCCTACTACTACTTACTGAAAATGGAAATTCAGCAAATGAGAATGTATGAAGGTACTAACTTCCCTAACATTAAAGATAGGTCAGGAATCTACTATGCCTTGACACACCAGTTGTCTGCATCACTAGGCAAACAACCCTAGATAACTGACTCCTACCATCTTCCAGAATGTTCCTGGACTGAGGGCCTCCCTTAGCTTCCCTATCGTTTCCTTCTTTTGTATATTCAGCCCGCTAGGGGATTGGGCTCATCACAATGCACATTTAAGTGGGTTCCTCATGTTTCCTTGGGTTACATCATACTATGCCATCAACTGCCTTATCAAATTGCTAAAGATCACATCAATAAACGCTTTGAACCAAGGGCGACTTTCTCAGGTAAATACAAACCAATGCATCTTTGACAGGGCTCTCTTCAATAGGTGATATTTTCCTCTTTTTCCACAATACTACTAAGGGCCCGTTTGGATTAGCTTTTGAGAATAGATTCTGAGAAGAATAGATTCTGGAAAATAGATTTTAGGAAGAATAAGTGTTTGAACAAAAATGGTTGTTTGTGTAAAATTTTTCCAAACTGAAGTTTTGCCCAAAATCAATTCTCAAACCACACACCCAAACACACACTAATAAAAACATTCTTTAATAATAATAATATCACTGCACGGCTCGAAGTCACATATTCAAAGAAAAATATAATGGAAAACATATATTTAAGCATTTTTCAAATGTTAATAGAAAACCAAACAAATTAATAATTTAACAGAGAACAATAAATACCTCCCATTCTGAAGTTGTGAGAGGTATAGATGGATCAAGCATGGTTGTCACAACATCCACGAAAGGTACACCCGCAACAGCAGCCTTGAACAAGTCAGGCCTCATATTAAGAACTGCACCAATTAGTAAACCTCCTGCACTTCGTCCATTGATGCACAGTCTTTCCTTTGAAGAGTATTTATTATCAATCAAATATTGAGCACAAGCAATAAAATCTGTAAAAGTGTTCTTTTTTTTCAAGAACTTCCCATTCTCATACCACTGCCTTCCCATTTCACCACCTCCACGAATATGAGCAATTGCAAATATTAAACCTCGATCTAACAATGACAGCCTTGATGACGAGAAACTGGGATCTATGCATATCTGTTGATGAATTGGGTCACTCAATTATTGTGTGAGAGAAGTTGGACTTACAAGAAACCCAAAAGAAAAAAAACAATTATAAATTGAAGGAACCCAAGCAACTAGATAAAAATTTGACAGCAAATAAGTCTACGGAATAATCTATGAATGTACCGATACTATATTAATGTTTGAAATACTCTCTTCTACAGTGGGACAAAAGAGAAATTACAGCAGAAATCACACAAACACACAAAATAAGCTACTGGAAGAAGAAGGAAAATAAACTCAGCACACTCAAACTCACTAACGACTGAACACCGCAAAACATAAAAAGGATAATGATGAAGAAAGAAGCCTTCTCCCACCCCAACCTGGTGTTTGAGAGACCAGCCATTCTACCTCACAAAACCAAATTCTGCCTGCTTCCCAACAAAACTTCAAAACCCCTTAATAAACCTCTCCAATCACACAACATTCTCATCCAGCTAATCACACTCACAACCCAATTGACACTCACAGCACCAACTCTCTTCCTCTTCCCTCTGGCTAGCCTTTTGTACTCTCTTTTAGCCCTTTAACAACCTAGGCCCAAAAGCCACATGTCCATTTTAAATAAAAAGACTCTAGACTTTAGACCTTAAAATGGCAAAACGTAGCTAGACAAACAGACCAACAAACCAATATAACACACAGACCAGTAAACTGAAAAGATAATTTTTCTTCACAGCCTGTCACAAATTACTAACAAGACTATAATTACCAATATTGGAATCAGAAAGCCATTAATAAATAGTCAACAATACCAAAATCAATCAGAGATTGTATTTAGGAAAGGAAAGGAGAAAAATATTGGACAAGTTTGGTCAAATTTAGGAGTATACACTTTACTTTCAGTGTAAATTAGCAATGGCAAGCACACCAAAGACTGCTTTAGAACAAAGAAACAACTTAAAATAATAATAACAATAAAAAAAAAGAACAACAACAACATAAAACATCTAAAAAAATAAACAGAGTGTGCGCTCAAAGCAACTACTTTCTTACACTAATTATCACCCCATCAAAAGCAGAGTATTTACAGTTGTCATTGATATCTTCAATTGAATTCATAAAATATTTTCTTCCCTTTTTACCTCATAAGACCCATAACCATAAAGTAGTAAAGGATCAGATCCATCAAGTTTAACAAGGTCCTTTCGGTAGACAATTGAAATGGGAATCGAAGTTCCATCCAAAGCAGGTGCCCACAGTCTATCAGTAACGTAATGTGCTGCATCAAAACCACCCAATACCTGAATTGTTTATGAAAAATCTATTAAAGACATAGACAAACTGATCAAACATGGCATAAGAAATCCATAAGAAACTCCCAGCAAAAACCAACACAAAAATATCCAAAACAAAAATGCAAGCTTCTAGTTTTACAGTAGGTGTATTATTGATGACGAAAAATAGACCTATGACAGAAGGAAAATAACTGAGAATTTCTTGGATCTGAACAAGCTGTAAAGGATCTCTATCATGATGATAAGAAAGGAATTATTATATTGAAATGAACCCAAATCTATTCAATCTCGGTTTGCCAGTGCTTCTAGAAATAGGATATATGCAATTATATATATCAGTGTGTGAAAAATTTGCAAGACAAGCTCTTTTCAAGTCAAAGATGTTGAAATGCAAAGATTAAGTGAGCCTATGAACTGGATGTATCATGCACAAATGAAATTCATTGAAACATATATCATATTTATTTCTTTTCTCCATTATTTTTTTCCCTTCTCCCTATTCTCAGGGGTTATTGTTGATCAGCACTTTAATAACATGCTAAAAATAGGGTTTTTTTTTTCAACTAGCATAGTATCTCAGATTCATTTTAGAACTTCATTCACTATCTTCAAATAGTAAGAACAAGAAATGGCATCAATCATGAATTGAAAAACAATAACAAAAAAAATTCAAGTTTTAACCCAGATAATATGAAATAAATCAGCTTAAGGAAAACAAAGAAAAAATTCAAGTTCTCACAAAACCTAAAAAAATAATAAGAATGAAATTATAAGTCAAGACATAAGTGAAATAGAATGCATCACTGTACAGCTAAGTAAGTTGAATTGCTGCTGATGTTGCTTACCGAGTCAATCTTCTTCAAAGCAGAAATGCCTGAATTCATATCATAATCATATACAGAGGAAGGAGTCTTCAAGGAACTATATGCAAACCGTAAAATATTTGATGAAAATTCTGACTCTGAAGATTCCACTGAATATACTGGATCAGTGAAATCAACAGCATGACCATCTGGAAGGCTCCTTAGTGGTTCTCCAATGGGGGGAAGGTGATAAACTATTATTTTTGGTAGACCATTTTCTCTCTCATATGCAACAAGGTGATCAATAAAAAGCTGAATCTCCTGAATTTTGACACTGGAGAAAATTCAATGTAAGTTTATGTGACATAAAGAAAGAGAATGACACATTTATGGGAAATTGGACAGACTTATGTTATGATTTTAGTAATTTATTTTGCACCTTTATTTTTAATTCCTTCATTATTCTTTCTTTTACTTTTTTTATTTTCTTTTTAATATGCTTTCTTTTACTTTAAGCTACTGTCTTTTGGACTTCCTATAAATAGCCCTAGATTAATGTCTTTTGTCAAACTTGATTATTTGAATATTTAGAGCTATTATTATCTATATCTCTCACGTTCTTCTTTGCTTTCTCCCTATTCTCTCTACTTCTTCCTCCTTCTCGTTCCCTTTCTCCCTCAATGTCCTCCCCCTCCTCTTTTTCTTCCCTATACCAAATCAATTCGGTATCAAAGTAAAGTTCCCCTTGTTCCATTCACACTTTCAGCACCGAAAATCCATCCAGATCTCACCAGAAATTGTAAACATATGTTGCTCCACCTTTAGAGGAAATTAATGCAATTATAGCTGATTAGATTGTTCTTTCTCCTTCTGGCCCCCTCCAAAATTATCTTGTCTGCTAGAAAAATCATTCAGATTTGGATGCTACTTGAATAACTAAAGAGGGGGTTCTTCCACTTCGATACTTACTTGTTAGAGTCCTATATGTCTTCCTCTGGAGAGGAGAGTTCTTTCAAGCATGAAGATATCATGGAAAATTTTGAAAGATTTATTATAGTAATTTTTTTTGTAACTTTATTTTCTTACCTTCATTAGGCATACTTTTATATTAGGTTTTTCATTTATTATGCCTTTATTACTTTAAGATATTGTCTCTTGAGCTTCCTATATAGCCCTAGGATATTTTCTTCAGTTAGACTTGATGATTTAAAACTTCATGGTTCTGTTTTTATCTTTCCCCTCATTCATCTTCCTTTTCTCCCAACCCCACCCCCCTGGGGCGCATTCTTCTTCTTCTTTTTCCTTGTCCTAAATCATACACTCAACTTGTTACCCCAAGTTAAGCATTCAGAATGAATTAAGGATCTTTAGAATAGATTACAAAAAAAGGTTCACAATAAAACTACAATGCAACAACTTGATGTATAATAGCATATCTCCTTTCAGAGGTTATAATTGGAAGAGAAGGGAAAGAAGAATCTGGTAAAGATAGCCGAAATGATCAGAAATCATCTTAGGAATTATGGCTTTGAAATTCGAAGAATGAACAATGGAGCTGGAATTAATAAAAAGAACTACTCAAGACTTTCTCCAAAGCTAGTCAACCATAGGAAACGAGTTCATTCATGATCAAATCTTAAAGCAGTTTCTCACTCTTTCCTAAATTCAAGAACCCCCAGTTATCTGTCATTTACAAGCCAAATTACTGATAATATAAAGTACTTAAATATTACAGCCTAGAAAAAGCAGGTTCTTTTGACCTTTTGGATTGAGGGAGGTAAAAGTTCACAAAGAAAAAGAAACCGATAATGTCTGGATTAGAAAGCAATGAAAATGTCAGCACAAAAGATCTATCCAATGCCACAACAGCATATATGATGAAGAAAACACATACAAATACACCAGAACAAAGGATATATGAAAGAAATTATAAATAAGTTGTGTTACCTTTCCCTGTGGGGAAGAAGAACAGTAGTAGAGGAGGTATTATCAATCGGGCAAGCTACTACTTCTGAATTAAAAAACTCATCACTTCTCCTCTTAATGAAAAAATGATTTCCTCGATGGCTAACAGTTGTATCAATACCCTCCACACGTGGTGTCAAAACTTCAAGTCCCTCTTCAGGTTTGGAAACATCAAGACAAAAATTAAACCTTGTATTTTTACTTTCTGATGCTACAAACAAATATTTCTTGCTCTCCGAAGCTTGAAGGTCAAGAGAAAATTTATCGTCCTTTTCCACATAAAGACATACATCCTTGGACTGTTCCATTCCCAACTTGTTCAGCCATGCCTGTATCAATGATGCCACCAACATCACATGATAGACTGGAGAGATATTCAAAACGATTTTACAGAATGCAGAATGAGGAAGGTAGAGCTTTATAAATGACTAAGTTATCTTCATTTACAAATAATAATATTTTTATTGGGAACTTTGAATTTTTAATGAGATAAGGCAATTTGATACTTAATTATGGGTTCAAGGGAAGGAACTTGCGCCTAGAAAAATGTTACCCAGATTGTATGATATTAATATGATTAGGATACATGTTATGAAAAGAACTATTTTGGATCAATTTGAATAAGCCTTCTTACTCAGTTTGACTGTTATTTTTCCTTTAATTTTCTGATTCATTTGTTCTGGTCCTACATCACAATGGCAACAGCTAAATACAAATATTTCAGCACATCAAATCAATATAGTTATGCAAACACTCATCATGACTAAATATGCAAGATCCATAATCCAAGTGTAATTGTTATAAGCAAAAATTCAACCTTAAGATTGTGATTTTCAATTTTCATGAAAATAGAAGTTGGAAAAAGAAAATCCTGTTCATGGCATATTCAAGACCAAATACCCAACGTTCATTATCTAATTCCCAATATATCATTGTTCAACCATAGGCCTAAGCTTTAAAATAATAATTTTCATGTCTAGCTTTGCATTCATTTATAAACATGAAACTACTGTAATTAGAAATATCCACTACTCAAATACTGAAATTTAGTGAGTCGAGAAAGAAGCATCCATCATTATGGTGCAAACTACTAATAAGAGTATAAAGAGAAAATGCACTACCTTATCAGGCCTGAGAATCTCATCCATTGTGATATAAACCAAAGCTTCGTCACCAGCCCATTCAATGTATGATGTTACATTATGAAGAGGCTCTCCTATAGGAGCTTGGGTTTCAGCATCTATGACATAAATAGTATAAATTTCATTACCTTTAGTGTCCTCTGCATATGCTACTAACTTATTATTTGGACTAACCTGAAAAGAAGGAACATTTGTAAAAAATAATAATAAATAAATAAATAAGAAAATGCAATAGTAAATGGTTTAACCTTAAAAGCACCAATACTGTAGTATTCATGATTTTGGGCCTTGATATTTTCATCCAAAATAACATGCTCCTCAGGTGCATCAGGTTCAGTAGGAACAGTATCATAAATAGATGGTGTTGATTTGTCGTCAGATACTGGGCGCCGACAATGTTGGACATACTCCTTCCCCTTCAAAGTTCTCTCATAATAATAGTAAGGCCCCTTTCTTAAAGGTGTAGTTGTATCATCCTCCTTAATCCTTCCTTTTATCTCAGCAAAAAGCTTATCTTCAAATTTTTTGGTACCTAGAAGATATATATATCCATCAGAAACACACATCTAAGAATTGACACGAGCATGTCCAAGCAAATATCTTGAAATCCCAGAGGCTTTATTGCTTTACCTTGTTAGGTTTTAATTGCATTCTTTCCAAATAAATAAATATATATATGCATGTATAAGTAGACTCCAGAGGACTAACTTGAACAAGAACCCAGAATACAACCTCAAGCTTGTCTATAGACTACAGGGGCCTGGAAAAATATGATACCGATGCCATTAATATTAGCTGCATATTTCTTACAAGTGTCAACATTGGGCTGAATTGAGTTAAACGAACCAAGCTAATGAACAGAGTCCACAAACAACCCTGAATCGTCGGCTTAATTTTGGCTCATTTGGACCATTCAGTATTTCTGCTCATTCAATTCGTCAAATTTGAGCTAATCTGAGTCAAAAGAAACAGATACAAGGCTACTTTGATTTGAATTCTGAAAAGTCATGCCAAGTTTCAAAGTAACCATAATTCCATAAAGTGAGGTTCAACCAAGCCAGGTCACAAATATCCAGCCTTCTAAGTTGTCACCAGATTTTCTTTTAAAGAACTGATTTTAAATACTGACAATAAAATTTGAGCAGATTGCCTGAGATTGATAGAGACATGAATCATTTAGGGCGGTGCAGTAATCAGATGTCATACTTAAGTTAGTATCTGGGAAGCAATCGACGGGAAGAAAATCATCTTAGGGATATATTAGTAGTCGTATATAGCTATGACACGTGTGTATGGCTGAAAATATATGTTTCATATCAGTAGTGAATAATAAGAAAAAGCCTCCAACAACTAAACTATATATTGTCACATAGATACTAGCATGCAATCCAAAAGATCCAATTATACCCAAAGTCAAAATTTTACAACATTCTGAGTAATCCGAGAATTTCAAAAGCATATCTACTCAGCAGGTTCGGAGAAATTAGATACACATACTCGATAATACTTAACATTCCAAAACATAGCAAAATGATTCTAACAGTTTTCAGTGTTTTATGGCCAAGAAAGCATAGGATAAAATTCGCACCGTTCATAATGGAGTCAGTGTAATCATTTTCTTGACGGAGGTGAGAGAGGACATCGGGCTTGGTACGAGAATCATCCCGAAGCCAGTAATAGTTGTCGATCCTCACGTCACCGAACATCTCCATTGCGTGTTCGACCTTCTTAGCCACCGGAGGAGGCGGAAATTGAGACTGGGAGAATGCCATCGCCGACGAGGAAAAAGACTGAACTGACTTGGAAGCGACGCGGTGGTGCCGCGAGGCAGAAGCAAAAAACGGGAGAGGAAGCCCGGAGGAGAGCACTACAGTAAGAGTGAGCGGAATGGCGAAAAATCGATGAATGCCCGAGCAAAGAACGAACCGAGATGAAGAAAGTACCATTATAAACTTTTCTTTATTTGTAAGCTTTTTCTGATTTTCTTTTTAATTTAATTTTTTTGTGCTTTGGAACTTGAAAGTTCAAATTTCGTAGTTCTCACTACGAGAGAATGATTGTTAACGTTGAAGTGGGAGAAGCTGTATGGGGCTGGCTTTCCTCGGCTACTGTGTATGAAGCATTAATTAAATGCTGCCATAGAACTGAACGGCAGGTATTTGGGGCCTAGCGTCCAGTTCCACAGTGTTTATCTCGTCTTTATGGACTACAATTATGCACCGTTCTCTTGCTGTCGTTTTCATTGTCTTTATTTTAAAAGATTAATTAATTAGTTAGTCTCTATCAATTATTAATTAACAATTAATAACATTGTTTTCATGTTGTCTCTTTCTTTATTTTAATTTCAATTTAAAAGATTAATTAATAATTAATTAGTCTTTATCAATTATTAATTAATCAATTAATATTGCTGTTCTCTTGTTATCGTTTTCTTTGTTTTTTAATTTAAAAGATTAATGCTGTTCTCTTGTTATCGTTTTCTTTATTTTTTAATTTAAAAGATTAAGTAATAATTAATTAGTCTTTATCAATTATTAATAAGTAATTAATACTACTATTATCCTATTATTATTGATTAGTTAAAAATTATTTATCTATTATTAATTAATACTCTATCTCTCTTTTCCTTTTTAAAAGAGATAATTGTTGAATATGTCATATTCTCTTGTATACCATATATATTGTCTCAATTTTTTTTATTAATGTCCTATTTTATCCTATTAAATTACTTATATTATTCATATCAATATATCATGTATTTATCAAAAGAATGTCGACAAAAAGTTGCCATGTGCGTATGAGGGTATGAGTCATTTATCTCATAAAACTATGTCTCATAAATGTAGATATTCAAAATATAATACTAGCTCTTCCCAATGCAAAAAGGTAACTATATTTCCACACCTATTTTTTTTCCAGATGTAAATGAGTTGTTTATATTTTATATTTATTATAAAATATCTTATTATTTTAAATATAAGGATTACATCATAATGGGCCTGTTTGGATAGGATTTTGAAAAAGGACTTATGGAAAAAAAGGGTTTATGGACAACTTATGAAAAAGGACTTTTGGAGAAGAGTTTATGGAAAAAAAGTGGTTTTGAGTAAATAGGTGTTTGGATAATTATTTTTAGAATAACTTTTTATGGTGGTAAATTACCAAAAAGTGTATGATTTGATTTAAAGTAAGAGAGAAGAGGGAGTTAGAGAAAAGAGAAGAGAGAGGAGAGAGGGAAGAGAGGAAAAATGAGAGAGGGTGTAAGAAAAAGTAGGAGAGGGGAGAGAGGGTGTAAGAAAAAGTAGGAGAGAGGAGAGAGGGTGTAAGAAAAAGTAGGGGTAAGATAGTAATTGGATAATCCATAAGTGCTTTTACTGTTGAAAAAGCTATTTTAAATAGCTTATTCAAAACCATAGTTTTGTCCAAAAGCACTTATAAACAAATAAGCCTGTTTGTTTTGAAATTTCCCCAAACCAAGGTTTGGGCTAAAAGCCCTTTTAAAACTGCGGTTTGGTAACTTATCAAACAGGCCCAATATTTTAGATATTACTAAAATTGTATCTAGATATTCTAGATATTATACTATCTTAATTTAAATAAAATATCTCTTGATTGTGACACTCATTTAATTAGATCGGACTCAAGTTTAAGGTTTTACTTAGTCCGATTAATTATTACTAGCTTTGATAGGAGGTTACAAATACCAAAAGACTGAGTTAGAATTATATGCATAAAATAATAATTCACTCACTTAAGGGTTCTGTGATTGGTGGCAGCTCTTTCCTTAGTCTTAGAAGTATCCTGACATCTTAATCTCGTAAGAGATCCCAAGTATGTTGAATTGTAGCTTCAAATCATCTACCATGGTGAGAGATATTTATTAAAGTCTTCTGCTACTACTGCTTGTATGTGGCTTTAATTAAATTTTGTTTAACATATAGCATTAGAGCCTCTGATGTTTATATATGGCTGCTATTTTTAGTCTTATATGTTGCATTGTTTTTATTTTTTCATATTTGAAAAATATTTAGTTGAATTCTGACAGGGAGAGAGAAGTTCTCTATGAAAGGCGATGCTAGGGTTTTTACCCCTATCTTCTCTTGTTCTCAATATTTCTTTCCAACCATTACTCTTGTCTTGCTCTAAGTTTCTCTGTCAAACTCTGTTAAAGGCAAAGGATGGTTTTTCTTTTCCTCCAGAAGCGAACCTGGTTCATAAACTTACGTCCTCTGGCTGACCCTTAACCTGGCCAAATGAAGAATGTTAAAGCCAACCACTGTACATCCCACAATCATAACTTAGAAAACCCAATACAGTTCATGTAGAGAAATGGGCCAGTCTACCCTTGGTGTATTAGGCCCAAAACCATATGTGTGTGGGGCTGAAGTGAAAATATCCAAAAGAGTTAAGTCATCAATACGAATATCCAAAAACATTCAAACTGACAAGAGGGAACATTTATGTGATAACCACCCACTCCCTCCATTATCTTTTGACTAGCGCATGACTAGGGGATCATAAAAAAACAATACAAGAGCATATTTGCTCTACGTCTGCATTCTCTCATATTAGTAAATAGAAACTCTCTCTTCTCCTCTTTAGTGTGCCTTTGCTGTGTACCAAAGACTCGAGTCTAGTAACGGTACCGGGTTGACGTGTGCGTATCTGAAGCAAGTGTACCGACGACAGGTACGCCCCGAATCCTACAGTGGTATCCGAGCCAGGTTCTTATTTTTTGTGATTATTTCCATCGCATGAATCTGTCTCTGTTAGTTTTTCACCATCGGTTCATATTGTAGAGATAATAGAGTGAAAAATTGCACCGTACGGTAGTTACAATTTTTTTTGTTTATGAAAATAACCGATTTAGCCTCTAAAATTAGTACAATTGAGAAGAGCTTGCGGAAACAATAAGAATAGACTCCAAGAACGTTGAAAATGAAGTCGAAGGGTAGAGTTATGGAGGAGAGAAGTTTCATGTGAAATTGGATCACCTAAAAACCTCCAATTTAGGCTTCAAAAATAGTCTCATCGCGTAAAGCTTGTGAAAACGATGAAAAATGACTCCAAAAATGTCAAAAATAGACATCAGACGGCGGAGTTAAGGAGGAGAGAAGGTGGCAGATTTGCCCACGTGTAAAACGGGTTGTCGTGACCCGGCTGGAGGTTGAAGATGACCTCCAGCTGCAACAACATCATTTTGAAGGTTTAATTAAAAAATGGGTAAATGCCGGCGCAAAAAAAAAATTGGGCTGCAGGAGGCCCATCCCAACAAAAGAAAAAAAATATTGCTTTTGGGCTGCTGTAGGCCTAGACAAACAACAAAAAGAAGTTTTTTGGTCAGGTTGGACTGAGCCTAACCCAATCCATTTCTTATAAGAAAAATAAAAGTTGGGCGAGGGTACTAAAATGGGTCGAGTCAGTTGATCCAACCTGGATCCATAATTTAAAAAAAATATTGAAAAAACAATTTTGGTAGGAACTACCACGTGGCGCGTGGGCCACGTGGCAGCTCCACACTGGCGCGTGGATGCCAGCGCAGGCCTTGAGAGTGGGCGTAATATATATTTTTTATTTTTTTTCTAAATTTTACTTTCTTGTGGTGTGTGAGGGAGCGTGAGACCTCCGATTGAGGTGCAATTTATTCCTAAAATTAAGATATTTATTTTAATATATAATTTACCTATTTTTAGAGGAAATTCTATACTTTTTTTTAGTATTCAGTATATTTTCTTGTGTTTTTGTGTTTAAAAATTCCAAAAAATTATGATAATTTATATTATTGAATTCATATATGAAAATAAGTCAAAGGACATCAAGTAGCATTAAAATCACTGAATATAGTTAGTTAAGCTCCTCATATATGGATGATAAAGTTTCAGAAAATAAACCCCAGAGTGAGGATTCAGATCCTAAACTTCTTAAAGAAGCAGATTCGGAGGAGCTTGTAGAGAGTAATGGTCTAGAAGAAGATCTTGACGAAGACTCTGAAGAAAATCTAGACGCAGATTTAGAAGAGGATTGTGAACAGAACCCTAAAGAGGATCATAAGGATCCAACAGAAGATCCTCTACCCGAGGAGTTTCAATTAATGTTCACAGATTCTGGATCTAACTCTACGCTTTCTCTTCCTAAACAACTTATGAACGGGGAAGAAGAAGAAGAAGTAATCCAATCCTGTACCCCAGCTTCGGCTAGAAGATAGCTAAAAATCAAACAGCCATACTCACGAATATAAAAGGCATTTATAAAGTTTGTTATGATTATACCGAGTTCATGACTAACAATAAAGACTCAAAATTCTACACTAAAGTCATGATGGAATACATAAGACAAGTAAGAGGTAGAGGCTAGCACACCAGAAAACCTTTCTGGGCTGACGCAACAAAACTTAGAAAACTAAGGAGAATTGTTCTTGAACTTTTTCAATGTTATCTTGATTGATGTCTCATAGTACCGACACTCTTTATATTTTATTACTTTTGAAGACATGATTTCATATATTGTAAATAGAATATAAGTCTTATTTTATTTAACGAAGCTCATTTAAATTGCAATTTGATTATTCGTGGATAATCTAAATATGATTACTATAAGTGGGAGCTTTTAGAAGACAAGGCTTCTAAAAGTTGTGTTTCATTTTCAAAGTACTTGTATAGAATTCTTGATAGAACATAATGATTATTGCTAGTATCTGTGTGATGGGAGGTACAAATGTATGCTCCTGATCATGGATCTTGTCATGTCATTATTTTCTAGTCAAGAATATATAATATATAAGTACACGACATTGTATACTTCAATATACTATATGATTGAAATATTATTTGGTACGATTCTCTTTAAAAGAGAACCCAAATTTGCCTAAAAACTAAAAATGGCAACCAAGAACATTATTTCTAAACTAAATAAAGGTGAAAAACTCAACGAGGATAATTAAAATATTTGGCACCGAAAGGTCCAATATATCTTAGAGGTATAAGATGCTATTGAACCTTTTGACGGCTGCTATGATTGAACCTGAGACTAGGAATTTGGTCTAGCATAGGAAAGACCCAGAGGCTTTCCAGGCTTGGAGGAAGAAGAATAGCATAGCTAGAATCATGCTTCTTAGTCCATGGTAGATGACATCATGTACGAATTTGAGACACACAAAACCGCTCAAGCCTTATGGATTGCACTAAAGGATAAATTTGGAGGTGTTTCTACACTAAACTTAAGAGGTTGATGATTAAGTTCGACACCTATAAGTTTAAGATAAACACTCATATGAAGTAACATATGAAAGAGATGGCCAACATGATTAGAGAACTGAAGGAAGTTGGTCATACCTTGTCTGACAAACAGTAAGTGCAACCTATGATCAGAAAACTCCCTATTGGTTAGAGGCATATAAAAGTCAACTTAACCCATAATGAGAGTTTGGAGGCTAGGCATTTGGAGCTGGAAGATGAGAGTTTGGAGGCTCACAAAACCTTTGGACTGGCCCCTTTGACTGAGGATGCTGGCACTTCCCAATCAAAGCCCTATTTCAAGGAGGGCAAGAAGTTTTAAAAGAAAAGGAAGAAGGGCGATCTTCAATTTCAAAAGGACAAGAAACAATTCAAGAAGAAGGGCCAGAAAGGCGGAAAGCAGAAACTGGACATGAAGAAAGTCAAGTGCTTTGCCTACCAAAAGATGGGCAATTTCGTATGTAACTGTTCTAAACAGGATGAAGGCGAAAAAGTATTAGTGAATTATATGAGTTCACATACCTTATATGTTTCTAGTACTATTTTCCTAACATAAACAATTTTTTCTTCTTGGGTTATTGATTTAGGCTCCACAGACCACTTAACTAAGGATTGATAATCATTCGTGGAGTACTGTCAGTTGCCGTATCAAAGCAAGTGGCTTTACGTATGAAACATTGCAAGAATCAATGTTAGAGGTATTGACACCTAAAAATTCACTTTGTGTGGTGGAAAGACCTTGATACTCCATAATGTGCTTCATGCTCCCGACATCCGGCGGAACTTAGTTTCTGTGTTATGTTTTTCAGAGTTTGGGTTTGAAGTGAACTTCCATGATAAAGCTGCAGACATTTTTAGCAACTTTGTCTCTTATGGTTCAACTTTACTATTCAAGAAGTTATTTGTTTTGGATATTGTTGGTAATGCTAGTGTTAATGAATGATTTGCTATTTCTTCCAATATTATTGATATGAATACCTGTCACTCTAGACTATGATATATTAATCAAAATAGGATAATTAAACTAGCAAAAGAAGGATTGTTAGGATCCATTGCATGCATGGGTCTAATGACAATTGAGAGCATGAAATGACAAGTTACACGATAGGAAATGACAATATGTTTATACTGTTCACCTGTCATTGAGACTTTTTAGAGATTAAATCTCTTCTTTGGACTTTGTAGTTATTCCCACATTCATAAAAAGGGTCATAGAAAATAATCTTACATTTTGCATGAGCATATCATCTTTCCCAATGTTGTTGTTACTAGCCACCAAAACCTGCATAGGCATCGAGATCATACTTACGATAGTTCTTGCAAGCCCTAATAGTATGCGCCATTAACACAAACCATGATCAATTTTTGCTGATTCAGTGAACTCTTTTCCTTCATAGCAGTTTACGTGCACGGTTCAAGATATATATGAACCATGCATGCATAATGCTCTACTGGGGGAACAAGCAGAGAGAAGATTCACAAATGTGACATTCGTGGTCTAGTTTTTTGCCCTCCAAACGCATCTTCTCAAACAACTCCAAGGCTTCATTACCATAACCATTTTTAGAAAGTCCAGATTGTTAATATATTTGTTGAGATACACTAGTTTAAAATTAATTATTAATTAATTAATATTATATTGTTAGTTATTTAATTATTTAGAATTAAATTTGAATATTATTTAAGATTAAATTTGAATATTATATTATCATATCTTAGAAAAATAAATCTGAGATATTAGGATCATGATAGAATTTCTAGGTTTAACCTTATATTTTTATCTATATAAATACTAATTTGTATTCCCATTCATTTGAAAAAAAAGATTAATAATATTCTAAAGTTCTTATTTTCCCTCTACTTTCAATTCTACATATATCATTGCATTCCATAAAATTACATCCCGGGTAGGCATCCTAAAAACACATGGTACCCTTGATCCATAGTTCCACATTTTGCATACATGACAGAAAGAGCACTTCCAATTGGAATTTCCAAGCTGAAACCATATTTTACAATCCGCCCGTGAATTTGCACTCCCTGATCTAAAGCAGCTAGGCTAGAGCAGGCTTTTAGGACACTTTCCATAAGATTATGGAGGTCACTGCACTGATAACCCCAACGTGAGTAAATTCAGTAGGCACGGGAATTTGGGACCGTGAAGCAAAATTACGCCGTAGGAATTCACCTAGACAAATTAAAGATAAAAAATTTAAGTTGATTGTCATACCGATAGAGGACAAAAGTTTGTAGTATAAGTTATTGTTTCTTTTGGTAAATTCTAAATGAAACCAAAAAATAGTACAACCTAAAATAAGTAATAGGAAACTATCAAAGTTGTGATTAACCAAACTATCACAGCGGAAATGTTCCAAGTAAATTAGACAAAAAGTTAACTTAGAAGTGAAGTAGAGACAGTATGAGGATTTAAAATAGTACACGCTTTGAAAAAAGTATCATTCCAACTTGTGGATTCCAACCATGTGGTAAATGTATTTTGAATCATGGAATATACTCTGAATCTAGTTGGACTCATGTAACGACATCAACAGATTATTAGAACTATTATAAGAATATAGATAAAGGAAATAATATTTGGAATATCCATGTAACCAAAAAGAAGAAGAAATAAGAGAAACTAGGTTTATGTCAAGTATGGTGTTGAACGTTAGGGATAAAAATCCTGAAAAGGAGGGGAGAATTTAGTTAACATCCTAAATTTTTATTGCTAGGACTTATGTAACATTAGGATGAGACTATATCATGGTAACTAAAATTTATCTGGTAATTATTTGAGTATGGAGAATTTACTCAAAAATGGAATTAAATTTTAAAGACTTAATTCCAAACCACAATTTTGGAAGAAGGAGAAACATTAATAAAGTTAGGTGGGATTAAATAAAAGAATTTAAATTATTTTTCTAAAATAACATATTATATAGTCAGTGGTATAACTAGGGGAGGAGCAAGGGTGCGACGGCCCTCCGGTCGGCTAGAAATCCCTATATATCTTGCTTATTCAAACTATTGTATTTATAATATTGTACTTTCTCTAATCCTAAATATAAAAGTTAAATAAGGAGTCTATTTTAGTCATAAATATAATATACTAATTTACTTTACCTCCCAAAATTATAATTTTTCCCCAAAGTATACTTATATGATTGCATATATTAAGAGGTTTCTATCAATGATAATTCAAATACGCATGATTAAATGTAATATTTTAGAAAAACTAACACATAATCATTACAATTAATTAACTTAATGAATTTTCTAAATTTGCATAAATTAATTAAGTAGATCTTATATTAAGGATCGTAGGTAGTAATTTATTTGTTCATCTGATGAAAAAAGTTTGTTAAAAGTTCGCCCCTCTGGTCCCAAATTTTTTGTTTCGCCACTGATTATGTTTATTTAAATATTATGAAATTTGAGAAAAAATCATAACTTAGTCAGTCTTTTGAATTTTAGAAGAGTCATGGAAAATTATAGACAAAATTATGAAAAAAGATTTGAGGATTTATAAGGAAAGAACATAAGATTACAAGTAGTGTAAAATAAATTAATATATATATGTTAAAATGAAAACTAAGTAAAGAAAAAAAAAAGAGCTGATGGAATGAAAACGTAAGACCAAATGCAAAATAATACATTTTTTTTATTTCTTCTTCACTTCGTTTGTTTCTTTGCTCCCCCTTCTTTGTGCGACACATAAAACCAGAGAGAAGGGGAGATTGGTTCGGGTTCTTTTAGGGTGTGTTTGATGCGAGGGATTTTACTCTTTTTTTTTTTTTTTTGTTTGGCACCACAAAATTTTTAGGAGAGCAAGAAATATTTTTTAAAATTTTTCCTCTCATATAAAATTGGGAGGATTTTGAAAAAAATTAAATTTTTACCTTATTTTGACTATAATATCCATAATAATTCTAAAATACTCCTTCCACATCTTACAGTTATCTAAATAAAGATATATTTTCTTCCATACCCTAGTTAATTAAACAATGTGATATTAAAATCCCCCATCTCCTCTCAATTTTTGTCAATCTAAATAAGGTAATACTAAAATCTATTAATTTCCTTTTTTTTCTTTTTCTCTCCATTAAAATCCCCCTTGCCCTCAGTTAAGTCAAATACACCCTTAAAGTATTTAGTAACTGATTTGATTTCTATTTTAATTTTCTTCTCTTTAATTTATTTTTGGATTTTTTTGGAGGAAAAAATTTAGTGCTTGATAAATTTAGAATTTTTGGTATTCCAATTCCAATTCGAATTCATTATTTATGTTTTAAGGGAGTTAATGATGTTATTTATAATAAGATTTTGTATCGTTTAATTTTCCTCAAATGATTGAGTTGAGGAATTAAAGTTAGGGTTTGGTTGAAAAATTTTGTGATTTATGATAAAGGCTCTTAGGCTCAAATTTCATAATTTATTTTAATTTATTAGAGTTTATATTGATGATTGAATAGATTGGTTTTGATGCTTATGATAAAATGTGAATATTGAAGATTTTTGGGAAAACTTTGACGCTATGTTTAGATAAAGAGAAAAGTAGGGGAGGAGAAAAATAGAAAGGAAAATAGATGGGGAAATGGATTTTACCTTCTTTGGATTAGAGGTGAAAATAGAAGGAAGAAAAAAGTGAAGGAGAAAAAAGAGCGAGGGTCTCGTGTTTTTCTCCCCAAATTTTCTCCCTAATGTTGGAGAGATTTTGGAGAGAAAATTACTCTTCCAAATCAGCCCCCAGCCCTCGTCATTCACTCATGTAGCTTCCCAAAATTCATTTTTTTAAATAAAAGGAGCTCGTGAGACTATTACCTGATGATACACACACACACACACACACACACACATATATATATATATGTGTGTGTATAATGATTCATCAAATAAAAAACGAAAATAAAATGGTTATTTAAATTATGATTTCCTATTTTATGAGTAAAAATATAAAAATCATGAGAAAATAGACAATAATACTCTTAGATTCTAATTATAAAATACTTTCAATAGGCTTAACCAAAATTTAAAAAAAAAACTTAAATTTTATTAATTTTATTTTAAAATTTAATAACATTTTAACGTTATTCCTATTTAATGTAATAAGAAGACTAATAAAATAATAGTTTACAAAATAATAAATTAAAGATAAAATTATAGATTTATATAAAAATTTAATAAAATAACTTATATTAAAGACAGAAAAAAATAATCTCTTTCATTTTATAAATAAAACTATAGAAGCATATACATTTGAAGTAATTTTGATGATATTAAATAATGTAGTGTATTAAGTAATTTTTAGCCATATATCTACTACTATATTTTAGTTTTCCTCGTTGTATATCTATGCTCATATTATTATTTATCGATAGGTCTACTTTATAAATAATTATCTTCCTTTAAAAATTATACTATTAAACTGTGACTTATTTAAAATAGTTCTCGTTTTATAAATTTATCCATATTATTTTGCAGCCCTACACATTTTTCACTTCTTAAATTTTGTATAAGAAAGAAAGATATTTGATGTTAAATAATTAATACAGATTTTATTATTATTATTATTATTATTTATTATTATTATTTTAAGTAAGCACATTATTGTCCCCCTCTTTGGGATAATATTATCTCTCTACATTTACATTAACAATAATACCTTTATTTAAAATAATAATAAAATATGTAACAATTATCTAAAATAAAATATCTTTCTCTCTTATACAACATTTAAGAAGTGAAAAATTTTTAGGCTGCAAAAAAATATGGATAAATTTTATAAAACAAGAACAATTTTAAATAAGTAACAGTTTAGCAGTATAATTTTTTCTTAAACTATAATTTTTTTAAGAAAGATAGTTATTTTTGAAGTAGAGCTATAGTAATAGTATCATTGTGTAATAATATCAGCATGGATATAAAATGGCATAAGAACGAGGAAAACTAAAAAAAAAAGGCTAACAATTACTTAATAATTAAATCATTCTATATCATCAGAATTGCTTCAAATGTATATACTTCAAATATACTTCCATAGTCTTATATATAAAACAGAGAAAGTATTATTTTTATCCTTAATATAAATCTTTTTTATTAAATTTTTTATATAAATATATAATTTTGTCCTTAATTTATTATTTTATAAACTGTTATTTTCCTGGACTTCTTAGTATATTAAATAGGAATAATATTAAAAAATTATTAGATTTTAAAATAGAGTTAATAAAATTTAAAATATTTTTTATTTTCGGTTAAACATAATGAAAGTATTTTATAATTAGGATCTAGGAATATTATTGTCTCTTTTTCTCATATTTTTATTTTTTTACTCATGAAACATGAAATCATAATTTAAAAAACTAATTTCTTTTTATTTTTATTCGATGAATCATTATATATATATATATCATCAGGTATAGTCTCAGGAGCTTTTTTATTTAAAAAAAATGAATTTTGGGTTCTTCAATTATGATGAAGTGAATCTATGCACTAACATGAATGAATGACATGGCGGGAGTGAGGGAAGGCTGGGGGCAAATTTGGAAGAGTAATTTTCTTGCCAAAATCTCTCCGATATTGGGGAGAAAATTTGGAGAGAAAAAGACATGGGACCCACATCATTTTTTCCCCATCCATTTTTCTCTTCTCTATATTTTCTTCTCTAATCCAAACATGAGAAAAAATCCATTTCCCCCTCTATTTTCCTTTCTACTTTTTTCCTCCCTTACTTTTTTTTCCATCCAAGCATAGTATAAATATTAAAAAATTTAGATTTTTAAAGAAATTGAGGAGATGTTTATTATTGTTAATAACTCTCGTGAGTGAAATAAAGTTATTGGATTATAGAAATGTGATTAGGATAAAAAAAAGCTGAATTGTGGCATTGAATTGATAATTTTTTAGAGAAATTAAAGTTAGAAAAGAAGTGAGTTTTTATTTAAATTTATATATTGTTCTACTCCTATGGTCTTTAGTATAAGAGTTATTTATCTAATTTTGGTAAATAAAAAAAATTAAATAAATCACTTAATCATAATATATGTGACCTGATCTTCCTAAAATACTCCCATATAATATTAGATTATATATAAGTTTATATATTAGATAAATTAGTTTGAAATGATGATAAATATTAGAGATATATTAGATTAAGCTCTTCTGCCAAAACACCCTCTAATTATGATGTATAATTGTAAATGAGGAATTATTGTGGTCACTAAATCTATATAAACCACTTACTTAGCGTTGATACGTAAGGGACGAACATTTACTAAGTCTATAAGCCTTAAATCGTGATTAGTAGGGGTAGATTTAGGAATTAGCCATTAGGATATAAACCTATATAAGGGAACCTAGAGGAATGCAATTCTCATGATTGAATCATATAATGAACTATTCAATGAATTCTCCTATCTTTTCTCTTTCGTTCTATCCCTCTCACTCCCTCTTCTCTCTCATTTTTCCTTTTTTCTCTACAACTACCACCCCAGTGGTATCAGGGCTAACATCCTTAGCCTGAATGCATATTACGCGCTCTTAATCATCCAAAGAAACCATGGTGGATGTACCCAAAGCAAGATTAAAAGCAATAAAAGAGGAATTAAAGGAACTGAAAGTTTTACAGTTGGTAATGAAATATCTTATGGAGGAAATAACTTTACTTACTCAAGATAGGGAGTCTAGTACTCAAGGAGGGCCAAATCACCATGAACATTATTGTCCAAGAAACGAGACCGATGGATACCAGCCTCCCACAACGTTGGCTAAAATGGATTTTCCCAAGTTCCATAGGTTAGATATGTTGTGATGGATTCAGAGGTGTTGCAGAATCTGTTTCTAAAGTAAGGTAAGCCCAATTGATCTAAGATCTTGATAAGAAAGATTCTTTGTTTTAGATTGTACATCGAAAATTGGAAGGTGCAACTGGCTAGTTTTAATCTTGATGAGAAGGGTTGGGTATGGCATTAGGTGTATGAGGAAGAGGAAGGTGAACACACGATACTGGGGATTGAATACAAGCATGTCTTAAGGGTTCGCTTTGGGTCACCATTCGAATCACCCATGGGGCATTTTAAGAAGTTACTCTAAACAGGATTCTTAGATGAGTAGAACGACGAGTTTGTTTCCCGGCCTTATAAAACGTGTCTCTTTGAAGTGCATGCCATCCAAACTTATATTGAAGGTCTCAATACTAATTTCGCTCACCAAGTTCGAGTTTTGCGTCCTCGGTCAATGTGGGAGGAGAGTAGCATTACAAAGGCCCACGAATTGAGTTTGGAAGTGGAGGTTGACGTTAGAATGGAATCAAAATAGACTCCATGGTACATGTCTAACTCATAGGATAGGTGGGAGAGTACCAAGAATCAATCTTTTAGTGACTCATGACGTCTTTGCTGGCATAATCGTACCTTGACACATCTAAAATTGGGTCAAACTCTTCTGGGTCTTCACATGTACGATCAGAGACTTCAAGCAATAGCATTAAGGGACCTCAGCATATGTCTCTTGAGGAAGTCGAGATTCATAGGCTAAAGGACTATGTTTCTACTTTCACCAACGTTATACCAAAGGGCACAATTGTCCTCAACAATGTCGCATAGAGGTTCAACTCATTGAATTAGAAGAAGTCGTGGATGCCCAAGGAGTGACACTTGACAAGGGTGACGAGGATTAGGAACCTGTACAGTGCCTTCAAAACTTGTTACATGCAATCTCAGGGAAAGTGGGAGCTTCCTCTATGCGCAGTCAAGGCCATGTGGGGAAGAGGGCGGTGTAGGTTTTAATTGATAATGGTGCGGCATTCGATTTTTTAGACTATTCATTGGCAAAGAAACTTGGGTGGAAAGGGAACCATTTGCTATTACTGAAGTTGAAGTGGCAAGAGGGGGAAGGTTGAAGGTGTAGGGGATTTGGAGAGGTTTCAAAAGGTGAATGTAAGGGCAGAAATTTGAGTGGGATCTTAGGAACATGGACATTAAAACATGCAATATAGTGGGGTACTGGATAACGGTGCACCTTGTACATCGAAACCTCCAGTGCCTAATGATTGCAAGGTTGTAAAGAGAATTTCCCTTGCAAAATTTCCTTTCAAGTTAGAAGATGCAATCCAAAGTCTAAGTGATCTAGTATTCAAAATAATATCTTCTCCTAAGTCCTTAATCTTGTAGTTGGGAGGATTGATTGTTAGATTAAATGGTTAGCAATCATTTTATCCCCTCTTATACATGCTGGTCAAAATTTGGTTAAGCAAAGGGAAGGATGAATTTGATGTTAAAGATAGGTAAAACAAGTTGTAATATATATGATTCAAGTGGTTCTAGCTTGTAGTTTTTGTTGAATTTTATTACTTGGTTTCCTAAGAGGGTGCCATGGCTATGATGTGTTATGTATCCTAAGATGTGATTTGGATGATTCTAAGGCTTCTAATGGATTCTACATGAAAAATTATGTGAAATCAAGTTGAGAAAGTGAAGTTGGAAGTATTGGAATTAAAAGTAAACTTTGACATTAATAAAGAGTAGCTCTCGGCCCTTGCAAAATTTTTAAAATTGAGGCTTAGAATCTCTGGAAGTTCCAGAAATGACTTTATGAAAAATAATTTTTAACGAATTAACTTATTGATTGGACCAATAAAACTACAGTTTCATATTTTTTTCTTTAAAGATCATTGAAAGAGTTTCAAGTAAAAATTTGGAGAACCTCCATATAATTTTTCTAGAATTAATTATAATTTTTAAAGTTGGACTGCTAAATCTAAAAAATGAACAATAAACTGTACGTGATGACCGGTTTACAAATTTTTAAATTTTGGCCATAAGTAAAGCTTCCACGTACCTAATCGCTTCTAAACATGTACTTTGAGATGTAACAAGTATGATGTTTCTATCAAAGCTCAGGAGAGTGATAAAGAAGATGATGAACTAGAAAACGAGGAAATAGGTCTTATCGTCAAAAGATTCTGTAAATTCTACAAAAATAAAGCTGGAAAGATGTTTCAATCAAAACAAAATCTTCCTTCAACATCAAAAGCACGGGGATCAAATCATATACTATGAATGCAAGAGGCCTAGTCATATTAAATCCGACTATCCACAACTATCAAAGAATGATAGTGAAAAGAAGAAAGACAAATACAAAAAAAAAAAAGGCTATAGTCACATCTATCTGAGGAGGCATCAACAAATCCTGGGATGGAAAGGCTGACAGAGTGAGATGGGTGAAAATAATGTAAGTAGTAGTGGGCCCATATCGTCAGAAAATGAACCCTTTCAATACCTCAAGAATGCAAATGGAACTCTTGAAAGAAATAAAAAGGAAGATTCAAAAATTGTAGAAGCCAAGAAGCAGAAAGAAAGGGCAAGGATATTTTCATCGTCACAAGTTGCATTCCTGATTTGTAGAAACTTTGAGCGCCAAAGTAGATTGCTGTGAAACTAAAGTCATATTCGTTTAGAAAGCTTCCAACAAGGAAGAAGAAGAAGGGGGAGAGGGCAAGCTATGACAGAGTATACGAGACCCCATTGACAGGAAACAAGCATTCATGTTCATGGACAAGAAAGGTGGATGATGATGACCATTACAGGGTTGATGGGAGTCAAACAAATTCAGTTTCTAAGGCTTTATTTCAAGATGATCAATTGATTTGAGTAAATTATATTCCACTCCTACGAAACAATTGTATATTTTTTGTGTAAATATATTGCACATTCTCATTTTTATTTTGTAAATAGCTATAGAAAGTCATGATACTAACTTTTTGTAACCTTGATCAATCTCTACCTTTTGGATAATAGGGTGGATCTTGATGAAGGTGACTATGTGTGTTGTATTACTTTTATATTTGATGCAAAGAACTGGTATAATTGTAAAGTATATAATTATGAAGGTATATTCTTACCTGAATGGTGTTGGGAACAAATGTGTTCAAGTTGTTATTTTTTCTAAGGGAGTTGTCATTCATTATTGGTAGAGTTGTTATTTTCCTACCCAGAGTCTTTTTTTTTAGTTCATTTCAAGTGTTGGCCTGGCGTACCCAATGCATTTTGGGTCTTCCAAATTGCTGGGAAGAAATGTGTCCAAGTTGTTATTCCTTCACCATGGAGTTGTCATTCCTTCGTGGTGGAGTTGTTTAAAATCATATAAATCATTTGTCAATTAGATGGGAATAAAAAGACCCAAGTTATTATTCCTTCACTAGGGCGATGCCATTCCTTCATGTTTGAGTTGCTATTTTCCCACCCAGCGGGTTGTTTTGACCAAACAATCAAAACTATGGGCAGCAAAATAACAACTCCACCACTAGGAATGACAACACTACCACGAAGGAATAACAACTCCACCCTCAATCGGACCAGGTGTTATGCTAGCGTGCCCAATGCATTTTGGGTCTCCTAAATAGCTGGGAAGAAATATGACCAAATTGTTATTTCTTCACCATAGATATTCCTTCGTGGTGGTATTCTCATTTTTTATACCCATACTCAGGTTTTCTTGTTCATTCCATGTGTTAGGCTGGTGTACCCAATGCATTTTGTGTCTCTCAAATTGATGTGAAAAAATGTGTCAAAATTGTTATTCCTTCAACATGGAGTTGTTATTCCTAAAGGTGGATTTATTTTTCTACCTTGGCAGTAATTTTTTGTGGTTCATTCATGGGAAAAAATGAGCCAAAATTGTTATTCTTTCACCACACAATTATTATTTTTTAGTGATAGAGTTTTTATTTTTCCACCAAAACTCAAGTTTTATTTAGTTTATTTTAGGTGTTGGAATAGCGTTACCAGTGCCTTTTGTGACCAATTATTTTTTTTTCACAAACCTGTTGTCATTCCTTACGTTTCAGTTGTTATGGCGTCACTGTCTGAAAAAATATGGGTGATAAAATATTAGTTGGGTGTCAAATTTCCTGTCTAACTAAGCAATGAAACGTCACACCACATGATTAAACAACATTAAATTCTTTCCTTAACAACATAAAAATGTTACATTTCTTAAACTTGTTTAATGACACGATTTGTTAGTAATTGTCATAATCTTAATTTCACATAAATAGTTCCTATTTTCTTGTTCTTGCTGGAATATTTGCCACCTAGGATAGATAACATTTGTTCCCGAAATGAGTTAGTTGGGTGAGTCACCAGCCACCACAAACAATTTACCCTTAATTGGTGGAGGTCTTCAGCTGAGTAATTTGTCATTATATAACCTTCTTCATCAACAACACTGCCATCCTAACTCTTTAACTAAGACAAAATATGAGCCACAAACAAGAATATGCATTCCACGATTAATACATAAACATCAATTCACTTAGTCACAAAAAGACAGCATTCCACAATTAAAATAATCCGTCATTTTTTCCACGGAAAGAGAAAGTGAATTTTTTTTCTCAATATAACAATGCTATGATTGCGTAATTAAAATAGTGTTATTGAACTCCAAGTTCTTGAGGCTTGTTTTTTATTCGAACATTCAAATAGGGGAAGATGCATTTATTGAAGCGGCTGTGACGACAATTTCTGCTTGATTGAGAGAGCCTGCGGGGCCTAATAATTGCTTTGAGGTGAAATAATTCTACCATGGACTAAAGAGGAAGCATTCTCTTAGGTTGTACAGCTATGACTTATAAGTTAAAACTACTAGAGGAAATTTGCATTATGTTTTATTCATATTGAGTATAATGAAATTATGTATTGTAATGGTTAACACGCATGGGGTTATGGAAAGCATTTTTGTTGCATAAATATGAGAGATATTCCAACAGATTGAGAATCAAATGGTTTGTCAATATGCAGTCTATGTGATTAGCTAACAGAGCAGTAGACAGAAGTCATATTGAATACTATCTTCTAGAAAATCATTCACTAGTGAGTATTTATTCCAGAAATTACATGTTTTCTCCTCGCATATTCAATAAGAATTCATGTCTTAGTTCGCTTGTATCAACGGTTAGTTTTTTCCCAAGTATGAAATATTGCATCCATCCCAGAACAAATACCAACGAATGCCACCGCTAGAAGAGTGGATATTGCAGAACTGAACTTTAAAGACTCTAGCAAACACCAGCCAATATGAAAAGAACGCTAGAAAAATCTTTATGATTCAAATATTCACTATTTAAACTAGGTTATTGGGTTTAGTTGAAAAAGCTAAATTTACTTGAACTAATGAAGTAGTTCTTAAATCACTCATTCTAATGAACCACCGAAATACAAAACTAGAAAGACCTAAATCATCCATTCTCCCATAAATGAGTATGCCACTATTACAGGACAGAATAGGGGCAAGCTCATTCTGGAATCTCAAAACTATTAACATCTTTCACCATCTGTTTTTCGCCTTCACCATCTTATAATCTTATAGGGCCTGTTTGGATAGGATTTTAAAAAAGTACTTATGAAAAAAAAAGGGCTTATGGACAACTTATGAAAAAGGGCTTTTAGAGAAGAGTTTATGGAAAAAAAGTGGTTTTGAATAAATAGGTGTTTGGATAGTTATTTTTAGAATGACTTTTTATGGTGGTAAATTACTAAAAAGGGTATGATTTGATTTAAAGTAAGAGAGAGGAGAGAGGTAGAGAGAAGATAAGAGAGAGGAGAGAGGGTGTAAGAAAAAGTAGAGATAAAAGAAGAGAGAAGAGAGAGGAGAGAGGAGAGGGGTAGGTATGAGAGAGGAGAGAGGGTGTAAGAAAAAGTAGGGGTAATATAGTAATTGGATAGTCCATAAGCTCTTTTACTGTTGAAAAAGCTATTTTAAATAGCTTATTCAAAACCATGGTTTTAAACCATGGTTTTGCCCAAAAGCACTTATGGACAAATAAGCCTGTTTGTTTTAAAATTTTCCCAAACCAAGGTTTTGCCCAAAAGGGCTTATAAAACCTTGGTTTGGGTGTGTTCCAAACACACCCATAGTCAGAAATTCTGGCGCTGAATCTAAATCCTATCATATTTTTAAAATCTAACGCCGAACCAAAATAATTAAATATCAAATCAAAGGAAAGAGAAATTCCCAACCCCCATCGTCTTCTCCTTCTGGAACGCTAGTAAGTTCAGTTCGAAACTGCTATTAATTAATTCAATAAGATTTATTTCAATATTTTCTCGACCTCCTCCTCCTGATCATCTAAAAGAATGACAAATGAAAAAGAAAATACAAACCCAGTCCAATCAACGGAACATCCTCTTTTGAACAACATCATTACGAAACCCAAAATAAGAAGATTAGATAGAAAAGAGATGCAATAAGGTATAAGCTATTACCGTTTCCTCATCAGAAAACTCCTCGATATCATCATCACTGTCACAACCCCATTGTAGCCACTCCTGCCTTTGGACGGACAACGATGACAACCCATCACCTGGTCCTCGGCGTAGCCGATTCAGAATCTGAGGCGGTGGGTCAGGAGCCATATCTGGATGAGAATCAGCCACATAGGGGCCGAAGCCTTCGTCATCCTCCCTGCGCACAAGGGAAAATTAAGTCTGTCATCTAAACTGTTTTTTTAAGTCACAAGTTCTGTTATTTTATAATTAAAAAAAATTAAGAGAGAATTGTATCCAAATCTAGTGAAAAGAATTAAATTATAAAAAAAATTATAAAATAATAAAATTATTGAGAAATTTTATGAGATATTATAAAATTAATTTTTTTAATTATAAAAAGATATAACTATCCTGGTGTTTAAAAAAAAAATCAAACAACCCAAAAGAAAGTTATCTTGTGGCTAGATCTTCGAGCCTTCCCAACACCCCCAAAAAAAAACCCAACTTCTATTTCTCTTTGTAGCTGTAATTGACAATAGCTCCAAAGTTTTATTTTTATTCTTTTTTCCTCGTTTTGAAATTTTTTCCCATCGTTTCAAGCTTAAGTTTTGACATCCATAATGGGTGTATCCGTTATGTGGGTATGGCAAAATATGTAAGCAAAACAATATTATCTTTTCCACAAGAATGATGTTTTTTGCCTAACAAAATTGCATATTCACGTTGGTTTGAAATGTAGATTTCTCCATCCCTGAGTTTTAGCTTGATTTCATCTGTAATTTAACAATTTTGAGGGGCCAAACTTGCATTTTTGCCTTTTATTTGTTTCTAGTTTTCTCTTTTAATTATCCCTGGTTGCTTATTTATGATGCTCTTGTTCTTGCTCTTAGTCATAGGAATACGCTCGAACTGAATTGCTAAATTGTTAGAAGGAAAATATACCCATCATGTCCCTTCTTGCACCAGGAAATTATTGCTTAGACAAGAAAGCAGCAGCGGTGAATTGGATTGTTTCTGGTTGCTTAACATTCATACGCCGACCTATTCCAATTCCATTCTTAAAGGATTACTAAAGTCATGGTTTCATATTCCAATTGGAATGGAGGTGAAGGACACTAAGAAGACGTGTAAGAATATAAATCCAAACAGAACAATTTTAGTTGTTTGTATATTTTTTTTGTATAAATGTATTACACACTCTTTTATGTTTTGTACATAGCTGTTTAAAGTGATCATAGTAATTTTTTATAACCTTGATCAATCTCCACCTTTGAAAAATAGGGTGGATCTTGATAAATGTAATTATGTGTGTTGTGTTGTTGTTATACCTATGTAATTGTAAAGTGTATATATATAAAGATATATTCTCACCTGAATAGTGTTGGGAATCAATATACCAAAGTTGTTATTCCTTGCCTAACGAGTTATCATTCATAATGGTGGAGTTATTATTTTGGTACCCATATTACTGGTGTTTTAGTTCATTCCAGGTCTTGTGCTGGTGTGCCTAGTACACTTTGTGTCTCCCATATTCCTGTAAGAAATATACCCAGATTGTTATTCTTTCACCATATACTTGTCATTCCTACTGGTAGAGTTGTTATTCTGCTACCCACAGTGATGGTTTTGTTGGTTCATTCAAGGCATTCTGCTAGTGTGCCCAGTGCATTTTGGGTCTCCCAAATTCATAGGAAGAAATATGCCCCAGTAGTTATTCATTCACCATAGAGTTGTTATTCATAGTGGTGTAATTGTCATTCTTCCACCCAAACTAACTTTTTTTATTCATTCCTGGAAAAAAAGGTGTCTAAGTTGTTATTCTTTCACGACATAGTTGTTATTTTTTAGTGGTCGAGTTGTTAATCTTCCACCTATACAGTAACATTTTTAGTTAATTCCTAGAAAAAATGTGCCCAAATTGATATTTTTTCACGATGGAGTTATTATTTTCTAGTGATGGAGTTGTTATTCTTCTACCCAGACAGTAATTTTTGGTTCATTCATAGAAAAAAATGTGCCCAAGTTGTTATTCTTTTACGATAGAGTTGTTATTTAATTACTAGTGGTTGAGTTGTTATTTTTTTACCCAAATAGTAATTTTTTGGTTCATTCTTGAGAAAAATATACTAAGTTATTGTTCATTTACTATTGAGTTGTCATTCATTTGTGATGGACCTGATATATACAATTACAAATACGTTTATGCTTTTAAGAAAAAAAGAAAACAGTAACAATCAATCCATGCTGCTAATATAGCTGTTTAATTTCTTTTAAATGAGCCAGACATTACATTTTTTTTTAAAGTAGTAAAAGTATATTAGCTTAGACAATAATGCATGACATGTGTTAAATTGAGCATAAATTATACAATACTAATTGATTGGTAGAGGCAATTAATATATTTCAACAATACAATACTGCTTGATTGGTAAAGTCAATTAATATATTTCAACAGAAACCAGACAACAATCATAATAACAGTTGCTCTTTGAACTTGAGCTTGCAGGAGTATTTGCCACTGCCTTTGATGCGCATGGTCCCATAGTGATCACGATAAATTTTTCCTAGTATGATATTGTATATTGAAGTGGTGACCTTGCTCTATTGGAATGTTTCACCATCTTCACACTGAAGAGTGAGGACACCCACAGGATCTAGCTGGATAGAACGCCCCCAAAACTGGCCTTTCAAATTGGAATCTGCCCAGAATTTCTATCCTCTTCCCTCACAGTGACAAGCAACAACCATCGGATAATGACTAACCTGCAACGAACTTCTTGTTAGAAAAAATTAGCAGTGTATCATAGATAGATAGATATACCATGGAACATGAGAAGACAAGAAAATGACAAGTTAATCCTTGTCGTGTTCTCCAATTTTGACTATTATGGGTGAACATTTGATTTATCAGTATAATACTGTGCAGCTAAATCCAGCACATGCTCCACCGAATGCAGGTCTTCTTTCCAACATCGTAAAAGGACAGAAGGCTCTTCAGTCTCAGCAAACTCTGTCACAGGCAACACTTACTTTAAAATCCAAGTCCACATGCTTCTAGACAGTAAGGTGCCGTGAAATATCATCAGAAATTGCTATGGCATGATTTTTAAAGATGACATGGGTACAATGGTGACACAAAGGTAAGCAAAAATAGTCTCATGATCACACACTGGTATCTTGATACAAATACAAATAGTATATAATCATAATATTATGATGATGATGATGACGATAATAATGACGACATTAATTTTCGGGGATGGTCCAACCATGGAAGTGTACAATAATTTTAAATGAACAATGAGATCTTTTAGAAGCTGTCTGTACACATGGTGATGGTGGTGACAACAATGAATAATAACTCTATAGTAAAAGAATAACAACTTGGAATATTTCTTCCCAGTTAATTGACAAAAGATTTAAATTTTAAAGAATGACAACTCCGTATGAAAAAAATAATAACTCCAATAAGAAAGAACAACTCCCTCGGGACAAAATAACAACTGGGGGCATTAGTTCCCAACAACTGGAATCAACTATAAACATGCAACTTGGGCACATTTATTCCCAATACTATTTATGTGAGAATATAACTTTATATATATAAACTTTACAATTACACCAGTTCTTTGCATCAAATATAAAAGTAATACAAAAAATCACTATTATGACTTTGCACAACTATTTACAAAACAAAAAGAAGAGTGTGAAATGCATTTACACACAAAAAATATACAAGTAACCAACATTGCTCAGCTTGGATTTGGATTTTTGCATGTCTTCAATGTGTGTCCTGATAGCTGTAATTGTACAGTATATAAGCAAAGGGATGGAAGTGATTGGGTAAACAATAGTGTTAGTATAAGCCAACCTCTGAAGCCACTTCAATTTTCCTTTAAAGCCATACCACATAGTACAATGCCGACTAAAGAATATCTCAACAGAGCCAAGAGCCCGTCTATAAATTTCGTATAATTGATCTGAAAGATTTCCTGGAGCAAATCCCTTGAAAGCTACTCTTTTTGGTATGAAGTATGCTAATTTGTATCCTCTACAATGCATCTTAAAACCAGTCAAGATGCCTTCCGTGACTGAGCCATAAATCTAACCAATCTACAAAGAAAATAAATTTCTGAAGAAGCCGTAATTGGTGCGTAATCATGGCTGGTAACAAAATCTAGCAATTTAAGGAAAAAAAAAACTCGTTGCAATAAATGTCATTACCTCTTTGCGCCCTTCTGTTTGAAAAGCTACTGACTCGAAATATGAATCTTTATTAAATGTAAAATTAGAAGTTACAACACAATGTCCATACGTCTCTTATTTATATACAACCTGTCACGTTCATATATCATCTCATATCTAACTAACTAATCTACTTGTCAGCTACCCAATTAATAAAATAATTACTATTAAAACATATTTACAATTTATTGGTTTAACACTACCCCTCAAGTTTGTGACTATAAATGTCTATAGTCCCTAACTTGCACATAATCCTATTACTGTCTTCTTTTCTAAGAGCCTTAGTCAAAATATCTACATGTTGATCTTTGCTCCTAACATGTTCAAGCTTAATATATCACACCCTTTTGCAATTTCTCCCGCACAAAATGACAATCCACTTCTATGTACTTTGTGCGCTCATGAAATACAGGATTTATGGCGATGTAAATTGCTGACTGACTATCACAGAAAACTTGTACAGGTTCCAGGTTATGTACCTCCATATCTTTAAATATCCTAGAGATCCATACCACTTCAAATACAGCTTGACTTAAAGTTTTATATTCTGCCTCTGCTAAAGACTTCGAGACGATTGACTGCTTTAATTTCCAGGATATTGATGACCTGGAAAGCTTGACCACGAAGCCTGTTACTTATCTGCGAGTATCTGGAAATGTCCCCCAATCTGAATCCACAAAGCACTCTAACTTTGTAGGTTGTCCTGCTGCTATCAATATTCCAAGACCTGGTTGATTTTTAAGGTATCTAAAAACTCTTATAGTTGTATTGTAATGGGACCTCCTAGGTGCATTCATAAACTGGCTGAGACCCTGCACAACAAAGCATAAATCAAGTATGGTCATAGATCAATAGGATAATCTCCCTACCAGCCTCCTATATGTAGCAGGATAGGGTAGCAGCAGATCATCTTATTCTTTCTTAGGATTCGCCCTCAACCTTGTGCTTTTCTCTATCGGCACATGAAGAGGCTTAGCAGTAGACAGACCCATGTCAGTAATAATGTCTAGAGCATATTTTCTTTGATTAAGTACTATACCCTTGCTTGATCTTGCTACCTCTATTCCTAAAAACTATTTTAGCTCTCCCAGATCCTTTATCATAAACTTACTATGCAAAACTTGTTTTAACTCATTGATTCTGTCAGGTCTATTTCCTGTTATAATCATGTCATCAACATAAGCCAGCACCAAGGTAATTTCAGATTCATCCTTTCTAACAAATAATGAATAATCATATTTACTTTATTTAAAACCTCCTTCTAACAGTGCATTTGTACGCTTAATATTCCATTGTCGTGAAGCTTGCTTGAGTCCATACAATGATTTTGTCAACTTGCAGGCCTTATTCCCTGTCAAGTTCCCAAAACCTTGTGGGATCTGCATATATATCTCCTCCTCCAAGTCACCTTGAAGAAAGGCATTATACAAGAGGGCCCAATCATTCTTGACTGCAAGGGAAATGCCAATTCTAATGGTAACCATTTTAATCACTGGTGAAAATGTCTCAAAATAGTCTATTCCTTCATGCTGACTGTAGCCTTTGGCTATTAATCTAGCCTTAAACCTATCAATGTTGCCATTGGAGTCATATTTCACCTTAAATACCCACCTACACCCAATTGGTGTTTTGCCTTTCGGTAGGTTAACTATCTGCCATGTACCATTTTCCTCTAACGCTTTTATTTCCTTCTACATTACATCCACCTACCTTGGGTCTTGAGATGCCTCTTCAAAGCTACGAGGCTTAACAATATTATCAATTTTTAATAAAAATGCTTTATAATCTGAAGAAACATTTGAATAACATAAATGTGACTCCAAAGGGTACTTTACCTTTCTTTTACCAGTATCATGACTCCCTTGTGAATCTGCAATAGAGGCATATCCAAAGAGAATATGTGTTAAAGGCCGTAATGTGTAGTGGTAATCCTGCATCCATGCAGGAGACCTTCTTTCACGCACTAGTCTCCCAAGAGTTGGGTGACTTTCTTTATTACTCAAATCTTGAATATTTTCTCCCTCACTTGGAAGATTAGTACTGTGTATGGATGGTTCTAAGACATTTTCCTTCATTTGAATTTGAGGTACATGGGATTCATCATACTTAGAGAAATCATGACTAAATGGATCAATCATGTAATCATCATTTTCTCCCCCTTGATTGATGGGTGTAGAGTCCCGAAAGGGATACTTACTTTCAATGAAGACAACATGATGATTAACACACATAGATGTAGTTGTAATATTATACAATAGAAAACCCTTTTGAGCATCCAAATAACCCATAAAAACACAGGGGTTAGATCGAGGACAAAACTTGTCATGGGAATGCAAGTTAGTAGCATATGCGAGATAACCAAAAACTCTAAGCATGGACAAATCAGGTTAATAATCGTACAGAATTTCATATGGGTTTTTATAATCTAAAATGCGAGATAGTGTTTGATTAATAAGAAAAGTAACAGTGGCAATACACTCTCACCAAAACTTTAAGGGGACCCCAGACTGAAAGTATAGGCTCCGTGCAACATCCAAGAGATGCACGTGCTTTCGTTCAATAACCCCATTTTGCTGAGAAGTATATGGACAGGTTGACTCATGAATCACGCCTTTATTACTTAAGTAAGTACGCAATTCATGATTCACAAACTCAAGACCATTGTCAGTTTGTAATTGTTTGATTAAAGCAAAAAATTGAGTAGAAACAAAGGCAAAGAACTTCTTCAAATGGAAAGTAGCTTCACTTTTATTGATCATTAAGAATGTCCATATAATACATGAAAAATCATCAACTATAGTAAGAAAATAAAGATACCCCTTATAAGTGGGTTCTCTATATAGTCCCCATACATCTGCATGAAATAACTCAAAGCAATTACTGGTCTTTGAGGAACTAGAAGAAAAGGTAATCGAGTTTACTTAGAATGAGCACAAATGTCACATTTATCATGATGACAGGAACTTTAGTCCTAATCAAATATGTAGAGATATTATAAGAGATATTAAAAGATATTTAAATATCCTGTAATTAGTATATAGGATAAGATATGATATTATTTTATTAGTATCTAGGATTATCTAGAATTGTTTATTGTGTGTATATATCCCTTCTGAATATCAATAAAGTACAAGTATTATTCATATGAAATAACATGGTACCAGAGCAAGGTTACAATCGGTAGCTCCCCTGAAGCTTATCATCCGAGCAGCAACCATAAGTTTCTAATGTCAGTTTCATGCTTCAGCCCGTGACAGCGCGTGTAATGCCCTTCTTCAACAGTGTTCGTCTTCTCCGGCATCGACTCACTGAATCTAGCCTACCCCTAGTAGTTTTACACTCTAGTTCAAAGTTTCCAAGTTGGGTCATCTCTGTTTTGTTCGATTCACGATCCCCTCTGTCCCAGTGAGACAGTTTTGGCGCCTTGGTTAATATTTTCTTGCTGATTAGTCCCTAGAGTGGCCTTTGGTTGCTGTATTTACTTTGATTAAGTGCTTCCAGTACTAATTGGCTATCTATCATATCACATAATATCTTGTGTAATGCCTTTGTGTTTGGTATTTTCTGTGGTAAAGCCCCTGGTGTGGCTATTGATCTCTCTAGTATATTGTTCTTGGCTTGGATGCTTGTTGATTATTTATCCCTAGTGTGACATCTGGTTAAGCTTTTTTGATCTGGATATAGCGATTGGTTTGCTAAATCTTCTCCTATGGTATTTTATGGATTATAACTGTGATAACACATTCATAATATCTGCCTCGAAGTATGTCCAGTTTCTTAAATAAGGCAAGTTGCAAAAGCACGTCACTCTGAATGTTAGTGGTCTTATTGCAAAAAGTAATATTGAGACATGTTTGTGTTGGAGATTATGCCCTAGGGGCCAATCATAACCTTATGAACATTGTTGATTTATGAATTTCTTAATTATGTTATCACATTATCTGCATGTTTACTATGATGACAATCCTTGAATAACTCGTAATCTTATCCTAAATGTCCCTGGTCGGTCATCTATGCGGGAGCAGAGATGAAATAAGACCAGTATGACTTTGAAGATATATAGAGATATAAATCAAAGTCATAGGCACATGTAAGAGTACAGGGTGTCGGACCGACCCGCTATGAGAGAGTTGCATGGGTTAAGTCATAAGCTTCTCTCATATACAAGCCATGTCACTATGCCCTTTGACCTGAGATCATCATGGATTCCTACATGACGAACGCTCAGGTTTGACCTAGTCAAAAGTCACTTTTGACCGAGTGATCATAAAGGCTATGTTCGGGCTTAGTGATTTTTCATGCGGAGGAATGTGAATGGTCAAGATGGAATTTGTCCCTCACATTCGTAGAGAGATATTACTGGACCCCTCGATGAGTGAGTCTGAGAAATGTATGGCCATACTATAATGGAAGGGTAGTTCCATTTCTATAGTCAGACTACTCAGGGATCGAGAAAGTAACGGTCAGGAATAGGAGGATGACGTTTACTATGCCTCATCCATGACCGAAATATCGTGTGACAAAAGGGACGTGAAATGGTTGTATGAAAAGTAATATCGTTCATCGATCCTCATATGATTTGGGTAGTCATAATGTCTTGCTAGAGACCGCTTACGACTTGTGGATCAGTATAGTAACTGGCCTACTGCCAACTTCATATGGGCTTACAGGGTCGCACACAAAATAGCCCAACTCGAGCTGTGATGTCCAGGTTTATTGAATCTAAGACATGTCTTGATTCAATGAATAATCTAGGATGAATTTATATATTTTGTATATATATAAATTTGTATATATATATTATATATAATATAAGAGATATTTGCAAGATTTAATTTATAAGGATAAATTAAATCTCTATCACTTTTAAATTTGAAATTCAAATTGATAAGATATCTCAAATTTGATTTATGAGAATAAATCAAATATAATTCCGTCTTATCTTTATTTTAAATTAAATAAATAGGTGAATTAAATCTGTGGGATGGATTTAATATAAACCATATTTATTTAATTAGTTTCTTATTAAATTATGTAATATATGATATTGTATTAATTTCAGAATTAATATAAGATTAATTCTGAAGCCCGGCCCAATTAGAAGCCCGATAGCATCCTATATATTTGACATTAGGAGCTAGGGTTCTACACATCTATCTTTACACATCTATACAGACGTGAGAAAAAGGGGTAGGAGAGTGCAAAAGGTTTGCAGATAAGAAACTGTCAGAATAGAGACGGTGAGGACAAAATCTTGAGAAAACCCTAGAGGGACAAGAGGCGCTAGCACGTCATTCGTGGTTGGAACGCTGTTCGTGTAGATACCGGTAGAGGAAGCCGATCTGAGCTGTCGACTTCTTGCGATCGAGAAAAGAAACCAGACACGAAGATAGGTCGTGACCTATTGACACTGAGGTCGCGACCATACGGGCATCTGAACGTCAGAAATCCGAAAAGAGGAGACAGGTCGCGACTTGAAGCTAACGAGGTCGCGACTACAAACTCCAGAGACGTCCGGTCATGACAAGTAGCAGAGGAAGTCGCGACTAACAACTCCAGAGGCGAGGTTGTGACGTGAAGCTGAGTAGGTCGCGACTGAAAGTTCCAGAGGCGAGGAGTCGCGACTAGTGGATACGGAGGTCGCGACTAAAGCTTGAATACGAAGGTAACACTTCTTTCTCCTTGACTTAAACACATTCGGTAGATCCTGGCTGGGAATGGAAAAAAAATTTTAAAGTTAATTTCCGTTGCGTGTCTTCCAATTCCCAACAGTTTGGTCTCTTCTACTTCTAAATGGATCATAGATTTGGGTGCTACTGACCACATGATAGGTAACCGTCATCTCTTCTCTACTTATGACTCATATTCTAATCCATCAAGTATTACCATTGCTAATGGTTCCTATTCCCGTGTTATTAGTTATAACGTAGTAAGTCTTACTCCTTCCATTTAGTTACCTTTGGTGCTGCATGTACTTGACCTTGCATTTAATCTTCTTTCTTCGAGCAAGCTTACCTGTGATATTAATTGTTGTGTTTCATTTTATCCTCATCACTGCTTGATTCAGGATCTCTTGACGAAGAAGATTATTGGTAGAGGTTACAAATCTGGCGGTCATTACTTCTTTGATGATCAGGGGTCTCGTGCGGTGGCTTATGCCGGTGGTGTCACTCCTTTCGAAGCACATTGTCGTTTGGGTCATTTATCTTTATTGTATTTAAAAAGGTTTATCTTTAGTTTTAACATTTGTCATCATTAGATTGTGAGTCATGTTAATTTGCTAAACATCATCGTTTTCCTTTAGTATCTCAAGTCAATAAACGGGCTTTGTCTCCTTTTGAGTTAGTACATTCTAATGTTTGGAGTCCATGTCTAGTTGAGTCCAAAGATAGTTTCAAGTACTTCACTACATTTGTTGATGATTATTCCCACACTACTTGGTTATATTTAATGAAAAGTCGTTCTGAGTTGCTCTCTCACTTTTGTGCCTTTACTGCTAAAATTAAAAATCAATTCCATACTCCTATCCATACCCTACATAGTGATAATGCTAAAGAATATTTTTCTAAATTATTTCACTCTTTCATGCTTCAAAACAAAATTCTACATCAATCTTCTTGTGTGGATACACCAGCTCAGAACGGTGTTGCCGAAAGAAAAAATTGCCACTTATTAGAAGTAGCCCGTGCACTTTTATTTCAAATACAGGTTCCAAAACCCTTTTAGGCAGATGCGGTCTCCACTGTTTGTTTTCTCATTAATCGCATGCCCTCATCTGTTCTTGATGGTCACATTCCCTATACTACTCTCTTTTCTTCCAAGTCTCTGTTTCCCATTGATCCTAAGATTTTTGGTTGTGTGTGTTTTGTTCGAAATGTGCATCCTACTGTCTCTAAATTAGTTCCCAAGTCCCTCAAGTATATCTTTCTTGGCTACTCTCGAGTTCAGAAGGGTTATCAGTGTTTATCTCCTACTCTTAATCGTTATCTAGTTTCTGCAAATATTACTTTTCAGGAATATGTTGCATATTTTGCCTCTAACACTTCTACTCCTCCTTCTCCACCTGTGGAGAAGGACACTCTTCTGGTATATTCTATTATTGCCTCATCATCACCGGCCCTAACTCCCATAGCGACACCTGGTCTACCACCTTTGTCTCAGGTTTATACCAGACGTTTGAAGGAAATCAATCCTGCTATTGTGCTAGATTCGGCTCCACCATTATCTGCTTCTTCATCAGATCCTGCAGCGAGCATCACTTACCCTGAGCCTGACCCAGGCTCAATTTTTGACTCTGAGACACCTCCTGTTCCAGATCCTGATCCCTCCCTTGATTTGCCCATTGCCCTCCGAAAAGGTAAATGTACTTGTGCCTATCCTATTTATTCTTTTGTTTCCTATAACCACCTCCCCACTGCTTCTCATGTTGTCGTTGCCTCTTTAGACACTATTTTAGTACCTCAGTTCCTTCTTGAGGCCTTGTCCCACCCGGGCTGGCGTTCTGCTATGGAAGAGAAGATGGCAGCCCTTGATTGTGTTGGTATATGGACCTTAGTGGATTTATTGATAGGAAAGAAAACCATTGGGTGTAAATGGGTGTTAACCCCTAAAACTAAGGCTAATGGCACACTTGAACGCCTTAAGGCACGTCTTGTTGCTAAAGGCTATGCTCAGAAGTATGGTGTTGACTACTCTAAGACTTTCTTCCCTTGGCCAAGCTCTCCTCTGTTCGTCTCTTCATTTCTCTGGCCACTACTTATAGTTGGGATCTCTCTCAATTGGATATAAAAAATCCCTTCTTAAGTGGTGATATTCTTGAAGAAGTATACATGGAGCAACCACCGAGTTTTGTTGCTTAGGGGGAGCGTGGTAAAGTGTGTCTCCTTAAGAGATCTCTATACGGGTTGAAGCAAAGTCCTCGAGCATAGTTTGATAGATTTAATATTGTTGTGAAGGACTTTGGCCTGTGCTAGAGTAAGTGTGATCATTCTGTGTTATATCAAAGAACATGTGCTGGCATGATTCTACTAGTTGTTTATGTCGATGATATTGTAATTATGGGGAGTGATATCTTAGAAATCTTATCACTCAAGTCATTCCTTAACTCCCACTTTCAGATGAAGGATCTGGGTTCATTAAAGTACTTCCTAGGGATTGAAGTCATGAGGAGCAGGAAAGACATCTTATTGACTCAGAGAAAATATGTTCTTGATCTGCTAAAGGAAACTAAAAAACTAGGAGCTGCCCCAACTAGCTTCCCTATGGTTTATAATCCTCTGCTTGATGCTGATGGTAATATACCATATGAAAATCCCGTTGAAGCTGCTAAAAGCATGCCGTTTGAGAACCCAGAGAGGTATAGGAGATTGATTGCAAATTGAATTATCTTACGATGACCCAGTTTGATATTACTTATCCAGTGAGTGTCCTTCGTCAATTTATGGTCTCGCTAACTGTCCGACAGTGGGAAGCCTTATAACATGTGTTACATTACTTGAAGGGATCTCCAGGTCATGGGATATTGTACAAGAATCATGCTCACATAGATATTGAGTATTTTTGCGATGCCGATCATGTGTGGATCAAAAGCCATAAGACGGTCTACTAAAGGATAATGTGTTTTTATAGGAGAAAATTTAGCATCTTGGAGAATCAAGAAACAAAATGTGGTGTCAAGAGCGAGTGCAGAAGCAGAATACAGAGCCATGGCATAATTAGTACATAAGATAGTTTGGATATATCAGTTATTGAAGGAGGTTGGCATTAAAATCTTGTTACCAGCAAAGCTGTGGTGTGATAATAAAGTGGCCCTACACATAGCTTCTAATTCGGTATTCCATGAACACACGAAATATATTGAAATCAACTGTTATTTTATTCGAGATAAGATCAAGGAAAACTTTGAAACATCCTTACTTTCGTATGTCTTAGGGACCATTTAGTAGCTTTTAGAACCATTTTGATGGTCATTAAAGCCCAATTTCTCAATCTGGAGTTTTACTCTTATCGAGTACTGTTTACTGTGTGAATTCCAGATGAGTGACCTGACTTCGAAAAATCATAACTAATTCTAGAAAAATCAAAATTAAGAGGTTCCAATTGCTACATGAAGCTAACTCAATTATCTTTCAGGAAAAAATAACTCGTTGACCATGCATTGACCTAGTCAACGTCAGTCAACATTTCTACTTTACTGTTTATCCAACGTTTTTCTCCTGAATCCAGCATTCTGGTCCCAACTTTGATAATTTATATCTTCATGTGTAGACATCCAAATGAGACGTTTTATATATCAAATTAAATCTTGGTATGTCTACTATTTACCATAAACATTTCATACATTTATTCATCCATTTATTATTTTTAATCATTTATCAAACATGACCTTGTCATCACGTGTTACTGTTCACAGTGGTAATTTTCAGCAATCAACTTTGCATACATATGCATACACCCATCATATATCAGTCAAACATTCCAAACAATATCTTTATTAAATAATAAGTCATTATACATCAGGGCATATATGAAATCCTCATATTTCTATTACATCATTTTCTGCCTGAAATTCGGCAGCATAACCGCTACGCTTCATCTTCAGAAAGTAACTAATCTTGTACCGATTCGGTAATTCCCGTGAGAACTACCATTCTACGTAAGTACCCAGGACAGACTGGATGAACTGGCTAGGTCCACTCACTTCCAGCCTCCTTAGACAGTACTTACGTACACAGTACGTATCAGCTCCTTTCTTTACTATTACCATCTTGTCATAATTTCGGCAGCATAACGGCGTCTCTTAAAATTTCCAAAATTCACTTTGACATAACCTCCCCTGTAATGGTTTAATTATTGGGATGAGATTTGGGAGAATCTCAGTAGCAACAATCATAACAATATATGTAATGCAGAGTGACAGTGCTTGCTTGTGATTGTGTACAGATAAGTATGCCGCATGCTTCCATGCTTAATAACATATGATCATAGCATTATAGCAGAGCTTCAGACATAACATATAAGACAACAATCCAACCAAATAATAGCACAACAAATCACAAAGCCATTACATAAAAGCTAGGATTAGTTACTACCTCAAGAGCTTAGCAGAACTTTACTATCTCTATACTGCTTCCAACTCCGCCAGAATTTCCTTTCTTTCTTTCTTCCTCTCACTTTCTCTCTCTAGCACTTCCCCCTCTCTCTTAAAGGCTCCTTGGCCATGGCATATGAATGAATGGGGGGTATTTATAGTTTTGGTCAATGGCATTCTTGTAATTTTGAAGCCATCTGATCCTGTGGTCCTGGTTTTTTCGAAATTTCCTATTTTTCTTTATTCCTTTTACTGCATCATGCATGACATCATCTCAAAGCCACCTCATGGGACACCTCATCATGCACATTTCTCACATGGAGAAATTGCAAGCTTCTTGGACACCTCATCAGCTGACTCAGCCGATCCAGTCCAATCCAGTACCGGTCCGGTCCTATTTCCCACAAACTGGACTCACCGGCTAAGATTGTGCCACATGTCCTTAACTTTTCTTCTCCCTCTAAGATGACGCCATGTGGCATCTGGAAGGGACCTTTCACGCCTTCCAATGCTATCCAGATAAGTCCAGGACTTTATCTGATCACCTCCTCGGTTATCGTGCCGACCGAGTAACTTTACTTTATTAAAACAGCATTAAAATAGTATTTTAATGCCACTTTTCCCCACATATCACTGGGCCTACGTTTTTGGGCTCTGGGAATGTTATCTTGGATCCTGATCAAGCTCAAGTACTCTGATGGCTCGATTCCCAAGAAACATCCCTTGGCAAATTACCAAAATACCCTTGGGTGCCCTTTCTTACACTATTTTAACCCTAAGGGTAAAATCATCATTTTACACCCTTCTATACCCTTTCAGGGCATATACTGACTCTGAGTAACTTTATCTGTATGTGCCTTGGCTCCTGGGCCTGTCCAGAATGACCAAAATGCCCTCATACATCTACTACCCCTTTAGTACAACACAGGGGCATTTTCGTAATTTCGCACTTTTCCGGGGTTCTGCCGGACACTGGCCCACCTATCAGTCCAAGTATCTTATTAGGCCTTTGATGGCGCCATTATTGGGCCTTTCAGGGTCCATTACCTTCATGGCACGCATTACGAGGAATCTTCCTCTGCCCATATTCATCGAGTACTTCAACCATTATGCACCGTTTCTACATGTCTCCGGACACCGGGTCCTTTTACCAGATACACTGACCTACTGTGTTCTGGCATCCCTGTGGGTCATAACAGTCATCTGACTGAGGTCATCCGAACTCATTCAGTCCCTTTTTAAATACCGATAAATCTCCCTATCGGATACCCGGAAGCCTCACACTCCCGTCTGGATTTTCTAATTTACGAATAACTTTTTCTACAGGCCTCCTATCGGTATTCTGTCAATTTCCTGACATCCGCCCCATAAGGACGCATCATTCTGTATTTTCTCACTTAGATATGAAATCTAGGATACCCGGTAGGAATTTTTATAACTTTTGGACTATCAGATCAATTCTGGCTATCTGGAGTCTTGAAAAATTCCTGTATTAAGCCAGATTACCGAGTGTCACTTGCTCTCTCAACTGGTGAAATCTGGGACTGAAATACTTTCGGGCAGTCCAAACCACTTCCGGCCTGACTTTCTTTAATTATACTTTAGCCCCAAGGAACTTTTCTTCTTTTCAATTAAGTCCCTTTTATTTGGCTAAAATTACACTTAAGGACCCCACCTTTTTGTCTACTTTTCCTTTTTGGCTTTAAACTTTCCATAATTGCACTTAAGTCCCTTCATTTTCTTTCTTTTGCAATTTAATCCCTTTCTTTGCATAAATGGCCACTATATCCCTAGGGACTTTCACTATTTACACATAAGTCCCCGGACTTTCACTTATTTGTAGTTTAGTCCCTAAAACCCTCTGTATGTTTTCAGGACTTCTGCTTAAAGGGATATATCTATTTCAGGCTACTTACTAAGTCTCTGGCCTGAAAATTGGGATGTTACAAACTTCATGTCTACAGAACATGTCAGATCCAGTGATCAACTGGGTGATCTCCTCACCAAAGCTCTTAATGGGATTCGAGTTGAATATCTTTGTAACAAGTTGGGCATGATTGATATCTATGCTCCAACTTGAGGGGAGTGTTGTAATATCCTAATTTTTTGTACTGAATAGTATGTACAGGTTGTACGTAATATATGTGAAATTTTCTAAGGAAAATGTAGCCATTTATGTAAAGAAATGGATTGAATTGAAAAAGGAAGAAAATGCAAGGACTTAAGTGAAATTATAAAAGTTTTAAGGCCAAAAGAGAAAGTAGAAAAAATGTGGGGCCTTTAAGTGTAATTTTAGCCAAATTTGAGGATATAAGTGTAATTTATGAAAAGTCAAGGGGCAAGATGGTAATTATGGAAAGTTGAGCCGGAGTGGCTTAGAACTGCCCGAAAGCATTTAGTCCTAAATTTTACCAGTAGATAGAGAAAATGATGCTGGTTAATTTAGCCTAAAATAGAAATTTTTCTAAAGTTCCAGGTAGCTGAAATTTATCTGATAGTCTGAAAGTTATCTAAATTTTTTATCAAATCTCCTAGACCTCAGTTATGGGTGAAAAGTTACAGGAATGTGCGTCCTATGAAGCCAGAGGTCGAGGAACTGACAGAATACCGAAAGGAGTTCTGTAAGAAAAGTTATTCACTTTTTAGTGAATTTAGATGGGAGTTTGTGAGCTCCTAAGATCCGATAGGAAGATTTAGCAGTAAATAAACTGGGACTAAATGAGCCCAGATGACTTAACACAGAGACCTAAAAGAACAAGTGACGTCAAGAAGGCCCAATAAAATCATTGGACTGATAGGAGGCCAGTGTTCAGAAATTAGCCGGAAAAGTGCGAAATTACGAAAATGCCCCTGTGTTGCATTAAGGAGCAGGAAATGAATGGAGGATATTTTAGTCATTTTAGATAGGCCAAAATGCCAAGGTAGGTACAGGAAGGATTAGTCAGAGCCAGTATATGCTTTGATAAAGTACAAAGAGGTGTGAAATGATAATTTTGCCCTTAGGGTCAATATAGTGCAAGAAAGGGCACCAAGGGTATTTTGGTCATTTCACAATGGATGGATATCAGATAAAATTTGATAGTAAATTATTATAATTAATATGAGAATTTATGGAGTTGACAGAAGTAAAAAAGGAGTCCTGTAGAATTAATTACGGAATTTATGGTGAAAAAGGACACCGATAAAGGGTTAAAGGAAATATATGTAATTTTTATCAGGACTTCTGGGTCTCAGAAAATTATGAAACTTTGTAGAGAATTTATTTTATATTATAATGAATTTCTAAAAATGTTAGAATAATTAAAATAGGTGTTTAACATTTATTCTAAGATCAGGGTAATTTAAGGATATCGGTATAAGGAAAGTGCATTGGGATTTGTGCTAATTAGCTATTGGACCTAAAAGAGGCCCAACATTTCGTCCTAGGACAGCCCAGTAAGTACCAAAAGTTATTTTGGAGACCAAGTCCAATAACGAATAATTTATGGATTTTTGAAAAGGACAAAAAAGAGAGAATAAAGTAAAAATTAGGGTTTACACATGGTGGGACCCACAAGGACTTCACACATGGAGTACAAGGCAAGGGGAGGAGCTGATTTTTTTCATGTGATTTTATCTCAACTTGTCTTGGTGGGCAAGACAAGATTCAAGGTGTAATCTTGGCCATTAGATCAAATAGTAACCAAAGCAATCTTGGCCATCCATTTTCAATGGAATTTTTCTATAAATCCCCCACCAATTCTGCATAAATCGTAGCTCATGGAACCCTTGGGGAACCTCTTGCAAAATGAAAACTCAAGCCAAGACAAAGAAGAATTCAAAGGTCAAAGTTCAAGCAAGCTAGAGATTAAAAGTAAGTAATCTATCCTAGCTTATTTTCCTTTAATTTGGGAGCTTGAACTTAGGGTTTTCATAGAAGAAAGTTGAGTTTTCTCTAAGGTATTTAGGTTGCCCAAAACCTTAGATGAAAGGAGAAAGAAGAAATTAAAGTTAGAGTTATGTGATTAAAGCTTAAACAAGCTAGTTAGATGAATTGTTGTTGAATCAAGTTGATGTTCTTGACTTTGCCATGGAGGAAATATTTTGATTTGCACTGTTCATGCACTGTTTATGATAGAAGGAGATGTAATTTCAATGATCTAATGCTTCCATTGAGTTTATATGATGATTTTGTGTAGGATTGGATAGGTTTTGAGCCTTGGAAGCATTGGAATTGAAAGATGTAATGTTTGGAATTATTCTCTATTACTGTTCACTCACATGAACAGTGATTAGAATCTCATGATTTTGATGCTTCCAGTAGTTTTAAAATGAAAAGTTGTGTAGAGTAAAGTAAAGAAACAAGTATGGGAAGCATTGGAATCAAGATGAGAATTTTTGGAAGAATTATGCATATTTTTCAAATCTGTATAGAACAGTGCATAGTTGCTGGAATTTGGTTGTTTTGAGTTCATAAATGGATTCAAAAGGCCAAATTGTGTAGGGTAAGGTCAAGGCATCAATTGATTCAAAGGCCAAGTCAATTGGTAAAGATTAAAGAAAGTTATGTTAAGTTAAAGTAAGCTTAATGTTCAAGAGAGTTAGATGGTGATGAATGGATGATTATGTGATGTTAGGATTTGATAGTGTACTCAAAAGGGGCAGCCACAAGAGCAAAGTTGAAGTGAAAGAAAGTCAAGTATATGAGGTAGTAAACTTACCCTAAACTTGTATGTATTGAATGTTATGCTTGATTGTGCTATGACTTTGTTGAATTGTGTGCATATGTGTATATGATTGAATCTCTGTTTCTATGATTATTTTGTCCAATTATATTTCATATGATACATGGAAGCATGCTCATTACACTATGGTAACACTTTCACAAGCAAGCACAAGCAATTACATTAATGCATGCATTATTTGGTATTATTTGCTACTGGGATTTCCCCAGAAATCTCACCCCATCCATGTAATCCCAATCCCAGCAGGTTTATGAAATATGAAAGAGAATGAAGAAGCATGAAGGGGAGTTAGGGATTAGTCAATGTAAATGTTATATGATGTTATGTGAAGAATTGTTGCATGTAAGGATGTTGTATGACCAGTTTAAGCAACAATATGTATGATGTAATGAAAAATAGTAAATGATGGAATAAATGTATGAAATTTTACAGATATTTAGTTAACATGTCAAGCTTCATTTTGACACCAAGAATGCCTTATTTCGATGTCTGTACAAAGAGAAACGATTTTCCAAAGATGGGGACCAGAATCTGTTTTCAGAATTTTAACCAAATGAACAGTAAACTTTAACGAATAAACTGAATCAATTGACTAAGCATTTGGTCAGGAAATTATTTTTTCCTTAAACTTCAAGATGTTAGCTTCGAATAGAATTTTGAACCACTTCATTTCAATTTTTCTAGGATTAATTATGATTTTTCAAAGTTCATCGCCTAATCTAGAATACCATATGAACAGTAATTCGCCAAGAGTAAAAATTACAGATTTAGCTAATGGACTTCCAAAGTCTTGTAAGTGGTTCTAAATGCTACCAAATGGTCTCTAAGACGTACGAAAGTAAGGATGTTTCAAGTGCAGAGATATTATAAGAGATATTAAAAGATATTTAAATATCCTATAATTAGTATATAGGATAAGATATGATATTATTTTATTAGTATCTAGGATTATCTAGGATTCTCTATTATGTGTATATATATCCCTTCTGAATATCAATAAAGTACTAGTATTATTCATCTAAAATAACAAAATCTAAGTGCTTTAACTTGTCCATTGGTGCATGACCTAACATTCTATGCCAAATATCTTGAGGAAAAGTAATATTCATTTGATGTTCTATATGCATTGACATATAATCCAGAATGCCTCCTACCAATCACTCTTTCCTTCCCACTTAAGGTTTCCTACAAAATGCAATATTTAGGATGAAAGGACACTATATAGGACATGTCAGCAGTTAGGCGTGATACATACACAAGATTAAAGCAACAACCAGGAGCTTAATAAACATTCTTAAGTGTAATGCCGTCTGCAATATGTATTATACCAGTGTGTGTGACTACCATAGTCTCACCATTGGGCATTGTGATTCTCCTAGGAGGGCCTATGTATCTATGAACATTACCAAACATAGTTATACATAGTTACCCCTGAGTTAATAATCCAATCATTCTCAAATAAAGATTTAGGTATAGCATTGACAATACCTGAAGCACGCTCATTAATGTAGTCAGTGGCTGCCCCTACCACAATATCTTGTGGTTTCTTTCTTAAAATTTAAAGTATTTGATTGTACTATATCTGGGAGATGGACCCATGTTCAGGAATAGTAGTAATGGTCAAATTATGATTATGGGAGGAAACAATTGTGTTCTCACATTGGATCACTGGATTAGTATACTCACTGGTAACTTGTTTGCCTCAGAAATTAGGTGGGAAGCCAACCAGATGGTAACATGTGTCCTTCTTATGCCCCTTTCAGTGACAGTATGAGTATTCATCTTGGCTCCTCCTAAGTCCTCATCCTCTTCCAGGTCGTCCTCCCCTAGTTGTCATGACAGATCCTTTAAGAGGGTTATTGGATGAGGTGGATGAAAGTTCCCTTTATGACTCATCTTTAGAAATGAAGGAAAAAGCATGGTTAAGCGAAGGCAGAGGAGTCTGCAGAACAATATGTGTCCTAGCATTGTCAAAATTGTCATTGAGCCTAAGGAGAAATTGGAGGAGTCTCTGCTATTGTATTGCCCTGGAATAGTCTTGCGTAGAGGAGCACTGACAAGATGTGAAAGGCACAAGGCAGTCGTACTCATCCCAAAGGTCCCTTAATTTTGTGAAGTGCATCGCCACACTCATGCTTCCTTGAGTTTAAGAGGTGATGGACTTATGCAAAGAGAATATACGTGTTCTATCTATCTTGTGAAAATTCTCCTTTATATCATCTCATACCCATCGTGCTTGGTAGAAAATACAAGGCCTGTGGATATATGATGTTCCACTGAATTAATCAACCAAGAAAGGACAACAGAGTTGCAGCAGTCCCATGTACTTTGAAGAGCGAGTTCCTGGGTTTCACGGGTGTATATGCCATCTATGAAGCCCAGTTTATTTTTCCCATGGAGCACTAATCTCATGGTCTAGCTCTAAACTTCATAATTATTTGAATCGCGCAGAGGTTGTGGAACGAGGGTGGTAATTTGGGTATCTGATGGATGGAGGTATAATGGATGGGAGAAGTCAACTACAGGGACCTAAAAAAGAACAGATTTGAAGAATGCAGAAAAGAATTACAAGGTTGGGACGAACAAATGAAATTTCGCCAAGAAACTTACAAGAAAAAGGAGGAAGTCCAATTAACAAGCTGTAGACTCCTCTGAGATTATTCTTTTCGCACTCAAAGTCTTCAAAACAAGGAAATTAGTGAAGACGACGCTGCTACACTCTTAACGGAGGATTCTCTGAGCATTAGTAACAGTGACCGTAAAGAAGTACCTCTCTTTCTCTGAGGAGAACTCAGAACAATAATCCAACATAATTTTTAAGACGATCTTGGGTGCGGGATGACAAACCCACAAGATTCCCCATAGGAGAAACCTCTGGAACTCCCATCTGTAATTGCTGTGCTGATGGCAACGACGCAAAGGATAGAGAACCCTATTTCTATTTTGTGACCCAATAACGGCAATGTCATCTTTTGGGATTTGTGGTGGCAGAAGGAATTAAACCAAGAATAGTGGATGGGTCATGGAGAAAGAATCAAGATCCATGATCTTGGAGTGGGCTCATGTAATCTTGGCCCAAAACAACCTGTTCTGGATACCATGAAAAGCTACTGACTGGAAATATGAATCTTTATTAAATATAAAATTAGAAGTTACAACACAATGTCCATACGCCTCTTATTTATATACAACTTGTCACGTTCATATATCATCTCATATCTAACTAACTAATCTACTTGTCAGGTACCCAATTAATAAAATAATTACTATTAAAACATATTTACAATTTATTGGTTTAACACTATTTTTTCTTCATAATCATAACACATAACATGGATGGCCTCCTTCATAGCATTAGCTCCTTCTGAAACTCTACCAGCACCACTCAAATTGGAAGTAATAAAATTGGTGAATGCCCAAATTGTTTCACAAAATTTTCTTGTAACATGAGGGATGGTTCCTTTGGCTCTGGATAACCTGCAAGCACCACTTCACTCTGGTCAAGATCAATTCTCTAAGCTTCTTCTTGATCTACACATACTTCTCTCCACCGGGAATCGATTCCTTCATCCATTTGGGCTAGGTAACGGCTTCTTCTTCGTCCCAACCTCGATAGAGTATAAATTGTTCGACGTCAGGCCAACGAAGTCGGAGAGAGATGTTTATTCCTCCTCAAGCCAAACTCAGAGACCCGCAAGGGTCTGAGGATATTGAGATGGAGAACTAGAGGGTGTGGTTGTGGATAAAGATCAAAGATCAAAGAATAGAGTGAGAATGGACAAGCTAATAGGATAAGGGACTAAAGGGTAGCTTGTCTTTTCACAATTAGAAAATATTAATCTCAAATTCCATAGGAATTCACAATAGTTTTGCCATTTCGCTTGACCTTTTTGCAATTTGGTTCCTTCAGTTGGATCTTTTTACAATTTGATTCCTTCCACGGGACCTAGATGCAATTCTCCCAAAAATTAATCCCAAGTCCTATGGGACTTCACAATCATTAGTTAATTTCTTAAGACTTCTCTGCAATTGGATTCCTTACATGGGACTTCATTGCAAATTTCCCTAAAATTAAAATGGCCCAAAAGTGGCTCAAATAATTTAAAAGCTATTTTTATAGAAATTAAAGGCTCATTTTCTTGAAAAATCAAGAAAAACAGTTTGGTGTATTCATTTGTCTTGAAATTTTTGGAGAAATTATCTTATAGACTAAAAAAGCTAATTAAGGAAGGAAATCCTTATATTCTTTATTTGAAATATTATTTGAGATAATGTCTTATATTTTCTGTTAAAGAAAGTTATTTTCAAATATATTTGGGTTTGTGCTTATTTTAGAATGATCTTATGATCACTCTTTTATTCTGATAATATTTTTTAATTATTCAGATATTGTTCTTTTGAACTATTAATCTTACATTATTCTTAGACCTATTCAAATAAAGTATTCATATTGCTTTAAAAAGTTATTCATCATTATTTGAATACTTCTATCATATAAGTCTACTATTTAAGATTATTTTTTTCATATACCTATTCTAATAATCTGTGTGTTATTAAAATCAAAGTTACAGCGATCGATTCTAAATTCTTAAATGTTTCGACTTTATAATATAATCAAGTTGTATCGTTTGCAAAAATGTTTAACACTAAGAAATGATATTATATTTTTTGTAAACGATACAACTTGGTTCTAGTAAAAAGTCCAAACATTTAAGAATTTAGAATCAAAAGCTGTAACTTTAATTTGAATAACACGTGGATTATTCGAATAGGTATATGAACAAAAATAAGTTTATCTTAAGCCATTATTCAAATAGTAGACATAATAAGAAATAATATTATATTGCCAACAAAGGTTAGTCTAGTTTGTAAGGAGTTAGTTAATAACTCATAAAGTTATGAGTTCAAATTTCACTGCCAATGTGAAGACCTTTGTTATTGGATGATCTATAAGTACCTCTTTAAGTGATATTTGAGCCTGAAGGCATGCCCTAGTCATGGTGAGACTATGGGACTCAACTCATGTAAAAAAAAATTATATAAAAAAATGATATTATATTATATTATTTCATATTTTGCACATGCTTCCCTCAAATAATGTACTCAACTGATAAAAGACACTAAGTTTAGTTTTTTGTTAGAAGCATTTAATGCAACCCCGTGTTTGAACAATGAAGCAAAACAGCATCCCTAACAGGAAGAATTTTGTGTCTAACGAGAAGATGCTATCTCCAAACAAATGTATTCCTAGTTCAACTATAAAAGGAGTAGAGCATTCAATTCACAGTACAAGAAGAGAAAGCACAAGATTGACCAAGCACTTTGTTGCGTTTTATACTCTTTGTACTATTCATATATGAGCTACAATATTTATCATAATATACTCTATGAAGAAAGCGATTGTTGTAAAAGCATTATTGATTTAGATAGATCTTGTAGACTAGTTGTAACCTTATAGGTAATAAAAGAGAGCGATTGATTTGGTAAGTACACAAGGTTGATTGTACTAAAGCACTTGAAATAATCTCAAGGTTGAATGAAGGGTTAAGTGGATAAACCGAACCATGATAAATTGCTTTGTGTCTATATCTTCCTGCAGCTCAACCATTCGATAAAATCACTCTAAACCCTCACTCTGTTTATTTAAGTTTGATTTATCTTTAAAGTTAAAATTTTTATAAACCCAATTCATCCCTTCTTAAGTGTAATCTTGTCCAAACACTTCATTTAAACTTGTGGGAGTTATAGTAGATTAAATATCAAAATGTTTCTAGGTACTAAACGTAGGCTCAAGTGGATAGAGTTAAGTCAGTATAAATCATTGTGTGCATTTTCTTTATCCCTAATCTCTTTACATTCTTATAGCTCTTATATTTTTTTATGTAGATATCTGAATCTCAAGTGTCCATTATCTTATATTCAAAATGTCTCTTTAGAAATCGTTTTCAAGATTCAACATACATTTTGTGTTTGTGAAAATTAGATTTAGCATTCTTGCAAACAAGTTTCTTTACTTGGGTTTGTTTAATATGTTATTTGTAACTCTGTTTTATTATAAAAAGTTTTTAAAGGTCTGAAAATTTGTAAACGCTCAATTCATCTTCTCTTTGATGTGTTGTAATTCTAACATTAATACTTCAAGAAGCTTGTTTTAGAAAAACTTATTTTTCATCCTTTAGTTTTAACATGTTAACTTTAATTTTAACTTGAACTCGAGATGTTAAAAATAGCTAAAATACTATTTGCTCACAGGTTTTAACATGTCAATCTCATTTTAAAGTGTCAATATTGCTCTAACACACATTTAATGGAGTAGTTGACCGACTACTTTTTATGAAAAATATCCTCTCTTGTTTTTCTGTGAATCTAAACTTTTTTCTAAATGTTAAAACTCTAAAAATATCAACTTATTATGGTTGGCGGGATTATTAAGCGTTGAACTGTTGCGAACTCATTCTTGCATTAATTTTTTCATTCAAGAGCTATCTTATACTTTATTTTAGCACTTCATTATATGTATATATTCTTTTAGAGAGATTTGAATTTACTTCTCTTTTTATTTGAGAGGTATACTCAAAGTGATGAATTCTTAAATGAGATTTCTTTTTGTTATTTAAAAATATGAAAACTCACAAAAGAGATTTATAATGTATTTTATATGTTGTTTTTATAATTCCACTAGTAAAAAAATCTTTTAGACAAGTTTTTTTTATACTAATTTTTTTGGAAAGGGGTTAGGCTCACCCAAGATCCAATGGTAGGGCGAAGTCTCCCTTCCTCCTAGGCGATACTAATATCGAGCAAAGTGAGCCGTCAATTTTAGGAGTAAACTTAAGCACCCAAGCAAGAGCTAGGATGCCTCTCCAAGCGCCATGAATAGAACAACAATAAAGTGGTACTTCCTAAAGATCAAACACACTTCAAATAGTCACATATCTCATCTTTTTACCAGCTAAACTCAAACACGATTGGTATCTTTTAGACAAGTTAAAATGAGCCTTTTTAGACTAGATTTTTTTTGTTGCCCACCCGGTTCATCGGAGCTTTGCCCCGACTACATCCGGATCCGACCCGCGTCACGCACCTGGCTATAGTAGGTGAATCTCCCAACAGGGATTTTCTGCATACGCCAAGGCTCGAACTCAAGACCTCGCTTAAGCGATACCGAACCGCTTACCACTCAGACTAACCCCCGTTGATTTTTAGACTAGATTTAGGAAAGTCTAGATAAGGTCTGATGGAGATCAAAGAGCCTCACATAAGTCCAAAATTGAAGTTCATGTTACATGATCCATTAAAAGAAATGGGAAGCTCAATGACAAGAGCAAGAACGCGTGCCATAAAGGTGGCTTTACAAGGAGTTATTTGGGATCTTCAAGCCCAAATTAAAGAGACTGGGTTTGCAATCAAAGGAGTCCAAATTGAAGAAATAAGTGAAGAAAACTCCCAAGGGGACCATAGAACATAAAGGGGCGTTCAAGAGCTTCATGAGATGAGCTTTGATCAGTTGTTATTCAGCCCATAATGAAAGTGGCATCCAGCTGTGTGATGTTGAGTTAATTCTTTTGTATTACAACTATTTAAATTGAAATGGGCTAGACATGATTAATTAAAGCCCAATAACGAATTTGTAAGTATTTTAAAGAGTCTTAGGTGACACTAATTGATTAAATAAAGCATATTAGGATCGTATTAGTTATCTATTAAAAATTAGCTTAAAAAACCTAATTATCCATCAATATCCATTGAATTCATTTAAATCTAATAAAGCCTAATTTGGATGGATTTTAACCACCATAGCCTCTAATATCCATCGTTTTTACACACCTTTTGACTTGGAGGATATCCATAATATCTATTTGTTCTACAAATTAGATTTCCTTCTACTTAGCCGTTATCTAATAAAAATCCAATTTTTTTGTATCCAACCATTAAAGTGACGTCCCCAACCATCCTAGATCCATAAGTGGAATCACCTTGTAAAATTCTTCCTCTAATACTAAAAATTAACTATTTTAAAACAATTTAACTTAATACTATAGTAGAAAAGAGGAATAGTTAATCAAAGGTCTGTCATAATAGAAAAATATTTCATCAACAAACCAAAACCCTAAATATAGTAAAAGAGAGTTTTAGTAAATGGTTAAAAAGTTACTATGATTATAAAAGATATCATAACCTGTTAAAAGGATTAATCATGATAGAAAAGACAAAACTCATTAATAATGAAAACTATTATAGTTAAAAGAACTTAACTCAAACTATAAAGGCTAATAAGGATAGAAAAAGGCTTTGCTTAAAATAAAAAGGCTACATAGTTAGAAAAAGGTTCAAGCCATTCACAACAGCTAGATGTCCAAAGAAGTAACCGGTATTTGAAGGTCTATCATAAATATAATAAAGTTCTACTAGAGCATAAACACTTATCCATAATAGAAAAATGGACAACTCATAAATAAAAGCATATCATGGAGAATTTTTTTTTACTAAATCATTCACAAATAACTAGGTTAGAAAATGACTCAAGTCCACTAATATATTTTTTTTGGTACAAAGAAAGGGCTAGTATGCCCTAAATTAGAAGAAATTAACCTACAAGGGTAAACACTCCTTATCCACAATAACCATTAAATGAACAGGGCATGAAGATAGCATTTCTGTAGTCCTTAAACCATCATTCGCCAGAGCGTCTGCTAGTTGATTTTGTTCTCTAAAAATATGTTATATTTTTTGCTCCCAAGATAGATTTATAAGCTTCTATATCTGTATAACTAATAAGCTGTATCAATAAACTGTCAAATTTGTTAACATGTCTACAACATTTTTGGCATCCGACTCAAGAATAATATTCTTGAATCCTAAATCCCAAACAAATTTTAGACCCTTAAATACTACCCATTGTTCAGTTTCTATCACCCTACATGAACCCAGAACACATACAAATCCCGCAACCCAACTTTCAGTATGATCCCTAATGACTCTACCACAACCCGCCCTACTGTGAGCTGCAGTAAGAGCACCATCTATATTTAATTTTACCCATTCTGATGGGGGAGATTGAAAAGAGTAAACCCTTGGTTAACAACAAATCATAACAATTGGGCCTTAGGTGATCGAAGCCCAAAATATCACAACTCAACCACAAGCCCACCACACAATAATTGAATAATCCTTTCACAAAATTTTAACCCAAAAGTATCATAAAGCATAATGTGAATCCATGACATAAAGGCTCATGCAAACCTAAGCCTCCAGCCACTAATAGCAAACAATATAGCGCAGTTCATCAATGCAATCCAAAACCATTAAAGTTAAATAGTACATTCGAAAGATACAATGTGCCCTAAGGTGGCAATATACAATATTCAACACAAATAAATGGTGGAGGTGCTATAAGATCAAGGGTAGCCTAAACCTCCAGTGCCTTCTCTTTTGAATAGATTTTTAGAGCTTTATTTGAAAAATATTAATAACTATTGGGGAGACAAACGTCTCAGTAACCAATAGTTATATTTATCATGTATACTAATATGTGCTCGTGAGATGTCAAGTGGAACATTTAATAAAAATACAATATGCCATGAATGTCACAATAAGCATAAGATCAACAAGATATATAAATCCCACTTGCTCCGATCAAACCAATCAAACTGCCTTATATCTATTGACCGAACCCATGGGCTAATGATAGCTTCCATGTGACTAGCCACTCAACAGAGCTCACCGACCAAGTGTTATAGACTAGCCAAAGACAATAGAACACAAGACCATACTATGGGTTTATCCCCCTCGGTACACAGGTGGGGGTATCGTAACCCCTCGATAAATTAGTAGGGTAGGTCCCTTTGTAAACAAATAGGACAATCCCTCGGTAAACAGGTGGGACAAGAAGCTAACAATCGAGCTCCAATAGAGGGCTATACCACGTGGTAGAAAGAGAACTCGATCATCACCAATTCCCAATCACAATATACATAATCCTTAAGGTAATCATATCAATCAAATCTCAATAACTCAATAATCAATAACATATATAATATCACAATAGGTTTTCTTAAGATAATAACTTTCTTCAAATTCTAACTTCAAGATATAATAAGTTTCCAATCTCAATTCAAACTTTCTAAAGTAAACTTTAAGTCCCAAGACAATTTTTAATAAAATTATCAATCAAATATTCTCAATAAAGTCATATCAACATTAATAGATTTATATATATCATATCACTCACATACATCACATTAGTACACACAATGAGTAAAAAGTGGTTACCTCTCATCAAAGCCTAAGATAAATTTCAACAATGTTAACCCCATACTCAAAGTCAAAGTCAATAATTTAATAATTGATCTACATAATAATATAACCACATATTAATATATAAAATTATTTGAGTGATTATTTACTAATATATATAGTTAAAGTTTTTAACTTTCAGTTAAGAAAAATTCCCAAACCTCCTATCATTCCTAATTAATGATTCCCACACCATTTTCTATTTTTCTAAAACTCAAATCATTTAATTGAATCCTTAATAACCCTCAATTTCACATTTTAATAAAAATCCCTAAAATTATCAACCTAAAATTCACTATAACTTCAATTGAACTAATTCAATACTAAATTTCATATCCCAATAGCTTAAATAACTCAAAGCAATCATCAGTTGTCCTCCAATAGCATCAATTGAATAAAAATCTTAAATTACAATTTAGGGTTCCAACTTCAAAATATTCAATTTTGAATTCCAACCCAAATAATCATTCTAAATTAATTAAATATCAATTCCGACTATAGTAACATATCCATATCATCAAAATCCATTTACACACCACTCACTCTCTCTTTCTTTTTTATTCTTCTTCTATCGGTGACAATTACAAAAAGTGGATAGATCCATATCCTCCAACCCCACAACCAGCAACATAGAGCAAAATCAAGTAATTTTTTTATTTGAATATAATTGTTAAATTATTTTTATTCTATCTTGATTGTTAAAATAATAAATTATTTTAGGTACAGAGAAGTTTTTTAAATGCAACCAAAAAACAATTGAACCAATAACAAATTTGTGATATAATGCTAGTACCGCTGCCCAAAATGATGGTGAATTTGATGATGTGCTATATTGAATGGGAAATATTTGCTGGAATTGATCAAAAAAAATATTTTGCAGGGTTTTCAAAATATGCAAACTCGTAGAATTCAATATCCTCATAGTAGTTATTAATTATATTTAGTCTTTTATATTTTAACTATTATATTTATAATATTATAATTTATTTGTTCATCTTACGCAAAAAGAATTTCTTAGAAGTTCTCCTATTTGGTCCCAAAATTCTGATTCTGCCACTAGGAACAACCACTTCTTCTTGGAAAATCCACAAAGGTAGGTTGTAGCAAGTAGTATAAGAGCAAAATATAGAAGACACTATTCGTGTATAAGAAAAAACACAACCTCACACGACTACTAAGGCAGTTTAAAATGGATAATTTTGAGCAGGGTTGGACATCAGGTAGGGTTGTTGCCCTATCTATTTGGCTCTGCCTAGTTGATTACTTTTTTACATATCAAAATTTATAGATTACAATATTTCACATAGAACGAATATAATGGATACTAGTGACTAAAATGTAATTTTACAAATATGAGTAGTCAAGTAGATAATTGTATCTTTCAAAATTTATAACTAAATTAATTTATTTCTTTATTTTTTCTAAACTGTGCTAACCGTCATATTTTTTTTTTCAGATGCTTCATCTTTGTCAATTTTAGGGAGATTTATACAAAGTTACAATTGCAAACTACATAAACTTCAAGGCTTTTTTTTATATGCAATGGATTTTAAAACTTTAATTACTATCTTTTTGTTTTATTATTCTTAGTAGATTATGGATATTATTTAACTCTTGAAGACATATGAATATAGTATTATTTTAAAAGTTCATAATTATAGATTTTTTTCATAATATGAGTAGGGCATCACGACTTGGGCATGCCCAGCCCAAAATAGTTAGGGCTTTTATCGGGTAGGGCTAAGTATCGGGCTATAAAATGTAGTCCATACTTTTTTCGAATAGGACACTAGGCAGGGGCTGCCTTGTCTAATCCTGTCCATGTATATCCCTACCTACTACTATCACTCCGTCTCTAAGTCACGCGTACTAAGTAGAACAGAGCCAGGAAGTGTGCGACAATGACGGTGGCTTGAAGAACATGATGGAGACAGCGAGCATGGGGAAGTGGTGGGGTTGCGAGTTGGAGGGAGAAGAGAAAGGACAAGCGAGCCTGAGAGAAGGTGAATAAGGTTTTGGAAATGGATATATTTTGTTTGATCTTCTAACTTGGTTTATAATGAAGAGGTGTAAAATAATTCACTTTTAAGACTGCATCCTATTTTATCTCAGTTTAACCGGTTGTTTTGACAATTGATTTAAAAAGTCTATTATCTAATAACTTAAAAAAATGCCTCTGCACTTATTGTCTAAACCATCTATGCAAAGACTGGTCTAAAAAGTGTGGTTTAAGAAGCTTTTCTTCTAGTGGGGCTTTAAATTTCTAGGTCTATTTCCGATTAGAATGTTTAAATAATTAGTTGATTTTGTGACATATTGTTACTTCGCTTGTTTTTATTGGCGTTAAATTATGGGCTTGGTACGACTTGTAACCAGAAAAAATAAATAAAAAGTAATGTGAGGAAAATGATTTAAAGAGTAAACTTATATAATTTTTTTTGGGTTGTAGGGCAATTTTAGCCTAAAAGTTTCTACTCAAGAGCGCTGGTTGCTCGAATTTTTTTTTAGAGTAATGCTGCTTCGAAAATTCACAAAATATAGCAATGTCACCTTAATCGTTACTTAAAGTTAAATTTAATTGTTAGTTGACCAATTTGCTAATGTGGCATGCCATGTGGCATCCATATTATTTTTTATTTTCTGTTAAAGTGTAAGTTTGCTCTAAAAGTTTTTATTTGGGAGCGCTGGGTATTTAGATTTTTTTTGGTTGAATTTTACCCCAACCGTTATACTGGTTCAATATGACTTTTAGTTTGACCAAATATATTGAACTGACCATCCACTTCATTTTTTTCTAGGTCAAAATAATAAATAAGAAAAAATTCAAAAAATGCATTCCTCTAAGCTCCGTTATTAATAGAATATCACTCTCAAGAGACCATATTTTATTTTGGAAATAATATATGTTATTTTTTGAGAGGTTGCCAGAGTATGATGGAGCTTGGAGGGATTTTTTTTTTAATTTTTTTTAACTTTTTCTTGTTTATAAATATGACTTGAGAAAAAAATAAAGTGGATGACATGTGTATTGAATAACTTAGTATATTTGGTCAAACTGAATTTGGATAATGGTGAGGGGATATTAAACGAAAAAAAAATTCAAGATACCCAGCCCTCATAAGTGAAAACTTCTACGGTAAATTTACACTTTAATTAAAAATAAAAGTTTATGTGGATACTATGTGGCTTGTCATGTCAGCATATTGGTCAACTAACGATTAAATTTAATTTTGGGTAACAGTCATTGCTACATTTTGTAAACTTCTGGAGTGACATTGCTAAAAAAAAAAAAAATTTTAAACAACTAACGCTTATGGGTAAAAATTTTTAGAGTAAAATTGTCCTTTAATCTTTTTTTTTTTACCATCAACTTATATATCTCATTTTGAATGGCTAAATTAAAGAATGATTTTCTAAGATGATATAATTAGTAATTATTTCTTAATAATTATTAGTATTGATATTATTAAGTTTTACAAATGTTAGAGAAACATTAGTTCTTAATTTTCATTTAAAAAAATATTTCATAAAATAAAATAAAAATGATATAGATTTTTGCAAATAAATATAAATAATTAATAATTATTGTTTCCAGAAAAAATAATTAATACTTAATTAACATTAGCTATTTTGGATTAATATTGATGATAATTAATTATGATAATTATAGCAGTTAACTTATATTCAAATTTAAGAAATATTAAAATCCCTAAAATTGTAAGATACATGGATCTGTTTGTCTTTTGCCAATTGAAATTTCTCGGCCCCCTTTGGATCTATCCGCTTTCTCAATCGGTTCTGTATCTCAAAGCAATTTCCACGCAGCGAGAGGTGCAGTGTTAAAGGAAAGGTAAGAGAGATGGATTTGGACCAGTGGATCACGAAGGTGAAAGAAGGGCAGCATCTTCTGGAAGACGAGCTTCAGCTTCTTTGCGAATATGTAAGCATTTCGCTTTTCCACTCACTCTAAATAGGGTTTGTACGGTTTACTCATGCATTCAATTGATTTCTTGCAAGGGGGTTGTGTTTTACAGGAAGTAGGGTCTATTGTTGTCTCCTTCACTTTTGGGCTCAAAATTTGTCTGCCCTCAGTTCAGTTATTTTCTACCATCTCAGAATTATCAATCTCTCTCCCCTAGGATTTTTCGCTATGAGTCTTTATATTTCATGAAGAGTTGGCAAAATTTGCAAATCATCTGGTCCTTCATTGCCTTGTATAGCTCAAGCACTGAGGTAGTAGTTGTTCTCTCTACGAGTTGTTTGGTGTCGTTTTGGGTGTAGTGAGCCATAGTTAAGTTTGTTGGTGTAGAAGGGTGGTTATTCCGGTAAGCCACAAGCCTACCTATATGTCTTGTGTCAAGGGTCTGTTTTGAACAAGACTCGAGCTGTTCGGAGGGTGGTAGGAAAATAACGATCTCTTGACCCTTTTGACTTGATATCTCTTGTTGGGGCTTTTTTTGTTGTGTTTTCTCTACCATTACTATAATTGCAATATTTCTGTAGTTCTGGTGTCAGGTTTGTTGTCTTCGCACCTTGAGATTTTTCTATCTAGACTGGAGAAGTACTTCCTTTTATATTGTAACTTTTGAACAATTAAATATTCAATTAGCCATGATTTCCCTGCACTATTGTTTCGTGATATTTCAGGTGAAAGAGATTCTCATTGAGGAGTCCAATGTGCAGCCTGTTAATAGCCCGGTAACTGTTTGTGGTGATATTCATGGCCAATTTCATGATCTGATGAAACTTTTTCAGACAGGGGGTCATGTACCTGAGACAAATTATATCTTTATGGTATGTGCTACACTTCTGTCAAGAAGCTGTTTTGATGAAGGCAAATTTTATCCTTTGTCTGATCATTTATGTGTTGCAGGGTGACTTCGTTGATAGAGGGTACAATAGTCTGGAAGTTTTCACCATCCTTTTACTTCTTAAAGCTAGGTATGTAAATTTGTTGCATGTTCCCGTCTGTCTTGAATATTTTGGTGTTCATATGAATTTGGGATATATACACAAAATCTACTTGCGTCATATGCCATAATAGATTAAGTTTTTTTTTTTTTATCTTTCATCCTTGTAATCTTGTTGGTTGAGATGTGAGATTTTAATTTTTCTCTCATCCTTTGTCTTTTCAATTGGGGAGTTTCCTTTTTAGGGTGCCTGCCTGACATCGGAGGATGAGTATGATTACTTCATCTGTAGTTCATGATTTCAACAATAGATCATTCAATGTAGCCTTAATATTATTTTGTCAACATCTTTAACATTGAACAATTTGAATTTGAAAATTCAACTCTGCCATTTACTTTCTGGTAATATTAAGAACCTTATAGGTTTCTAAGATGGCAATTTCTTTATAAACTCTTTAATTCAAAACAACTCTCCAATCTCAGTAAATGCACAATGGGCATCCCCTTAAAACACCATTCAATTAAAGCCTCAAGGAGACTGTAATAGTAATTTTTCCTCCAAAGAGGACGTGGAGGGAGAAATTTCTTGGTGAAAATTCTTAGCAATCCAATCTGAATGAATGCACTACAATCTCGATAAAATGCTGATCGCATAAATCATCTTTGCTTTTAAGGCTACTTAGCTTTTTTATTGGTTGTAATATTTGATTATGTTTGGATTGCAAATATTAAAAGTGGTTTGACAATTAAATATTCATGCAGATCCTTTTTGTTTCCTACATTTAGTTGTAACATTTCACTTATCCTGTTGGATTTTAATTATTGAAAATGGCTTGACAATCAAATATTAAGATGAATGGGAAATGATGATGTCCTACATTTATGGGCTGTCTAGTGAGTAGAATGCTGGGTATGTAAAAGTAAAAAAAGGAAGAGGTGAATGGAAAATGACTTTTGCGTCCCTTAAAAATGGTTAAGAGATAGATATTGTTGAGTAATAATAACAAGTAACAATGACTGCAAAAAATTGAAGTTTCTTGTTTTCTGTGCAACTCCGATGGATTTCCTTTCCATTGACTATATCAAACTGGCTGAGTCTCTGCTGTTGCTTTATATTTCTTATTTCAGTTTCTTTTTTGTTGGGTTTTTTTTGTGTTATTTATGTACTTAACATAGTTATTAATTAGCTTATATTTGTGCAATTTTGTAGATACCCAGCTAATATTACCCTTTTACGAGGAAACCATGAAAGTAGGCAACTAACCCAGGTATGTTCTTAAATCATCATGCACCGCTCTACCGTTTCTGCCATGTTCATTATGTTTAATAGTTAGTGATTGGCAGCATGAGCATCATTATAGACTGCTAATTCTATGTTAAGTAACTAGTCTATTCAAGAGATTTGGGGTCTTGTCCATTATTGATTTTTGCACCATCTTCATTCTAACATGTCAATTCCAACCTTAAAACTGGTGCCAAACATTGTTTAATTTAGAATTGTTGATTGTGACGTGGCTATATGCAAGACTTTATTGTATGCTTCCTTACCAAATGGTGATTTTCTACATGTCTCGTATTCTTGCTTTTGAGTTAAAATTTGTTTTGAAGGCCAATTGGTGGCAAGGCTTAAGAAAGAATTTGATTGAAGCTTTTGGAATCTTAAATTTTGTTATTTATTTGCACAAAATACCTAATCTGTATGAATCTTCTTGTTAGAAAATTTTCTTTTTCTTTTCTTTTACTTTTTTTTGCTGAAGCTATAAGGAAGGGAGTGGATTGGTTCTTTTTTGGCTGTAGTTTAGGACTCATAAGGGATTTCAGAATCTGTAGTTAGAGGTTTGGGATGATGTAAGTCCGAGAAGAAATGAAGCGTTATATTGAATCTTTGTAGTGGGATCAGGCTTGTTGTTGTTATGTAAATAAGGAATATATAGTAACTAACAGGTCGTAAGTGACCATTAGTAGTATGGAGGAGCAGTAGACTACTGTTAGTTGTCTATTTATTCCTTATTTATGTTACAGTTGTATGGAATCCCTTATTTACAAGAGTATTTTGTTGCAATAATAACTAAATATGACAGTATAACTATCTGACATATCTAACCTTACATGCCTCCTCAAACTTAGTCTGGATAAGGGACAGCATTAAGTTTAGATTGAAGATGAGCGAACTGATAATAAGCAATAGGTTTTGCTGATACAACTGCCTACTGATCTTCAGATGAGACACAAGCCACCGCAAGTTTCGTTTGTGCAATCTTCTGATGTACAAAGTGAATATCTAATTTGATATGCTTTTCGGGAGCATGAAGAATCGGATTGCCAGTCAAAGCGACTATCCTCAAGTTGTCACAATAAAACACAAGTAGTGTACTTACTGGGACTGGAAGTTGACTCGAGATTGAATCCATGTCACAACCCTAGTCAGCATCAATTGGGATTTCTTGAGACAGATTCCATTTTTAATATTCCCTGTAAAATTTGTCAGCAACCTTTTGACTGCTTCCCAGTGGCTATTTAAGGGTCTTTCAATAAATTGATAGGCTTTGTTTATTAAAAAAGCCATGTCACGCCTGGTAATGTTGATGTGTTGTTATGCAACAAGATGAGTGATACAATTGAGGATAATCCATTACTATTCCGTGAGTTAATAATTTTGAACCAGGAGCCGTTTGTGTCTTTATATACTTTGCCTCTTCCATCTTTGCCTTTTGAGCAATTCCTAAATGTATTTGAATTGAGACATATGCAAGTTATCAACATCTGTTTTCATGACCCAAATTCTGAGAAAATAATTCAATTGACCTAAATCCTTGGCTCTTGACCACTTTGATGAACTAATCAAACAATGCCCTAGGTGAATGCTTGAGGCCATAGAGTGATTTGTATAGTCTTTTGCACTTTGTTTCTCTGTACTTTATTTTCCAAACCTTGAGGAATTTTCATAGACAACTCCCCCTCATGATCTCCATTCAATAAAGCATTTTTAACATTCAATTGACGAAGTGGCCAATCTAAGTTTGTTGCTATTGGAAGGTGGAATATGATTGTGTTGGGTTTGGCAACTGGAGTAAATGTTTCTTGGTAATCAACCCCATATGTCCAAGTCAATTCCCCTTGCCACTAATCTTGCCTTTTAGTGATTAATAACCATCCGGGTTGAATTTAGTTGTGAATACCCTCTTGCATCCTACCAATGTCTTACTAGGTGGAAGATCAAGAATAGATTATGTTTTGTTCTTTTGCAGTGCATCCAACTCTTCTCACATTGCTGATCTCCATTGGGCCTCATGCTTCATGAACTAAGGTTGGGATTTTTTCTAGGGACACATTGTGCACAAATACCTGCATCTTAGGTGGCAACTTATCATAAGCAACAAATTTATTGATAGAATGTTCAGTACAACTTCTCTCCCCTTTCCTTATAGCAATAGGGAGAAATCTTCACTTTCCACCTTTACACAAATCCTCTCATTAGAATATGGATTAAGAAGACGATGAGGCTGACCTTGCTTAGAGAATGTGTCATGGGTCACATATTTTCTTCACCTTGTTCCTTGCCTTTTGCCTGCTTTTGGCCAATTCCTTTTGCTGTTGCTTGGAACTTCGGTTGGGGGTCTCTCTTTGAGCACCCTTAGGCTTAGGTTTTGGTTGTCCATGTTCTTGTGAGAGATAGATTGAAGGTGTACATTGTTTCTGGATTTGGTTTCAAGTTCTGGCTTTTGCTGCATCACTTTCTTCAGACAAAACCATTCTTTTCAAACATCCACATTCTCCCCTTAAATGGGTGTATATGAATAAAAAGGTTTGTTCTCAAAGGTGACATTTGAGGGGATGTACAATCTTTTTGCGGCTGGACAGTGACGCTTATAACCATTGTTGACAGTAGCGTACCCCAAAAAATGCATTTTACAGATTGTGGATCAAGTTTGTCCCCATCCTCATTGTGAACAAGCATAGTGTATTCAAAGACTTTGAAGGGACTGTGTGCATGGCATGCAAAGAATCTGCGGTGATAAGATTGAAAGCATTAATTATCTAATACTCCCTACAGTCCTATATATAAGTTACAAATAAATGATTTACGCAATTAAAAGGTTTGTTAAAATTAGTTAAAGGCAATAAATGTGCAGAAAATGTATTTTCTTCCCCAAACGCAGTAATATACCCTTATTTATGGATAGGGTGAGAGAGAGAGAATGAGTGGGAAAAGATATGAGAGAGAGAATGAGTGGGGAAAAGAGATGAGAGAGAGAATGACGGGAAAAGAGATGAGATATATATATAATTAATTGGGGGTAAAAATGGAAAAAGTTAATTAAAGTTTCAGACAAGTATAAAGTGTAAGTTATAGAAAGGACTGTCCTATCCCAAAAGTTGTAACTTATATATAGGACCGAGGAATTATTTAATTGTTTCAGATGCAAAGAAATCTGAGTTGTGACCACAGTCTTGCTTTTCTGCCTATTAAGTGATAAATATTTAAAATTAGGAATTTGAAACGTTAACATTTAACTTGTTGATTTATTTTGTAATTCACCTTTTTTCAGGTATATGGATTTTATGATGAATGCCAGAGGAAGTATGGAAATGCTAATGCTTGGCGGTATTGTACAGATGTTTTTGACTACCTTACGCTTTCAGCAATAATAGATGGAACTGTAAATCTCTTCTTTCCTCCTCCTTTCCTCTATCCCACCATATATGAATGTTGATGGGTGGGGGAAGTCCCTTCCTCTATCCCACCATATATGCATGTTGATGCGTGGGGGATTTGGACTTCGACATCTGTTTGAATGATACTTATATGTGTTGAAACTAAATTTTGCTTACATGTTTTGGGTTATCCAGGTGCTCTGTGTTCATGGCGGTCTTTCTCCAGACATTCGAACAATTGATCAGGTTATCAGTTTTTAGCGCCTTTCTGGTTTGTTGGTTAGACTCAATTATTTTGATTAGGCCGACTTATGAATGTACATCAGGTCTGTGTTTCGTGTTTTCCCTATTACACCAATCATGGCTGCGCTGTACCTGTGTGTAGAGCTAATTTGTGTGGTAGATTTGATTGTGTTCATGTTAACCTAGGAAACTTTTAAGTTGATATTTTGCACTTATTTTTAGTAGCAGTATAATATGGTGACCTTTTTTTGTTTTTTAATGTCAGAGACTTCTATGTGGCACTTGTTTGACTTGTCGCTTGCTTTGAGTTTACATTTTAAGTTTTCTGAGGTGTATGTTTGGAGCACTAAAAACCTAGAAACTTTACTTCCAGGCTACCAAAACTAACAAGCATTAAATAGGCTATTTGATGGCTAATAAATTAGCTTATTGATAGGATTATTACCATTTACAGTGTCATTTATGTTACTTTGGAAAAATTGATATCAATGTTAAAAGTTAGTAATACATTTTTTTCCATGGCAGATTAGGGTTATTGATCGAAATTGTGAAATTCCACATGAGGGACCCTTTTGTGATCTAATGTGGAGTGATCCTGAAGATATTGAGACATGGGCAGTCAGTCCCCGCGGTGCAGGTTGGCTTTTTGGATCTAGGGTCACTTCTGAGGTACTGTAATTTAAGTTGTGAATTCTTCAGAGAATCAGCTTTTTCAATCTCTTTGAAAATCCCCAAGGGATACCACCCCTTGAAAATCCATTTGCTGAAACTCATAAAGAAAGCATGAAAATAATTCTCGCCCAATTTGATATTGTGGAAGAAACTATAATTATAGCAATGAAAATTTTTGTAGTTTTACAAATGCTTCATTTCTGATGCAGTTCAATCACATAAATACTCTTGATCTTGTTTGTCGAGCTCATCAACTAGTGCAAGAAGGCCTCAAGTATATGTTTCAAGATAAAGGCCTTGTAACTGTAAGTATAGCATTTTCAAAATTAAATTAAATTGAATTCGATTAATTTTTTTTATACTTATTCTCTTCCATATTTCAGTATTTTTTGAAAATAAATAAATCAATAAGTCATTGCTTTGGATTTTTACAGGTGTGGTCTGCGCCTAATTATTGTTACCGGTGTGGAAATGTTGCTTCTATTTTGAGCTTCAATGAAAATATGGTCAGTCATCTATTGCTTGCGTTATATTTATATATGCTTTTATGATGATCGTTGTTACTGTTAAATTGGTGTTATGATATGTATAAAGCCCTTCTTTATGTCTGTTTCTCATTTTATATAAATATGTTGATATGTTGATTTGATATTTTTTAAAAAAGCGGCACTTTTCTAGAAGAAATAATAGAGTTCATTTTTGCATGACACCCCATGTTTATTGGGAGGGAGACAAAGACTATGGAAAATGAATTTTACTTAGTCTTAGTTGAATTGGACTTGTTTCATTGGACGTTTGTTGGACTTTAAGGTGGGCATATTGGTTAATGTTTTAGTTTATTGAGTTGGGAGAACCAACCCACTTAAGTACCCCATATAGCATTTTGTACTACACAATTTGGGACTAAGCAGCCATTATGACCTTGGGATCCATTAATATTATAAAAAAATAACTTTTCAACTTTCAAGCATAAAATTCATATATAAAAGTAAACTTTGAAGATAAAGGATGATAATATAAAATAAGATTAAGTTCACCACCCTACCAGAAATGATGTGGCTTTTCAAATTTCAGAACGATATTTTTATGCATTTATAACAGTGGAATATTTTCCTTTTAGTGAATTTCAAACTGTTTACATTTCCTTTTGTAAATTGTCAACTTTGAAATTTTGTAACATTGATGTACTCCGGTCCTAAATATAGGACCTATTTAACTAATTTGATTAGATTAAGAATGTTAGTTAAGTTAGTTATTATAATATATTTTTCCTAAAGTATCCTAATCATCTTCCTTAATTCCCTCCCTCATTTTCTTATTTGATTATTGTTAAGAGAGTATCGATAGGGGTAATTTAGGAAAGAGTTGGTAAATTTGGAAAATAGGTCATATATTTAGAACTAAGATTAACTTCCTAATTAGGTCTTATATTTAAGACCGCAGGAGTATATCTTCTATAGTTTAATTTGGCCACTTTGACTACTTCCTTTTCTGTTTACCAAACTTCCATTGCAAAAGTGGAAAACAAAACGTGATTTCTTCCTGCCTACCAACACAATTTCAGTCCAAAAATCACTTTTCATGGAAGCCCCTATCCCTCCAACTCTTCATTTCCCTAAAAGATGGCTCCGTTTTACTAAACATGTCCTAAATGAATTTCTCCTCAGCCAAAAGATTTATTCGAGTATCTCCCTACACAAGCGCTCACCAGAAAGGTAAATGCAAATGCTTCTCAAAACTACAGTGACACAGAACACACTGCTAGCTTGAGACCCTAGCTCTCTTCACCGAAAGTTCTTCAAACTTCTTATGATAAACTTTTCATGTTTCCTGCTTACTCCCTCTTCATTTCCCTAAAAGATGGCTCCATTTTACTAAACATGTCCCAAGTGAATTTCTCCTCAGCCAAAAGATTTATTTGAGTATCTCCCTACGCAAGCACTCACTAGAAAGGTAAAGGCAAAGGCTTCACAAAACTACAGTGGCACAGAATACTAGCTTGAGAGGCTAGCTATCTTCACCGAAAGTTCTTCAAACCAATGATAAACTTTCCATGTTTCCTACTTCAATCTTGCAATCCCCATCACCACTGTTTGGATCATGCTTCTGGTGGTGGTTCCAGGTTGTTGGAAAAGCATTCTGATGCTATTGTTACGTGGTGAGCATATAGAAGAATATTATTGAATTTTTAGAACATAAAGTGTACATATCTCCTCTTCATACTAATAAGGCGTCCTTAACTACCAAACTTTCTCAACCATTTCCTAACTAACTACTAATTCCCACATAATACATAGTAACAAAAGATGATTAGGAGAGAATGATGAGGAGGAAGAACCACATGCCTAACTGTTGTCTCGTAATGTATGAAGGATATTCATTCAGGAGAAGGGGTATTAAGGTTATCTAGTAGTGTGCTTCTTGTTTAGGATTTCTCTCATGCTCTGGTATTGCATTCATTTTTTCTCAGTCCTTGAAATCAGAGTTGCAGTTCCTTTTCTCTAAATAATGCAAGTCTATTTTAGAGAGTCCCACCAGTTCCTTTCATTTGTTCTATTTTCTTCTTGGTTAACATAAATTTCCATTCCCCTTTTTGCTTAGATGGTAATGTTGCCGAGGCAGCTGTCCCCACTCACACCATGCCAACTACTGCATTTTGGATCTTGTTACTTTAGGCTGCCTTTTCCATTTGATAATTTTGGTTGAAAGATGTGAATTCTCATGTTGAAATGGATTTATAGAATCTCATGGAACTTTATGATATTCGTACCAAAACTGACAATAGGAGCAATATTATGGAAATCAATGCTCAATTTTGTCGTCCTTTCATTGAACAAGAAATATCCCCTGAAATACAACTTTCAACAATCACCAATAATAACATAGAGAAAACAATATAGAAGCAAAGGCATCAGAAAATAAACATATTCTGGCATTTGAGAAGGCAGCATTCTCACTCAAAATCCTTTACTGGGTTCTCTTCACCATCCTTACAACAGCCAACCCACCAAATTCCCTGCTTTCTGTAGCCTTCTCGCTCTTCAAGCTAACTGCCTTTCAATCTCCTCAACTAGGTTATAATTTGGTACATGCAATGGAATATAGTGAGAAAGTTGATTTTATAAATAAACAATAATAACTCTGGTCCTAAATTTAGACAAGAGGTTTATTTTGATCTGGAATATAAGATTTTAATCTATTTTGTTTCCCAAATTTATAATTTTTCTCCAAAGTATCCCTATTAATTGCATATAGTAAGGAGGTTTTCATAAAAGGGTAGTTATAATGCATATAATTAAAACTGTTATTCTATGAAAACTAACACACATTTGTTATAATTAGCTAAATTAACTAATTAGATGGAGCATCATTTTTGCCCAAAAAATAGAAAGATGGTTATTGGATGAAATGCTCATTCAAGTATATGATATAATATGGGAGTGCCTAGTGTTAAATTATGTGCAACGCACATGCTTATAGTTGCTTATTTCTAGCTTCTTGTGGGATCAGTAAATCTGGGTGAAGTAGTTATGTGATATTCTTTCCCAGTTTATTCTTGCCTGTTGGAGCACTTCGTTGATAAATGCTTACAATTTTACCTGCAACAGGAGAGAGAAGTTAAATTTTTCACTGAAACTGAGGAGAACAATCAGATGAGGGGGCCCAGGACAGGCGTTCCATATTTCTTGTAACTAGATTGAGTTTTGATATATCGTAAAAATTGTAAAAGTAAAATGGCTTTATTGTTATATTTGGACATTGACTGGTATGTAATGTGCGGATTTTGATTGCTACACTTCAAAGGTGGATCTAATTATTGGCCACTTTATTCCCATTTTATTTTCTTTTTACTAAAACGCCCAAATAGCAGTGCTCATTTTTACATACATGGATTACAAGGACTCGTGTATTATACTCCCTCTATGGAAGTGCAAGTCTTTTTAGAAGAAAATTTATGTTTCTTTTTACTTATCCTTATAGAAGTTTAATGCAATATTTATGGATGTGTTTTCCATTATATCCTTACTTATAATCTTAATTTAACATTTAAGGGTGCCCTTATTTTTTTTCCTTGGGTTAATATCACTGTTGATCTTTATAATTTGATTAAATTTTTATTTTGGCCCCTATAGTTTTAAATTGTGGTTTTTGGTATCTATATTTTTTTCGTACAAAATGTTAGCCTTTATAGTCGTAAAAAGACTTGATGAGTTTAATAAAAGTATTAAGTATAGGGATCAAAACTAAATTTACTAAAAGTATAGGGATTAAAATAAAAATGTTAAAAATATATGGATCATAATCAAGATTCATTAAAAATATTAATAAAATAATTTCCCCAATTTTTTCATTATATGTGAGGTTTTATGAGGACATTATGAGGAGATTGGGCAAATAATGGTTCTTCAAATACTTGTTCCACGCTCAAAAACTTATTTGCGTTTGGATACTTAATGATGACTTCCATGTTAAGTTCTTGTTCTTTTCTCAGTGGACTAACGTTTTATATTTGAACCCTATTTGCTCAAGCTCATAAATGTCATTAAAAAGTTTGGGAAATTTGGAAATTTTTAATGAGTTTGTGTTTTCTTATACTTTTGGCTAGTTTTAATTTTTGTTTTTAAACTTTTAATGAGTTTTAATTTTGGTCCATATACTTAACGGTATTAATTCATTAATGATATTAAACTTAGATCGAAGTCTTTATAAAATTATAGTAATTAATGTTTTATATGGAAGAAATTATAGAGATTAAAAATCACAATTTAAAACTATATTGACCAAAATAAGAATTTGATCAAATGGTAATAATCAATTATTATATTAACCTTTTTTTTTTATAAATTTTTAAAATGAATAAAGGGAAAATTTGATAATATAAAATGAATTTTGTTATATTAACCATATTAATTTGTGTATATATACGTTAAAAAACCTATATGTTGAAGTGTACGGAGTATCTCATATCCATGCTCTTCACCTTTAGTCCAAATGGACGCTTGTCTCTGTTTTATTCGTATCCCAATTGACAATGACACGTAGGGACATTTTAAGAATAATTAGTATCTTTAGGATATTACTACATTCAATCTAATTATATAGAATATAAGAAATCAAATGCAATATTTTTTACATTAATTCTAATATATATATCATGCGTTAAAATTTTGTCTTAAATTTTTTTTACAAAACAGTCATGGATATTCAAAATTTTTTTAGATCAACATCATCCCAAAAATATTAAAAAAATAATAATACTGTTTTGACTATTAAAAATATTAATGATTAATGTTAATTTTTTAATAGTTAATATTAATTTTTTATTTTTAAACATTTTATTGACTATATTAATCCTATATATCATATATTGTGATTAGCTTGTAGGAATTACACGTAGCATATCACACCAACACTACCACGCAATAACCAAATTAGAAGTAGAAATTCCGTATAGATACAAAAGAAGTGGTTGAACTACTTAAAGCTAACCATTGGTGTGTGCTTTTTGGAATCAGCAATTTTGGTTTCGTCCATTCTGAAAATTAGCTTTTGATCTTTCTATATATATATATATAAGAAAAAGATATAGAGCATGATGTATGAACATTGCTTGAGCATTAAATAAGATATCTAGAAGACAAAGAATTATATGGTATTATTTTTTGAGAAAGGAGACGTAAGGATATGCAATTCATTTGTGGCGACATTCAAGAAAGGATATGAAAGTAATAATTATTCATTTTATATCATATCGTATTGTTTTGTGGTCTTTTGCCCACTGAAGAATGTTGAAAAAGAATGACATTATTGGCTTCCCCTAATGATGTTAGAAAAGGTAACAAGGGATTGAGTATAATGGAATGATTAGTTTCTCACAATATATGACGAACAAAATATAACTATGCCTATAAAAAAAGTAGGAGAAAATCTTTAGAAAATATTATTTAAATTCTGAAATCACAAAAAGGGCATGCGGATATATAAAAAAATATATTGGTCACAAGTATCAACTTGTGATTTTAATATTTGTGGGAAAAGATAAAATTACCCAAAACCTAAAGGGAATAGTCAATCTCATTATCAAAATAGTTGAAATTATTACACATGCTGTCAATTTCATTATTTGTGTAGTTAATACCCAAAACTTGATCTAGTATTTGTATCACTAAGTTGTCAATAGAGTAGTCAAACTCGTTAACAAAATGGGTAAAATCATTATATTTATTGCCAATTTTATTACTAGTGTGGTCAATACACCAGAATTTGATTCAATTACTACAATCACTCTATTAAAGGGAATAATCAATTTTGTTATTAAAATAGTTAAAACCATTATACGTGTTGTCAATTTCATTACGAGTGTAGTCAATACTCATAACTCAGGGGTAGTTTTGTCTTTTCAGAATTCGCATGTAGTATTTTCTAGGAATTTTCTCAAAAATGATTAGAAAAAATCACTTTTAATGGTAACTTCGTCCAAAATACATATTTTAGACAAGGATAGTGTCAGAATAGACAACTTATTGAATAGGAATGTGCTATCTTGTTACCAATTTTAACATTTAATATAATAAAAATAAAAGTATAAATACCATTAAAAATGCATATTAAGTTTAATTTTAACATCTTTCTTTCTTTTCCCCCCTTAATAAATAGAGTATAGTTATTATTTAAGTTTTAGTCATTCAAAATGTCAATATATATAGGGTTATGAGGCAATTTTGCCTTAAGCATTACAGGTAAAATGTGCAATATTGCCTCTTTAATTTGTTAAGGCTAACAAATTAAAGGTAAGGCTAAAAAAATTACAAATGATTTCCTAATAAAAAAATTATATTGATTAAGTTTGCAAAATTATAAATAAATACTAAGGGACCAATGTTATTGCTTCCCATATAAAAGACTAAAATACCATTTTGACTAAAACTATATAATGGCTCATCAGTAGATCACAGTCGCATGTCACCGGTAAATTATTTTGTTTACATAATATTTTATTAACTATTTAGTAGTTAATAAATTAAATATTATTATTTACAAATATTCATAAACAATTTCCATGTCAATTTTAAGAATTTACAAATTTTTGGGAAGTCAATAACTTAACAATTATATCACGATTTATAAGTTACACTAGTTGTGAAGTTTTAGAGGAGAACATATAAATTTGTGAGGAAGGCTTATAAATTATACAATTTTAATTTCCAAATAAGCTTATTGTAAGAAACACATTTAGTTATAGATCTTGAATAAATTAGTTGAATTGTACGTTTTTGAAGGACTATAACTTTTGGTCAAAATAAAAAGGACTATGACTTACAATTTTTGGATTAAGACTTATAAATTATTATACTATTTTATTTTACCACTTAACTACAGTAAAAAAAAAACTTATAATTTTTGAATGTTCTAGTTGAGCTATAAATTTCTAAAGAATGATTTGTAAATCTTAGAGAAAGATTAATAATTTATAACACATTCACCTATAAACCCCGTACGTAAATTTTTAGAGGATTTGTATAATCAAAACTAATTTGTAAATTGCGCAGGAACATTTGTAAATAATTGTGATATTTAAGTTCAAACTAAATTGCCCGTTACTCCTCCGTCGTCCATCGTCTCTTGTCTCTCCAATCTTCAAACAAGATCTAACCACCCACGATGATGTACTTCCTTAGCCTCCACCCCATTCGACCGTCCATTGCCACTCATCGGCGCTGCCACCGTCATCAACCTCCTCGCCCATCGATGAGCACCTCCGTCTACTTCATTGAGCGATATTTGCCTCTTTTCATCTTCCCCTTGGCAATTCTACGTCCTCTCCCATCTTCTTCATTTTCTCCCCACTCATTTTATGTTTTATTTTCCTATTTAGATCGTTGGATCGGTTCGTTTTTTTATTCAATTTGTTAGAGATCTCGTTTGATCCTTCTTCAATATGGACTTTTCCTTCCCCGGTAGTCCGGTTCGTCGTTCTAGATGTGGGTTTCTCCTTCACTGTTGAAATAGCTCGCCGCTCCATGAGGGCAATTGTGTCTTTTACCCAATTTTGGTGGCTTACGTTTTTTTTATTCCTTTAACAACCAAACATAATTTTAGAAATTATTCCCAATCCCAACCCTAGTTTCAATCCTATTCCCATTCCCATTCCTTCAAAAAATCCAGCATACTGAACATGGCCTAGGTTACGTTTGTCGGATTCTTTTGTTTTTTTGTTTTTGTTTTTTATTAAACGGGTGTGCACGCTGCGTATCTTATGGTTATGTGGGGTATGTTGAACCGTTTCATGCATTTAGGTACGGAGATATATATAGATGACCAATTCATAGCTCCAAAAAAAAAAAAGAAAAAGAAAAAAATGGTTAATATAATATTTAATCTCTTAAATTTATATTAATTTTAGTTTTAGTCTCTTAGATTTTAAACTATAGGTTTTGATCCAAGTTTCAAACAATAGTTTTTAGTCCCTCAAGAGGTAAAATTGTCTAAATTTTAATTATATTATAGGGATCAATATTTTAGACGGAAAAATTTGAAGCACTAAAACATATGGTTTACTCCTTTCAGTCATTTTTATAAATAACAACTACCCAAATCACATGGATCAAAATGTTAGTTAAAATTAGTTAAGAGTAATAAATGTGTTAGAAATATAATTTATTTTTCAAATATACTCTTATTCATGAGGATGATGGGTGAGAGAGAATGAGTAGAAAAAAAAAATAAGAGAGAATGAGTGAAAAAAAGATATGATAGAGACTGTAATTAATTAGGGAGTAAATAAGGAAGGAGTACATTAAATTTTTAGATAAATATATATTATTACTTATATATATGATTATCCTTATAAAGGATACTGTTGTTTATAAAGAAGACCGGTGTAAAACTTAAAGGACGAAAATTAAAATTTGGACAAATATGAGGGATTAAAAAGAAAAAAAAAAAGAAAAAGTGTGCATGCGTGCGTGCGCTATTATTATGTGGTGTCAATTGAACCATTTTTTCACATATGAGGAGAAAGACGAGTTTCAAATATAAAAATAAAATGAAATTACTTTTAGGTAGCAATGATAGCTCAATTATTCAAGAGTCCAATGCCTTTTAGGCTCTAATTAATAATTTTATAATTTATTATATAATATGTTTGTGACATGCCCACTACATAGAATATTCTTTGCACAATTTTCAATAATATCTTCCATTGTTAGTCTGTGCACGTCCATGAGCATTATTATTATTATTATCATGCTCTGGTTTCCGTCGTATCTCTTATTTCTCGCAGTATCTCATACTTCGTCGCTTATTCTGATTTTGTTTCATATTTAATTGTATAGATTAGATTGAACCATATATAGTTGTATCATGCATGTACTCTGTTCCGCATCTTCCTCGTCTTTCATATACATTTTTTTTTTGCAGTTAAATTTAGGCGACGTTACTCCTCTTTGGTAACATTGCTGCTTCTTTAAAAAACAATAGGGACAAAACTGACTAAAAAAAAAGTATGGTCCACATGGAATCATACGTGGCATAAAGTCTGATGTAGTAGACATTATGTTTGGTTAGTGTTAGACTAGGGTGACATTACTCATTTTTTAATATTTTTAAGACTACATTCACTACTATAAAATATACTTATAATATTGTCAATTAATGTCAAATTTTTGACAAAATAACGTTAAAAAAAACTGTGACATTTTTATAATATTTTGATAATTTTTAACACTTTTATATGGTAAAATGATGTCTTATTTCTTCCAAGGATTAAAAACGGTAAAAAAAAAGGCTTACACTTATCTAATAAGCCTTCATTCTAAGGCATAACTTATATTCATAAGCTTCATATTAGCCTGGAGTTCACTCCCAGAAATATAGCCCTCCCTACCCTCTCCCGTCAATCCCATGAGCCTCTTATCCATTCTCAATTCTCATTCGATCGGGCGGGGGAGCAAGCAAGTCACAAAGATTGAGAAAAATCAGCAATTCACAGCCACTGATAAAGGATTCCTTTTAAAAGTTAAGGATTAGTAATTTTTTTTAAAATAAAAAATCAAACGGATTTAGTTTTATACATACGCGAGGAAGGCAATCAAAAAAGAAAGAAGAACTCATCTTTCTTTTATCACTTAGGAGCCGTACGAGATGAAATCTCAAAAAGTCTCCATGATTCGATATATTATTAATAAAATCTATGTATATTCTATTTTAATAACCCAACCAAATGAATTTGATTTTAGTTTTCCTTGCTTGTGAAGTAACTCCCATCAACTAGCAGGTTTTTTTGGAAAATTTCATTTATTTTGGTGTGGATAGTAGACAAACCTATATTTCTTAGTTTCAATATGACTCCTTACGAGTGTTGTTTCTATCTACTATTATCTAAAAATAATCAGAGCTATTCCCTAAATAACTTTTTAGATATTCTTCAATGTCCCAGCTATTCACAGAACGTGAGAAACAGATGAACAATCATCTTGTTAAGACTTTCAACGTCAGTTATTTGAAAAAACAGTCTAACGTGAGAATGCTATCAGTTAGAATTTTAACCTAGCGCCTTTTACTTTCACTTTTTACAAATCCCCTATTGTGGTTCCTGACCCCAATCGTACTACCAAAACTTCTTCCTCTAGTGGTTATTGGCGTTTCCACAATGTTTTCCAGCCATGTCCACCTCCATTCGTTGACAAAAACTTCCAATACCCATAGCTCCTTCACGATAACTTTTGGGAATAAAATGACTCTTAACCCTTTATATATATTATACTCGTGTATCTAAAATCATTATTATGATTATTATTTCTAGCCAAATTTTTACTACATTTTAGTTAATGTTGATGATCTCGACTGCAATGGCCACTTAGCCAACACACGTTTCTTCCTTGATTTATTTATTCATGATTGATATATAGTGCTAACCCATTAATTCACCATTATTCCACGCCTAAATACACACACACACACACATCGCTTAGTCGACAATATAATAGAATAATTTGATATATATATATATATATAGATATATATATATATAAGAGAAAAAGGTATGTACTTTTAAACTAACAATAACCTCAGTTATATATTAAATAAGAAAAGCAGATTGAACCACAACAATTTTTTTATTAAAATATGTATATTTTATTGTTATATACCTCAGCTGGAACTGTAATTCGTGAACCAAAAGAAGCATACCTTTTTTGATTAATATATAAATTCTTTTTTCGTTTGTGGAGAATAAATTTAATTCTTTAAACACTAACTTTGATGAATGATTATAATATGGAGACAAAAACGCTTCAATCATTTCCGAATTATTACAGAATGATGACTCAGAATGGAAGACTGTTATGAAATTCAATCATAAAATTAGTAACTGTGCAATCCTGACGATAATCTAGAGAAGTAATAGTGTCTTGATATATTAATATATTAATAATGTTTTACCTGAGTGAGTCCTATAAATCATGAGTTAGGAGCATTGCCTTGTAGGTAAACTCAATCCCTTTTTTAAAGTTTTTTGACAAAAAAATATTAATAATGTCTTGATTTAATCCGGTTAGAAAATGTTTTCTAAATCAGTTTCATTATCAACCGGTATATAAAATTAAGAATCTTGCATTACTTTTATAAATATATGTATCTTTTTATTGGAGATAATTCTATTCAAAATACTATCAAATATTTATTTATAAAAATACTACCGATTACCTTTTATACATTGTTCCTATAACAACTGGTGTAAAAGGCCCACTATAGAAATATTTTTTTTGTACAAGTAATTAGATGATGGTGTTTATTTTGAAAACTACTCATACCATCTTTTCAATAACCACCAATATAATTATTAATTAATTAAATGAGTGATTCAATTATATAACAAAACTCCGGTAGTCTTATAGTTAATTAATTAGTCAGTCTTATAGTCCAATAATTAATTAGTCAGTCTTATTATGCTATAAAAGCCACCACTAACTATTCATAAGCTAACCTATTGCAAACTAATAAGTTTTTATGTAAACTAACCTATTGCAAATTAGGCACAATAATTAGGTTTCGATAGATATATGTCTATCTTACAAGCAAATTAAGTTATTTTGGTGATCAAATACTTGATTAAAAATCTATTCTAAATTCCCAATGTTTAGGTTCCTTTAGAACATTCAAATAAGTATCAATCAAATTTCTCATTTTTTAGAACAATCAAGCAAACAATTGAAATCAACAAACATAATATTAAAGCAACTAACAGTAGAAATCAATATCCAGTAATCCATAATCAAGCTACAACAATCTAAAGCGAAGGTTTGACTACATAAATTGCGCATTCTAGAATAAAGTCCAGAGCGAATCAATCCCAAAACAAGTACAGAGCATAAACTAGCTAGTAATTGGTGCCAATTTTCCATTCGTTCATCGATCTTCCACATCCCCAAGCCCTAATCCTTTTCCATTTGAGCCTCCAACCCACATTCTTTAGGGAACTAGATTAATATTCCTTTATTGTTCCTCAATTAACAATCTCTCAATTAATGTGACATTGGATAATAAATTAAATTCTAATTCAATTTATATTTAATTTGGTAAGAACCCAAATTAAATATTCGAACTCCAACATGCATATTCTAATTACATAACTTGATTTTTTACCTTCATGAACTCAACTTTCACTACTACAAAATAGAGTTTCCAAAGCCCCATTTTTAAATCGGATCTTGCGGAAACGATGTAAAATAAATGAGCGGTGTCATTTTTGTAAATAAGGGTACAATATTTACATCGGATATAAACATGCCCGGTGTAAAATAAATGAGTAGTGGCATTTTTGTAAATAAGAGTACAATATTTGCACCAGATGTACACATGACTGGTGTAAAATAAATGAGCGTTGGTATTTTTGTAAATAAGATAAAATATTTACACCATATTTACAAGTAACCGGTGTAGAAAATCTAGTTCTATTCTGACTCTTCAGTTTCTCCTCTATGCTTTCCCACGTCTTTTCTGTACCTTCTTCAGACCGTTCATTTCACTTCTTCGGTTCCCAACGTTTGTAGTCATCATTATGATAGAAGGCCAATTGCTTTCTTCGATGTGCTTTTCTGAAACTGTTCTTATCCCTCAACCATATGTATACCATTCCTATGATCAGTAATTTTTGTCTCATCACTACTTGATCTCTATTTTGTTTACACCTCTTCTATCTGAACCCTCCAATGGCTTCTTCCTCACGCACGCCTCCTTCTCCTCCCCAAAAACGAAACAGAGATGAATTTGTAGACAAACATCCTGACCCTCACCCTGGAGTTCCTTCTCCTCCTCCCCTGGTTGTGACTCTAATGGAGCGCCTGGAGGAACTCATCATGAGCTTCAATGGCCTGGAGGACTTCGTGGAAGAACTAACTGAGAAAGTTAACAGACTGAAAGCCAGTTTCAGAGCTTTCTGCTTAGAAGTCTGTCTCCATCAACAGAATGACAGGTTCAATAATCCTCTTGGTCCTACGCACTCTGATGAATCCAAAAACTCTGACTCTGATGAGGAGTGAAAAGTGTAAATATTGTAGAAAAAGAGAGAATATATTATATATTCTGATAGATATTTTTTTGGATATTTCAAACTTTTGATGTAAAGTTACGTTATTAGTAAAGTTGAATGAATGAAATTTTTTTTCTGATTAAGACTTTATTTTACACCGGTTATAAAAGTGATAGGTGTAGAATATAAGGTCTGGTTTAGAAAAAGTTATTTCTACATCGGTGTTCCAATTTAATCGGTGTAGATTTACACTTTAATTTAACGTAAACCCCTTTCGTGCCTCCCATCTCTCATTTTTTATTGGTTCTCGCATTTAAGTCTTCTTGCCCCTTCACAGCCGGTGAGTTTTGTTTTGTACTCCTTGTCTCGAGAACTGAAAATTTACGCACGACTGGCGGTAGCTTTTGCTGTTACTTGCTGGATTCATTCATTTACTTGTTTCACTTGGTGAGTTCTTCCACTTGTACGTGATATATTTTCTCCCATTATTAGCTGAAAGCTAGGTTTTCTTGTTTTCTATTTTTATAGTTTTTTAGTTTTTCACAAATATGGATCATAGTTGGATAAATGCTAAACGAACAAGTGTTGAGTATGCTGAAGGGGTGAAGGAGTTTTTGGATTTTGCTAAACGAAATGGTGATGATGACAATGGAAGATTTTATTGTCCTTGTATGAGTTGTTTGAATGAGAGGAAACAAAGTCCTACAAATATGTATACTCATCTAATTTGTGAGGAATTTTGCAAGAGTTACACAGTATGGGTATGACATGGTGAACCTGTGAAAAGGTCGAGTGCATCTGAACAGTTGGAACAGACCTTTGATGATGGCATGGATACCGATGATTGGGTAGAGGACATGATTCGTGATGTTGGAGAAGATACTTTTATGCAGTCACATGCATATGGTAATATGTGCAATGATGCAGAAAAACCTCTATACCCAGGGTGCAGAAAATACAACCTGTTGAATACGGTGTTGAGATTGGTAACTGTGAAAGCAAGGCATGGGTGGAGTGATAGAGGTTTTTCAGAATTGCTTGAGTTGTTGCAAGACATGTTTTCAGAAGAAAATATCTTACCCAAACGCTACTATGATGCTAAGAAAATAATATGTCCTTTAGGCATGCAGTATAAAAAGATTCATGCATGCCCAAATGATTGCATATTGTACAGGAAAAATTTTGAAGATGAGGAGAAGTGTCCAATATGTTAGACACCAAGGTACATATCAAACAAATATCCTGCAAAGGTGTTATGGTATCTTCCAATTATACTAAGGTTTAAGCGCCTCTTTAGTAATGAAGATGATGCAAAGAAAATGTTATGGCATGCGACTGAAAGGATTTGTGATGGAAAGCTTCGTCATCCTGCTGATTCTTTGCAGTGAAAGAAGATTGATGAATTATTTCCCGAGTTCGGGAATGAACACGAAACCTAAGGCTTGGACTTAGTACAGATGGTATGAACCCATATGGTAGCCTTAGTAGTATACATAGTTCATGGCCCGTCCTCTTGGTGATTTACAACCTATCTCCCTTGTTGTGTATGAAACGCAAGTATGTAATATTGTCTATGTTGATCTCAGGACCAAAACAACTGAAAAATGACATAGACGTTTACCTAAGACCCTTGATCGAAGATTTGAAGAAGCTATGAGAAGGTGTGGATGTTTTTGATGCGATTAAGAAGGATGTCTTCAATATGCGGGCCATGATCTTTTGTACAATTAATGACTTTCCTGCATACGAAAATTTGTCAGGGTATAGTGTTAAGGGCCATAAAGCATGTCCAATTTGTGAGGAAGGGACTTGCTACTATCAACTTTATCATGAAAGAAAGATAGTATACCTAGGTTATAGGAGATTTCTAAGACAAGGCTACCCATACCGTCGAATGAAGAAACAATTTTTTGGTGGTCAAGAATTTGAAAATACTCCGGAGCCATTGACTGTAGAACAAGTCTACAAAAGGGTCAAAGACATCAATGTTACCTTTGGTAAGACTGCCAAGAGAAGTGAGAAAAATATATGGAAAAAAAGATCTGTTTTCTTTGAGCTTCCGTATTGGCAACATCTTCATGTAAGGCACTGTATTGATGTCATGCATATGGAGAAAAATGTGTGTGACAGCATTGTTGGAACACTTCTCAACACACATGGTAGTTCCAAAGACGTTTTGAAGGCAAGATTAGATTTGAAAGAAATGAGAATACGTGAGGATTTACATCCAAGGCCAGACGGTGAGGGGAGTTACTGTGTTGAAGAGACTAATATTTTATCCAAGGATGAGACAAGAAGTATTTGTGAGTGTTTGCAAGGAATCAAAGTTCCCTTTGGGTACTCATCTAATCTTAAGAAGATTGTGTCGATGAAGGATTTGAAATTAGTAGGCCAAAAGTCTCATGATTGTCATGTCTTGATGCAATAATTACTCCCAGTGGCTGTTCGAGAGATCCTTTCAGATGATTTGAGACACATTGTAAACCGACTTTGCTTCTTCTTCAATGCTATATGTGGCAAAGTCTCTGAGACTAAAATGTTGGATGAATTGGACCACGAGGGTTATGTTATTTTGTGCCATCTTGAAAAACTATTTCTTCCTGGCTTTTTTAACATCATGGTACACCTCATCATTCATCTAGTCCAAAAGATAAAACTGTGTGGCCCTGTATACTTACGATGGATGTACCCATTTGAAAGATACATGAAAATCCTTAAAGGGTATATGAAGAATCCAAATTGGCCTGAAGCATCCGTTGTTCAAAAATATGTTTTTGAAGAAGCTATGGATTTTTGTCAAACTATCTGTCTAAAGTAAGACTGACTGGTCTCCCTAAACCCCATGCCAAACAGGGGGTCAACGCGGAATATCGGTGAAGAGTGTTGATTGTAATGAATTGCAGCAAATACACTTACACATCTTGAATAACATTTATGAAGTTCAAGACTATATAGCTATTCATAAAGAGCTTGTCCGAAAAAAAAAATAATAGAATGACAGAGCAAAAGCTGATTAGAGAACACAATAAATCTTTTGCACACTGGTTCAAACAGAAGGTTGAAACTGAGGATTGTGTATCTGATACAGTTAGATTGTTGGCATATGGTCCTGAATTTCATGTGATATGTTAGAATTCATTTGATATCAACGGGTATTCCTTTTACACGAAGACCCTTGATGAAAAAGTAGCGTGCAAAATAGTGGGGTTATGCTAGTGGTCGAGGCTATGCATTTATCTAGTTCAAAAGACAACAATCCTAAATTAGCAGTTATCCCTTATTACAGCGTTGTTGAAGAGATTTGGGAGGTAGACTACTCCAAATTCACAGTTCCCGTGTTCAAATGCAAGTGGACTAATATAAACAACGGTGTTCTGGTAGATCGGTTAGGATTTACATTGGTTGATTTGAATAGTACAAGTTTTGGGGACGAGCCTTTTATTATGGCAGACCAAGAAAAGCAAGTTTTCTACATCACTGATCCGGCAAATAAAAGATGGTCTGTCGCTCTCCAAGGAAAAAGAATTGTTGACGACGATGATTCTATTTGGGAGACCCCTTCATTTTCAGTGGGTTTACCAAAATTGAATGAAGAAGTAGATTTTGATTGATTTGGATGTGAGTGTTTTAGGTTATTGATTGATTTGTCTGATGATTCTATTTGTTATGATTGCATATATGTTTTTAATGTAATAATAACACAAGTCTCTTGATTTGATTGCATATATATCTGTTATAACTTCAAGGGATAGGGCGATATAAGAGTTAAAAACACACAAACATCAATATTTAAACTAGTCGCAAATATTAGTAAGGTGTAAAAACCTCGCAGTGGCATTTTCGTTAATAAGTAGTTAACAATTTACACCGGTTATTTTTTTATCCGGTGTAAAATATGATATGAAAACATCATTTTTACAATGGATTTTAAAGATAACCGATGTAAAAAATCAAATTAAAATTTTACACCAGTTTTTTATTTTGACCAGTGTAAAATATCTACGAAAAATAAATTTTGAAGACTCCCCTTGGCGCTCTCTTATTTCTCATTTCTCACTTCTCATTTCTTAGGTTTTCTTCAGCATTATGCTCAGTCGTGCTTCTCTGTCATCCTGCGCTGTGCTCAATCATTCTTCTCATTTTGCCGTGCTCATTCGTTCTTCTCTGTTCCAGGTCTCGTTGTGCTTTGTCGTGTACTTGTTCTCTTTTATTGTGTACAAATTCCGTATATGGGTTGGTTTAATCTAGGTTTTGTACTTTTCCTGTGATAAATGCTTGCACTTCTTTCCATGGATAAATGCTAAAGGAACTGTCTTCTTTGTGTATTTTGATTTTGTTATTGCGTATGTAGGAATATGGAAGGTAGTGTTAATCAGAATGAGAGTAGCGCTGCTCCAAGTGACTCTACGCAAATGAGTGGTAGAAGTACGACGCGATTGAAAAATATTGTGAAAGACAGAAAGGAAGGGAGATTGCTACCGATTGAGTTTGACTCTGTTGGAACCCAGTTGGTGAACACAGGACCAAGTATATTAGTCATGTCAGCTTCCTAGCAAGCAACAAGCCTAGCATCACCATACAGACTTGGGATGCTGTTGATGATCACGTGAAGAACCAAATTTGGGACACTATTCGGGTATAGAAACTACCTATTTTATATTGTATTCAGAGCAATATCAAAAAATACAACTCTTTGTGGATAACTCTGTTTTCAATGGCAATTATTACAGCTCACTTACGATGTTTCCAACAATGAAGCCTTGAAGAAGAAGACGTTGTCTTACTGTGATGAGCGTTGGAGGGCATTCAAGACACAACTAGCTCGTCTTTATGTTCATGGCTGGGACAAAGATGGTCGGCCTCATCCTTTTCCATGCAGCAAGTATCAATTCATAGACGAAGCTACTTGGGAAGAATTTGTTAGGATTCAGACTATGCCAGAAGCTATGGTAAGTTGATGCGCAAATGTCGTGCAAATGCATTTCCCATGTTTCTTCCTTCTGTATGTGTTGGTACCAAATGCAAACGTATCAGATTATCATTTGACTTGATTTATAGGAAAAAATGGCAAAAGCTATTGAACATGCTCTCAGGAATGATTGCCCGCACATAATGTCTCAAGGAGGATACGCGAAGGCTGAAAGAGACTTATTGGGGGCCAAGAGGAAGAGACTAGAAGAAAATTTTGAGGATCCTAGTGTTAGTCTTGCTTCCCCATCTCTAATATGTCAAGAAGATAAATGGTTATATGCTCACCAAACAAGGAGCGGAATATATACAAGCGATCATACTCACACGATTGCTGAAAAAATTGTAAGACCTATTTCTATTATTTTGTTTTAGTAGACTAATTATATTATTTCTTATGTTTGTTCATTCTATGTTGTAGTCATGTCTTAAAGAACAAGAGGCCTAAGGATCCTTTAAGTCGGATGGTAGGAATGACATCTTGATTGTTGCTACGGGCAAACAAGAGCATGAGGGCCGTGTCAGAGGAGTTGGCGGAGGTGTGGGCATAAGAGATTACTTTGGAGTATCTTAACGACATTCCACACATTTGGTGCCGAGGGCAGAGTTGGAATCGTTGTTATCCACCATTAAGTCAGAGGCTAAGGCAGAGGCTACGGCAGAGATTTGGGCAGAGGCTAGGGCACAGGCAGAAGTTTCATTTGAGGCACGATTACAAGAGGGCTTGGTAAAGCTTAAGGAAGAAATGTTGTCCATGATGACAACAAGGCAACAGGAGGCAAGTGCCCCCCAAACGCTCTCACATGCACCCCTTCATAGCACTAAAAGGAGTTGTTGCGTGGCCGCGCCAGTGTCTGATGATGCTGAACCGTGTGACCTATATGTGGAGGATCCAATTAGACAGTTAGTGGCACATGGTTCCTTCCACAGTTTAGGAGCAATTGTCCACCACATCCAAATTCAGGAAGATCAATTGAGGGTGACAGTTGAAGACGTGATAGTTGAAGATCCTCTTGTCCCAATTCCCACTGATGAGGTGAATACAGTGATGCAAGTAAAGGGGACTTTCATATTATGGCCAAAGCTTCTTGTTTTGGAGAATGTCGCATCTTCCCCGAGCTAACTTCCTACACTTCCCAATTTGAGTGCCATGCAACATGTCATCCGATTGACAAATGACAAAATTTTCAATGTGGATGCATTGCCTATGGATTTAGTTGTGGGTGACACTGGGGCTCCGGCCTTTCTTGACCATACCGATGTGAAATCTCTCCTCACTCCTCGGGATGAACTGACCTCCGGGTGCATCCAAATGTTTTTGATGTAAGTCTAACTTAAATGTAAATACATGTAATAACAAAATTCAACTCTTATAACTAATTAACAAGTGTTTGCATTAACTGTAGGTATATGCAAGATGAGTTGGTTTCCAAGGGAAAACAAGATAAGTTTGGATTTCTATGCCCAATTCAAATTTATGCAAAAGGGACCTCTCAACCTTTGCGACTTCAATACAAACAAGGAGGCTCGGTCAAACCGAAATTGATTGTTTCTTCGCATCATATATGCAAGAGTAAGAATAATAATATTTCATTTTATTTCATACAAGTTTTGTATTTGATTAATGATAATACTCATTCTTTTTTAATTAATTTCTATAGCAATCATTAGCAATTGGTCTTCCTATGTAAGCACAGTTATAAAGTTTTCTTCTTGTACTCCCTCCATTACAAACCAGGGGCTAATGCCAAGAAGATTATGAACTCGTGAGTTTTCTTCTATACAGAACAATGGTCTTTGTAATATATATATGGTCTTTGTAATAAATGGGTTACTAACCTTATAACTTTGGTCATAGGGCTATGAGGACGTTCAAATTTGCCAGGGGTCTTAAGCACGCCAACTCGGTGAGGGACCCTGAATGGATCATACTGTAGGTAATTAAACTATTAAGTCTTATGCTCCACGTTTTGCTCTTGAAATATAATTCTTATCATGTTAATATTACAGAGTCGAAGGTAGCCTAGAGAAAGCAACTTGTGCAGCTTCTACATTGTTAGACACATGATGAATATCATCTTGTCAAATAGGACTGACCTAACTGAGGAGGTACAATTGTGTTTCCTAATGATTTCATATTTCTTGTTAATTTAATATATACTAGTAATGCCTTAATTTGATATTTCAGATGTTTGATCAATCTGACCCATTTCTTATACAAGATATTGAGGAGCTGCGCAATCTTTGGGCTGAGTTTTTTGTTCATTTCATTTCTTCTCAATAGTATTTGTGTTTCAAGGAATACATTCTTTTATTTTTCTATTCAAATTATTCAATTTTTGTATTCAACTTTATTAAATGAATAATATATTTATTGAATTATTTCTCCACTTTTGTCTCTTTGACTTGTATATTTGAAAGCTTCAGGGGATAGGGTAATGAAACGTTAAATTGGCTATATTTTAAACCTACATTTAAACAGGACAAAAATTATCGGTTATGTTAATTGTAATGTGTAGAAAATAACATACTCTACACCGGTCATTAAAATAACCGATGTAGAAAATAGGATAATCTACACCAGTCTTTAAAACAGCCGGTGTAGAAAATAGCATAATCTACACCGGTAGTTACCACAATCGGTGTAGAAAATAGTCTAATATATTTAGATACAAGGCCCATATAAACACACAAGATGTAAAAAATTTGTTAATTTACAGCTGACTTTGACATAACAGTGTAGAAAATCTATTCATCTACACCGATTTTCCTTGAATCCGGTTTAGAATGTCTCACTTATTACACGGTCTATTTCTACACCAGTTATTTATCCGGTGTAGAATGCCATTTTAAACCGATTTAGAAAACTTTTTTACAGTAGTGTTTCTTTTTAACTACACCTAAAAGAAATCAACAATTATGAATAAAATAATTGTTTACCTTAATTATCTATCACTCTTATACCCATTAATGATAATGATATTCAAATTCAAGAGCATATGGTGCAATTAATTTAATTTTCCTACAAAATGAAGCAAATACATAAAAAAAATAAAAAAAATACATTTGTGACTCCTTAAAAAGACCTCAAATATCAACAAATATGGTGAATCATCATTCGATATAACTTAATGTGTGATATGATGTATTGGAATTTGATAAAACTCGGTGGATTTCCCAAAGACGTAGCCCTTTTTCTTTCCTGCCCATTAATTTGTGATATCTTATCAAATCATTGTCGTCCTTTATTTGAACTAGCATTGAGAATTAAGGAAAAATACAGATGTTCACACTTTTTAGATTGAGAATTCACTAGTTAATTATATTTTTGACTTTATCAAAAACTGATATAATATTTCCGAATTATCCTTTATTAAAGTCTTTAACGTCTATTGATTCTAACATTAATTATGGGAGAGTTTAATTTCCTCTACTCTACGTATACCATAATTACGAAGGCAACATATGGAAATATTTAATTAATAAATGCTTCAGGAAGATTATGATATTAATAACTACTATAAAAAGTTTATAAACAAAGCCTTATAATTAGAAACAAAGAGAGTAATGCTAATCATTTTTGTTTAATATATATACAATAAAAATATCTCCATTTAATATGATTATACTTTTTAGTCACTAAATTATGTAGTTTTTTTTAGCCTGGCTTAAATTTTGTACTTTGACTTACTCAAATAGGGATAATAATTCATTTTACTGAACTGTTGACTAGGTAAAACTAAAAGTAAAGCATAACTTTTCTTTTTATTCATAAACGTTTATGTGAGTTGGGTATAAGATATATCTTTAGACTTAAATAACGTTTATAAAATATTTACAGATAATTTACTCACAAACTCTTTACATGGTCTAGATGAAATAAGGGCAATTTTAGGGAGAAAGGTGCAAATTAAAATACGTCACTCATCAACATAAAATGAAAAAGGCGACATAGCATGCACACACATTTTGCAAAGTTCCTTTCAAATTTATGAGTGCCAACCCCACTATCTTTCCATAAACCAGCCCTCCGTTTTGATTAATGTGAAACAATATTTAGATTTATACAATAAAAAAATAATTAAATAAATAAATAATTGAAGTGGTTGATGCGTGTGTGAGCATTGATGATAAAACGTTATAGTTTTTTGTAACCTTAATTTTAGTATCAGACCCGAGGGGAAAACAGAGAATTGCCGATTCAATATAAATAGCTTGATCATCTCCCTTCCTCATTAATGGTGAAAACACAAAATCATCATCATGGGGATGATGTTGGTACTTCTCCTGTTTCTTCAAAGTTTAACTACTTCTATTGAAACCACTACAGCGAAAACGCACTTCTCGTTCTCGTACCCTCATTTTCAACACCTTGACGTGAAACAAAGCATTGAAGAAACCAAACTCAACTTGACCCGAGAGACGATGATGACGACGGAGAGTGAGGAACAAAACGGAAAGCTTAGACTCGTACTAGTTCACAGAGACAAAATGATGAGTTTGCACCACCGTGAAGGTCGTCATCACAATGATCATGGCTGGCGTTTCAGGGATCGAATGAAAAGAGACATGAAAAGGGTGGCATCCCTGACCAGACGGCTTAGTTATGAAGCCGAGGCGTTCGGGTCGGATGTGGTTTCGGGTATGGAAGAAGGAAGTGGAGAGTACTTTGCTAGAATTGGAGTGGGAAGCCCTCCAACAAATCAGTACGTTGTGATTGATTCAGGAAGTGACGTTATATGGCTCCAATGTCAACCATGTGATCAGTGTTACCCCCAATCCGACCCGGTATTCAACCCGGCCGATTCTGCGTCCTTCGCCGGAGTCTCGTGCTCGTCAGCCGCCTGCAAACTCCTGGAGAATGCATATGCAGGGTGTAGTCAAGAGGGTAGGTGCCACTACCAGGTGTCATATGGTGACGGTTCCTATACCAAAGGGACGCTGGCTCTTGAAACCCTCACCATGGCTCGGACTACAATCCAAAACATGGCAATCGGGTGCGGGCATAAGAACCAAGGCATGTTTGTGGGAGCGGGTGGATTGTTGGGTCTTGGAGGTGGGTCCATGTCTTTCGTGGGGCAGCTGGGTGGCCAAACAGGTGGTGCCTTTAGCTATTGTTTAGTAAGTCGGGCCACCGGCTCATCCGGGTTACTTGAATTCGGTCGTGAATCCATGCCCCTTGGTGCTTCATGGGTTCCTATGGTTCATAACTTACGGGCCCCAAGTTTCTACTATGTCGGGATTTCGGGTCTTGGAGTCGGAGCCCTGCGGGTGCCCATTTCAGAAGATGTTTTCAGTCTAGGCGACCAAGGAGATGGTGGCGTCGTGATGGACACCGGCACTGCCGTCACGAGGCTTCCGAAGGCAGCATACGAAGCATTCCGAGACGCTTTTATTGCCCAAACCACCAATCTTCCACGTGGATCCAGAGCATCCATTTTCGACACATGTTATAACTTGAACGGGTTTGTGTCGGTTCGGGTACCAACTGTATCCTTTTATTTCATGGGTGGGCCGATCCTAACCCTGCCAGCACGCAACATTCTGATTCCTATAGACAATGTTGGAACTTTCTGTTTTGCGTTTGCTCCTTCTCCTTCAAGGCTTTCCATCATAGGGAACATTCAACAAGAAGGGATCCAAATCTCAGTGAATGTAGCCAGTGGGTTTGTGGGTTTCGGACCCGATGTCTGTTAAGTAATTATTATTACAGTATATATAAATTTATCTAATCTTAGTTCTACATAATTAATCTTTATATTTTGTAATATATATATATATATGAAGATAAGTCATGCGTGTGGTAATAATTAGCCGCTTAAAGTATATTCAAATGAAAGTAGCTTATGTGAATTTGGTTTAAACGATGCTTCTTCCGATTCTTAATATAAGAGTTAGTTAATTAATTTAGATTAATTAAAAATATATAATATAAATTTATTTTGAGGGGTTAGATCTGATCATAATTAACTGATTTATTTAATTTTCTTAATTTATCCAAATTAGTCAACTAGCTCTTATACTCTCTCCATCCCAAAATATATGATCCCTTTCTTTAAATTTGATTGTACCATTTTATAAGATCCCTGAGTTTGTTTATCAATAAATATTTTTACCTATTTTATCCATTTCGTCTCATTATTTTACTCATTATTATTCTTCCATTTAATTACTATAAATGAGGGCGTATTTGAAAAAAAAATATACATTTTCTATATATTTATTACCTATAACTAGTTTTAACTGTTTTTTCAAATACCATAATTCGATTAAAATGACATTATATTTTTGGGATGGAGGGAGTATTAAGCATCAGAGTATTTTTTTCTGACACCAAATTATGGTTTTAGTGGTGCAAAGGTGGGAGTGTAAAGAATGGATACGATGTGGAGGGAATAGTCAAAAGAACAATGGAAAGTTTGATTTGGTAAGGATAGGCATTTTGAGTCAGAAAGAGTACCCAAGATAAGACTTCTATTTGGTAGAGTTAAAACTATAAGAAAGAAAAACATATAAAGGACCATTGAAAATGTAAACATCAAAATGGTTCCTTTAAATGACTTAATTTTTTAAAAGTTTTTAGAGACGATTTGTGGAATTAAGTTCTTTTGTGAAATGACCTAACTGGTTTCATGTAAAAATAATCCCCCCACCATCGATGCCTTACTTCTTGTCGATAGTGACAATAACAACAAAGTAGGTGGTGGAGGCTTTTTTTTTACACGAGGACAATTTGGTCATTTCATAAAAACTTAATTTAATAATAATCTCTATAAATTCATAAGAATTAAGTCATTTAAAGAATATTTTGAGATTATCATGTTTTGGGTGGTTTTTATATATACATATTTATCCCTAAAAGTAATGGTTTGAATAACTAGGCATATTGACCCTCACTAGTGACAGCACATTGCTATGTATAATTGTTTGAAGGGTTTTGATAGACTGGTTCCAGATAGTTTATGGAAGGTGAAGAGATCCGGGCGTACTTGAGATGTACACCACGTTCTCTGGCAGTCATGCGCTAACTTGGTCACACTGACGGACTCAGGTATTCGAATATAGTAAATGCAATAAGAGAAGAAGAAAGAGAGCATCGAAAAAATTCTAAAGATAGAGAGAGAATTCATCTGATGTGAATTATAGGACTCCTAATTAGGAGTTATGCTATCCCATAATTCTCTCCCTTAACCCACATTTGTATCCCAACCGTCCTACTCAAAATTTAGACGAAAAGGGAAAATTATAGATAACATCCCAGACCTTTCTAGTTATTACCACTTAAGCTCCAGAATCTTGGTAATTGTCACATGAGCCCTAGACTTTTGGTTATTGTTACCTGAGCTCCAGATAATGTGGGCTCAGGACAATCCACCAAGGATAGATCAAGGCCCAAATTCTAATATCTCCCACTCACACTTAGTGGATTAGATACTGTGGGCCTAGGATCTTTCTCTTTTTTCTTTCATACTAAGTACTTTACTGTGACAACATGGGCATGATGTCTTCGCTTAGTCACCTGTACTAGAAATCCCTTTTACAGGACTAGCACAAGGCAACCTCCTTCGTGTAGCTTGAATTCAATGATATGCCTAAGATGTTCCAGCTTTACCTATATACACTTTTCTATGGCCAATCTAATCCCTCTAAAATTAATACTTGAATCAGATTGCCTTTCTTGTAAGCCTAGTTCCATACTTATGATGATGAAATATCATAAGGGACATGTTACAGACACTAGCATACATATGTATATTGGGTTAATCTTCCTTTCGCCTATATATCACTTTGATATAGACCAACCACTTTCCTAGCATAATTTCTTAGATCGTATCTATCATGATAGCAGGATATATGCTAAAATAGCAGTCGTTGAAACATACCTCCATGATATTATCAAAGTCAAAGGACACCAATAAAAGGATTGTTCCTTCCTGGGACTCACACAGCTATGAAGCAGGGATCTTTCACTTGTTTCTCTTTTGCAATTTTTCTAGGGCATGTGGTATGAATCATATGCTATGGTGTTACTCTTATACTATAAGAGTGTATGTCATTTTAGATTTATCATTAACACTATACAGACTTAAGTCTAGACACTCTCATTATCTAGACCCAAATTTTTCAACTCTACTCATATCACATGATGTCAATATTAAAGGATTTGTTATCTAGCTACAATCATCATGGAAGTGGGTTTCCATGGTTCAATCCAATTATATATATGGATCTCATCTCGACTTGATACACTTTAGTCGAGGTGACATGTAGTTTGTGTTTATTCTCTACCATATCAACACTCTTTGCTGCTTTACTGGTGAACATAATCTTTGCACAGTCCACCTGAGTGTCAAAGGTAGTTGCCCGTGTGAGAGAGCTAAGATTTCTAACCTGTACGACATAATGGACATTGTATACTTTTACACAAACAAATCAAGTAATGATAAAAAAATATAATTCCATCAATTATAAAAGCATTACATAAAGTTTGCATTTCACATTTTATGCATACCAAGAGCTGTACACGTCTCTCAAAAACTTCTTGGACTATTGGCTTTGTTAGGGGGTCTACTACCATACATTTGGTGGAAATGTATTGCACGATAACAATTTTTTGTACTATATAATACCTCATAAAATTGTACTTGATGCCAATATGCTTGGTCTTGCTATGATACTTGGGGTCTTTGGTGTAGGCTATGGCTGCAGTATTGTCACAGTGTACTAACATCGAATTGATACTTTCATTTCCAAATCCAAGGTGTTCTATGAATTTTTTCGACCATAAAGGCTCTTGCATTGCTGCAATGCATGTCACAAACTCAACTCTAAAGAGGGTAAAACAATGCATGTTTGCTTCTTGCTACTCCAACATATGGAGTCATTGTTCAAAAAGAAAGTATAACCCAAAGTCGATCTATGTTCTTCCTCATATCTGACTACATCAACATCGGAGTATCTGTTTAGGCGTATATCGCTTCCCTCATAACACTGTGCATAATCAGTTATGCCCCCCAAGTATCTCAAGATCCTTTTCACTACCTTCAAGTGTTTCTCACTAGGGTTAGATTGGAATCTGCTGGCCAGCCCTACTGCATAACAGATATATGGGAATCATTATGGATATACGCTACTGACCCCCATAGTCTAAGGATGCTTAAATCTGGCTTGTGTTTCGTCCATAACTCATAAGGCGTGGAAGTGATTGATTTTGATGGTACACTGTTAAGTAAGAAGGTGGGTTGTCAACAAAGCATCACCCCAATATGAAATTAGTAGGTTTGCTTGAGCTATTATAGATTTAACCATGTCTAGAAGAATTCTGTTTCTTCTTTTAGCTACTCCATTCTATTGTAGAGTACCAGGGATAGTTAGTTGCCTAATTATCCCTTTTTCTTCACAGAGCTATTTGAATTGCTCAGACAAATATTCATGACCTTGATCAGTGTGTAATGCTTTGATTTTTTTATTCGTTTGATTCTTTATCTCATTAATATATCGTCTGAAATATTCAAGAGCCTTAGACTTATGTGAGATCGAATAGACATGACCATATCATGAAAAGTCATAATAAAGGCAATAAAATACCAAACCTTTCTATTTATTACCACTTCAGCCCCAGACTTTTGGTTATTGTCACATGAGCCCTAGATTATGTGGACTCGAGCCTATACACCAAGGGTGGATTAGGGCCTAAATTCTAACCGAAGTAAATATGGAGTTAGAAGGGGCCAAAATGTATACAAGTCTTTATGTGGATGGCTGCTAGTAATAGTCTACTGATATCAGTTAGAAGAAGTAGGATTTTATGGACATTACCACTATGTGGTGTGTGTATGAAGAGTGAAGAGGACATGCTACATGTGTTGAGAGATTGTGATGCAAAAAAATCAATTTGGAAGCATTTATTGGTAGGAAAAAGGGATAGGGATTTCTTCAATCTACCATTAAAGGAATGGTTTGTGTAGAACCTAAGGAAGGGTAAGAGTATATTTTTAAACTGTAATATAATATTTGATGTTTGTGTGTGGTATCTACGATACTAGAGGAACTATGCTTTGTTTGAACCTGATTATACAAAGCCTAGAAACCCGATTGAAGTAATTATAACCTATGTTGAGGAAATTAGTGAAGCTTTTGTAGGGGAAAATGAGGAGAAGGGATACTGGTATATCTACTGGATGGGACAAACCGAAAGAGGGTTGGGTGAAATTGAATATAGATGGGGCAGTGTAGAGGTCGTCGATGATTGCTGGTTATGGAGGGATATTTCAGGATTATGTAGGGAGATGGCTCGGTAGTTTTGCAAGAAGGATAAGGAAACATAAGGCAGAATATGCTGAGAAGTGGAGAATTCTGATTGGAGTGGAACTATTGTCAAAGATAAGTTGTGGGAAAATAATCATGGAGTCAAATTCAATATTGGTGATCAAGGAGATGGAGGATATTTTACAGGGGAGAAGGAGGTTGTATGCTACTGAAGAAAGCATGTCGCTTGCTGATGGAAGGTTGGGGGGTGAGGGTGAGACGTGTCTTTCGAGAGGGGAATGGTGCTGCTGACTGGCTTGCAAAGTGGAGCTTCCTTCCAACCAATGTTGTGCAACTGTTGAGTGAACCACCTGAGGGTTTAAACAACTGTTTGTATAGGGATAACTTTGGCTTCTCGGAGCCTTGTAGTGTTATGTTTTAATCTTGTTTTGGGCTTTGCCCCGTTTATAATAAAAAAAAAGAAATATTGAATTGATTTTCAGAAAGAAATGAAAAATAGAGCATAATATGGCATATTAAAATTAATTTAAATCGATTTTGTATAGACTATATTTAAGAGAGAGACACAACAAGCTCATTGTGAAGGGTTATATTGCTAATTAAAGGTGAAGTGAGTAAATGGCTTGTAACAAAGTTGAAAATATTAAACATTTTTTATTTAGATTTTTGCTGTCTGCATATAAATTTAAAATATAATAAAATATTTATGAAAACCTGAAATATGAGGAAATATCTCAAAAACAATGTTTAGTGTCACTACTATATAATTGTTTATAGTTAACAGTTAATTTTATTAAAAGTTGACGGTTTAAAACTGTCACCTTTGCACGCTTCATATGTTGTCTGGCGTGCGTAAATAGTTGATGGTTTTGAACTGTCAACTATAACGTATTATAATTAACAGTTGTAAGACTACAATTGTGAATTAGAGATATCTCTATCATGCTCTTATGGGCCTGTAGACAATATTTATTTAACAGTTTGATGTTTACAATTGTCAACTATTTGGAATGATATATGACAGTTCTATAGGTAGAATGTCCCTTGTTTTTGACAATATTTATCGATTTAGGCTAATAATTGTCATTTAATTATGTGATTTTTTTTAAATGGATGCTCTGTTTTCTATAGTAGCCGCATGTTTACAAATATATTACAGAATATACAAATTAAAAACAACTACTATTATGTATAAATCAATTAATTATCTATATCAATATAATATTGATACAAATTAATTCTATCTACACAATGCATTTAATTCTATCCAGGACACAACCGAATAAAAACATTTCTCTAACGTAGTGAGGCCCACTGACAGTATATAGGTATGTTCAGCTCTTCCATGACTTCTTTCATTTGAGCACGCGAATATTCCTCACAATAAGCATTAGGGAAATACTATAATATGTCGAAGCAAATAAGCTAGTTAAATGTAGGTAACATAATAAATTTACTTTTAATTAAATGTGTATATAGTTTCAATTTTCATTATATATACTTGAATAGGAATAATTGTGGGGGTGGCATTCCTTCATGTACTTCATGATGCAGTACCCACAATGTTGGGTTTTATACGGTTGCTTTAGACACTATAAAACAAACTACAAATAAAAGGTATTAGTCAGAGATATTATGTAATAAACTATATTTGGTTAAATTCTTAATATAATATTTATATGTACATTGACTATCTTCCATGTATATGTAGTATCAAAATTAACTCCTTTGATCGGGGGCACTTAATCCCTAGACAAGTGTCGTACAAATAAAGAACATTGACAAAACAAAAAAAAATTAAAGTTATTATGATTGCCAAAAGTAATACATAAAAAATTGTGTTAAATATGAAGAAAACATATTTAATTTACCTGTTGAAATAATATACCATCTATGGTCGATTGGTTTGATCCCCATGATGAGAATCCAAGTACCAAATCTTTTGCCTAAAGGGATTTAACACGATGAGTATCCAATGTGACCTAGGTATATAACAAACAGAAAAAGAAATATTGGCAACTATTAACAAACCATTGATTTAATAAATTTGAGTACTATAGTCACCTTGGCAAAAAGGTGTAAAGAAGATAGTGTCTCTCTTGTCTAGCGGCACCATTGCAATGAGGTCATCCGTTAGTTCCCTCGTTTTCCTGTGAAGAAACTCTAGCTTCACCTTTTCGTCAAGGCCATTAAATGTGTAGGGTGATGAACTTCAACTTATCCAAGAGGCCGTTAGGGACTACGTATTCCTTATGAAAGTGCCTTAAATGCCAAAACAAAGAAATCAATATGATAAATGCTCTAAGAGCTAAGTTCCCAATCATGGCTGAAGAAGTAACTTATATAGAAGTTACATGCAGAAGTGCTTCCCATATCCTTGTTGATGACATCTAAGATGACTAACGAGGTGACAAAATCCCGTGTGAGGCACCATAGATCTCTGGCTTGAACATAATTTACAAATAATATTGCCCCTCAGGCCATCCAGTGGCGACCATCTTCCCATGTTCCTCCATACAGAGTTGGAATCTCGTTCAACAGTGAGAGATGGCTGGGAATGCTCCTTATAAGAACATGACATTGACCTATGGCTGGAATCTCCCAGAATGTTCTTCCTCCTCTTATGCTGATAAGAAAAATTTCAATTAGTAAAATATAGTGTATAAATACTAATAAAATAGCCAAAACTAGAAACTAATAAGTATACCTTTCGGGGTAGGGTTGGTATGGCAAGAAGATGGGTAGGCCATGTAACAAAGCTACACATAGCTTGTCCTACTATCTCTGCATCTGGGGTAGGCACAGGAAGGGCATACTTGGAGTCCTTGGGGATCTTTTAGCTCTACCCTTACATAATTAGCATGAAGAGACAATTATGAAGCATGCTCTCCCTTGTATGTTGTACATGCGGTTTGTTGTAACCACATGGTGTTTAGGGCTATTTGCCAAACAGTCAACGTCTGCCTCACCCTAAAAAATATAGAGCAATTATACTATATTGTGTGACGAGCATAAATAAGTTTAAGGATTTGAACTTGAGTAATATATACTACCTTAGGTAGCTTCTGATAAGGGATTATGCAGCTCTCTTTCATGCTTGGGCTGCTTTCCCCCACCAGCCTTCTATGAGTCTCTCCCTTTATATATTTATCAATGATGATTTGTTGGACTTGAACTTGCTACTCTAACCTTGAGGTTACCAGAAGCAACTGTTGAAACTGCTCATTGGTAACCCTTTTGGGCTTTTGCCACTTTCCAAAATAAACTTACTTGGAGACTCTAAAGCTGACACCCCTAAGAAGACTGGGGTGGTCAAGAGTCCCCAACGCCTTCTCTAGTATTTCCTCGTCAATAGGACGCTTGCCTTATGAGACTTCTCGAGACATGCTCCTGTACAACCATCATTATATTGTTAAGTAAATATATATATGTATACTAATAATTTATTATTCAATCAATATCATTAATACTCACCAATTTGTCAACAACTTGCTTTACACGAGGATTGTCAATAATGCCTCTTTATTTTGCCTTACAAATACCCATATCATCGGGCAGGATAGGGCTACATCTGGTCCCTCCTTCTCTTTTACCAATTTATCAATGCCTGCATATGCCAAGTTCCCTTAATGATAGGGATATTGTGTCTTCTTCACTGTCCCTGACAACCCTATCGAAAATAGGCTCGGATTATCGTCGTTTGATCCATCAAAATAATGATTACACCTAATAATATAGTATAAGGTACAACCCTATCGTTCCTCAAGGGGCCTTTTTATTGAAATCCTAACAAATTGGTGGGCAAAGCCATTGAAATCCTGAGTAAAAATATGGGTTTTGGGTTTGATCGAACATTGATGCAATAAAATAAGGGTACAGTAAAGTAAATATTTTTGTATTTTTTATTAAGAGGAAAATGAGTTGGATTGTGAAAGAAATATGTTAAGAAAGACTCTTAATGATGAAAACATATCTATCCTTGCTCTTAATTTGATATGGGAGTTTTGAAATCACTAAGTCTTAAATAAAACTTAAATCAATCGATTGAGTCCAGCGCATTAATGGTTTTTGAATTCCTTTGATAAAAGCTAGTTTAAAAACTTATTAATGCACTGTTGAAAACTACTTAGTGTGTAATTAAATTAGATGATGATAATGCCCTCAAATGGTCATCAATCACAACCATAGACTTCAACCAATTGAATTAAACATCAACAATTTTTGATACTAGTCCAACTATCCAAAAATTAAAACTGAAATATTTATATTGAAATCAACAATCTCATCATCCAATATCAATTACAAATATCTAATCTGAGAATAATCAATCGACATTCAATCCCTATTCATACAATGAAATCCCCAAATCTAGAAATGTCAAAACATGAAATAGGTGCAGATTAAGATAGAAAACTCCCCAGTGCAGTCCATGAGCTCAAGATATGCGGTCCATCACCAAGAGACTAAAGATCTAGCCTCTCATAGCTCCTACTGTGCTCTCATCGCTGCCCATAAATGATGCCATGAAGAGTGCAGAAAAAGGTAATAGAAAGGTCAAGAGAAAGATGGTAGAAGTGGATTAATTAGTGTAGAAATGTGAAAATCTGTGGAAAGGTGAATAAAAATAGAAGGTGTGAGTGGAGGTTGTAGAGAGAATATTGATAGAGAATAAGCAGTTGCTTCTTAGCCAAATCTGGCAAAAATCCCCCTCCTCTCGTCTGACTGCTACCCTTTGCCTTAATTGCAGAGTAACCTAATGAAAACACACAACTTCACTAACTGACCCTTTTAGTTGCGACCAGTTCCTATTTTTGGTTGCGACCTGAGAACCTAGAGAACCTCACAAGAGAAAATAGGTCGCGACCATTGGACTTTGAGGCCGCGACTAAAAATCACAAAAGCTGACTTTCACATTTCTGGTCCTCTTTGTCTAGTGATTCCTTCTTTGCTTCACATTGGGTCCTTGATTCTCCTCCAAAATACCTGTAATTCAAAATCAAAGATCACTGTAAAAGCTCAACTAATTAAATAATAACATATATATAGTTTGGAAGAATTAATTTACCATTTAACCCTTTAATCAGCACATTGCCATGCACAATCACGTATTACTACAAAAATACAATTACAAGCATAAAATGAATGGTAAACTTCTCATAAAACCCTTGAAAATGTCAAAGAAACCATATACAATTTGTATCCATTCACTTGTATATTCCAAGTTCTCTTTCTGATAGGGATATTGGTTCTTCTTCATTATCTCGTTGTTTTGCTGGCTTAATTCCTATGAAAACATATAAAATTTAGCTCAAGAGTTACATGAAATACTATTGAGTTCTGAATTATGAATAAACATGACCTTGAATGCTTCCTCTCAACGTGACTTTACAAAAGTAGCCAATTGACCTGTTTTACCACATCCCATAATAGGAGAGGGACCTCTGACTCATCAACAGAATAGGGATCCCTCAAATATTTTCTTGTCACAAAATCCCAGAAAGTTCGTAGTGCCCTCCCAGCTTTCCCGATAATAAACTTCATTCAACTTTCATCTATATCAAATCCCGACTATAACACACAGAATTCAACTTGTTAGGGTGGGGTATCCTAATTATGTTAACAAGAAAATATGAACTTGTTAACTTAATATATCTTACAGATACTTCAGCCCAAATTATTTCCTTCTTTACTTCTATTTCTTGCCTCCAGTCGGACAAAGTGATGGGGACATTCTATCTTGCCACTGCCTCGATGTAGCTTTTGAACTTTAGAGGGTCAGTGACCACACCTTTGTCATTCTAGTTCCACATGCAATTTCTTCCCCTCTTTCTTTACTTCTTTAACCTCCTTTATGACACAATGACCCTCTTAATGCATTGTACTATTCTCACTACAATATCGTCTTGATTATTATTGGGGGTTGACGACTTGCATTATGGTAAGTACTAAAGGCACTATTAGAAGTATATTTATCTATACAAGCACAAAATCAACAAGTAATCACTTCTCATACCTATAACAAAGCCTAATGTATTCCACTAACCTAGTTGCCAAAACTAATTTAAGGTCAATAACCAAATACCTAAAACTAATCAGACTAATAGCCCTAGCATAATGTATTTCATTAACCAACAAACAACAAATAGATAAACTTCAATGTAAACTACTCAAAAATAATTTATGGAAAATTGAGAATATACAGAAACAACTCTAGCACACACAAAATAGGGAAATGAGAAATTTTAACTCACCACGAAGAGAATGAACAAAAAGCAAGTGCTAGAAAGTAGTGCTGTGAGGTTTGGGGAAAGAGCGTGTGAATACGAAAGCAGAGCGTGAACACAGTGACAACCACAAACACAAAAACCACGAACTGAGGATGACGACATACCGCAATGACATACATGAACTTTAGTAATTTATTCAAGTTATTTCCAAGATGATTGAACAGGTTCAGAATTATAATGGCAAATATCTTGGTTTAGATGCTGATTAAATTATGTATTTTTCTGCCTGCTGACTATTACATTACCTGTAGTTTCAGATTTATAAATTCATTTATAACCCTGGCAGTATTTATAGGTTGAAGATCATGAACTTACAGATGTTACAGTAGTCAGTGAACTTACAGGAGTAGTGACAATTGCAACTGGAAAGAGCACTGAAAATAGTTTAGAGATTGTTGAAGGCAGCTGCTATTAAGGCTCCTGCCTTTGGTATTGAAATGTAAAATTATAATGTTGTTAATGAAATACTTTTATCATGTTCAATGGGGTGGAGTGACATTTCATTGCTTAGGTAGGGAGGAAATTTGACAACTGTAACATAAGAAATGAAAACAGGCGTGTGAAATAATAACAACTCTACTACTAGGTAATAATAAGTCAATAGTGAAGGAATAACAACATAGGTATAATTCTTCCAAACATTTCAAGAGACACAGGAATCCAACTCCACCAAAGACAAATGTGAACTATATGCCATACTAACTAATGAAATGAACCTAACAAAACATGATTGCGCGGGGGATAATTACAACTCAACCACTTGAAAATAACAACTCCATGCTAAAGGAATAACAAATCGCCCACTGAAAAAGTAACTACCCCATACCGAAAAAATAACAACTCCACTACTTGGAAAAATAACAAGTGCACCACTAATAAATAACAACTCCATGCTGGAGGAATAATAACTCCACCACTATAAAAAAATTAAATCCATAATAGGAAAAATAACAACTCAACCACTACTATATAACAACATCTTCATAATTCTTCCTAAGATTGGAACAGACAGAAAGTGAACTGGGGACACAAGCACAATACTTGGACTGAACCAGAAAGAACATATTGTGTGTATGAAAATAACAACTCCACCAATAACAAATAACAACTCTATTGTGTAAAAATAATAACTTTGGCACAAGACTTTCCAACACTACTATGGTGAGAATATAACTTCATATATACGCACTTTAAGTTACAACGGTAATGAGAAGCAAACTTAAATTGAGTACAATACACACAGTCATTTGCATCAAGATCCACCTTATCATCCAAAAGGAGGAGCTTGATAAAGGTTACAAAAAAATAATATTCTCACTTTGCTTAGCTATTTACAAATCAAAAATTAGTGGGCTCTATATTTACACAGAAAACTATACAACCCAGCACTATTTCTCAGCTCGAATTTGGATTATTACAAGTCTTGACTGTGTGTCTAGACTCATAGCATCTTCCATAGTGATAAGTCTTTTTGTTCTAAAATTGAGACTTAATCCTTTTTCTCACTTTACCACCAACATATATTTGACCTCATCCATCATTTTCAAATTGTCCCCCATATGAACATAACAGAATATATGCTTTCCAAATGATCTGGCCATTAGTAATGACAACTTGCACCAGATACAGATTATTAATAACTCAACCACTCATATTAACAACTATCGCGTGCTATAATAACAACTCATGTTCCCCTCCCATATCAAACTATGCACTGTCAAAACATAACTAATAGCAGTAAAGCTAGTGCGTAAGACTTTCAAACATGATTGGATCCCCAAAGATGATTATGAAATTGACCACATTTAAACATAGTAGTCTACATTGTTGACTATGTAAAAATGAAAAAATCAAACCTATATATGAAATTGAATCTAGTGTGATATAGATAGGAAAACCTAAAAAATCTACAATTGTTGATGTGGTTTTATTCCATGACACAATGAATGGGCTAAAGGTGATCTCTTTGGTGCTTGCCCTTTGGGGCGTTTCATCATACGTCTATCAGTAGTACTTGGATGAGACTAAGTCCAAGACTCATTATCACACAAGGCATAATGATATTTTCAGAGATTCATGATTTCACCCAACGAATGAATAATCACAATAATCATTCATGCAAAATACTATATTTGGAGTATATTAAAATGACATTTTATCAAATTAAACTACTAATAAGCCTTCCTCTGTAAATGTTTTTCATAGCTTTTCATATTGATGTAACATATACCAATTACAATCTCAGCACACCTTCATAATCTGAGAGAAGACCAAAGCTTGACAAAAAATATAATAGAAATGACATTTCAAAAGCTCTATAAGAGGTTTTCAAAATGTTTAAATATAAAACAAACAATAATAGCAGCGTAAAGAATACTCACAACTCAAAAGTGCTATTGTTCTGTCCATTAGCTACCCATAGGAATTATTTTTATTTTAAACCTAAGGATTGAATAATTAAGGATATGTCATAAGTCATTTGCAATAGATCATATGCATAATGCAGAGGGATAATAATATGAAAATGGAAGCTATTAGTTGCATAAAAGCAAGTAGACATATATATAAGCAAAGAAAGAAATATGACGCAATACATCATTGTAAAGTAAATTGGATCAGCAACTAGATTCTCTTTCACCAAAGAAAAATATCTAATGGATTCTAGAAGACTACGAAGTTGAACTAGACATATATATAAGCAAAATAAGATGACGTAGTAGTACGTTTAAGTGAGAGTGCATAGCAATAGCAAACTTTGGCTTGATTTTATAGCTCAACCATAAGTAATGACAACCTGCCCCAGACACAAATTATTAACAACTATTGCGTGTTATAATAACAACTCATGTTTTCCTCAATATCATATCATGCTCTGTCATTCACTTTTTACAGCAACATTTCTAATGCTCATTCTTTCTTAATACACTCAAGTAAAATAACTCCAGCCAGTTATGGGTTCTAATAAAATCACTTCGAAAGCATAAACACCAGTCTTATCAAATACTTTTCCATGTTGGAAATATTCATAAGCCAAATAGTTGTTGGAAAAGCACAAGATTAATTTCATTGATGTGTATATGAAAACAAATAATGAGGGGAAAAAGGATAGACATTTGGCAAAACAAAATTGGTGAGGTTTAGGTTTTACCCAAATGTTCCCTTGACTATTTTGCAGAGGAAAGGAACTGAGTGTACAGTTTTTGTGTCCTGACATTGACAATGTTATTTCACACATTAAGGTATTAACCCCTAATTGTCTGTATTCCTTCCATAAATGGAATCCGTTAACATAACAGTACACAACAAGGCACATGTAAAATTTAAAATACTATATGCCAAATCCTAAGTGACATCTTTATAAGATTTTCCTTATTCAGGAAAGGATAGAACAAATGCTGAAGATTTTCCAAAAATTTCCCTCATACTTGTTTTTCCAAATTCAAATACGCATTCTAATATTGTGTTTCACTTGATTATTGCTTTAATTTCCTTCTGTGTTGTATTCCAAGCTTGTTACTTTCCACCATGTTCAAATTGAATTGTGTGTTGATTTTTGAATGAGCATTATCAATTGGCCAAACAAAAAAGTCATATATATACAAATTCTACCATCCAGCGTACAAGTAAAAAATTATCTTCACTCCCTATATTTTCTATGTTAAACATAATTCTTAAATCCATTTTTCCCCAAACTAAAAGGAAGTGCAAATTATCCAAGGAAAGGAAAGAAGGAAGATAAAGGACCATAAACTAAGTCGAAACCATGATACAAAATCATTAACCACAACAAGTATTTCCCATATATAAATAAGTAGAAGGAAGAAGGTTACCAAAAGGTTAAAGTCGAAATCATGGCTAGTTTTTTTCTCAGAAATGCTTTCACAAATCGGAAAGAGACGAAAAGTTCATAAAGCAATTCGACCAATGACTATGTTACGGCTGAGAAGGAAGCATATTTCGACAAACATTATTTGTTGTTTTGAAAAGTTTGCTGACGACAAGATTCAGGCTGGATGAAACCGGAAAGGGGAAAATGACAGAAAGATAGCTTCAAAAAAGTTAGTCTAGGTGTAAAAATGACAACTACACCATTAAGAATAACAACTCCATGGTGAAGGAATAACAACTGAAGCATATTTTTAAACACTAGGGGCAGTTATATCTTTTCACAATTGAAAAAAATTAATCTCAGATCCTATGGGACTTTACAATAGTTTTGCCATTTCGCGGGACTTTTTTATAATTTAATTCCTTCCACGGGACCTAAATGCAATTCTCCCAAGAATTAAATAGGATTTTTTTCTCTAATAATCTAATATCAATAAAATTAAACTCCAAAATGAACAAAAATATCAATGAGCCAACATCTTATATTTCTTGTCCTGTGAATCTAATTCCCCCATCTACTATATGACCAAATAAACTAAAATCCCCACCAAAGATGTAATACATAACGAAGTAAATAAACCGAAAAAAATTATATGTATTTATCCCAACAAAAAGAAGTATTATCCAGTTTTCTTGTGAAATTTATGTAGAAGAATCTAAAATTGATTACCTCAACAACATTATATGCATTGTTGCTAACACATAACTGGACTTTACAACCCAATGCATGACACGGTATACTATAATATTCCTAACACATAACCCTTTATGTATATGCAATTAGAATTTTTCTGCTTGGATATAATTTCATAGGGAATACAAAAAATATTTTTATGACTTAAGTAAAAATATATATATATATATATATATATATATATGGACATATTTGTATTCTGACAAAGCAAACATAACAAAAAATGTATCATAGAAAGAAAAGTCTTAAAAATAAGTCATCCACATTTGTTGTTCTATTTATACCCTTCTTTTCTTAGTCTATGCCTCTATGGCACAGCTTGCTTGACTCACTCTCCCGTAAATACTTGCAACCATTGTTAAGTAATAATTTAAAAAAAAAAAGTTACATTAGGGAGCTGAAGCAGATAATAATGAAAGGAAATATTTACTTGCAACTATTTGTTTATTAATATTTTAAAATTTAATTACCTCTCAACTTTATCCATATATATATTTCTCCAATAATAAAGTTAATAGTTGAGGCGGTAACCAGCATCATTCTATAAGGAGAACACAAATTCAAATCCTAAGAGACGCAAATATTGAAAGAGATGAAAACCCTTTCCACTATAAAATCTCAAAAGATTGAAGATACCCTTGACTAAATTATAAAGAGAAAAATTGAATATTGAAAATACATTTAATTAAAATAATGTAACTAGAAAATGAAAAACAAAAGTGAAGTTCAATTTTTGAGCTAGCTATATTTATCTGAAATCCAAAAATTCTTTTGGCTGGTCTAAGATATATTTCCTCCTAATCATGCAACCCATGTATGTGTATGTTTATACACACACACACACACACACACACACATATATATAGTAAACGGATATATCGTAACTAACAAAAATAACATTTTTATTTTAATATAAAGATAAAGCAATATATATATCTGCCATCTGAATCCTAGGTGACTGAGTAATCGAGTAAGTGGATAACAAAAAATAAAAATAAGAGCCAAATTGGATAATTCCTCTCTTATATCTTCTGAAAAATTATTAGATACAATATTTTTTGCTATTGTTATCTAATTATACTGGGAGTATATGGAACCATATTAGAATAGGATGTTATAGAATTATCTTAACAATCAAAATCAAAATCTTAATATCTTATATTGTGTGGAAATTCTTAGTATAGAAAATAAATTAGAAGAGAAATTTCAGCAAATCTATATTGAGATATTTCGAATAGAATGTCAAATACAATTATGCATAATCCTGTAAAAAAAATCATTAGAAAGTTGATATATTTCAATAGAATTTAAATATCTCCTTATGACATCTATTTATTAATTCGTCCACTCCAAAACTTCTATCCCTGTTCTTTTGCGTGAAGCATATATAGATATGAGTTTTCAATACACGCCGCGTCATTTTATTCCACATGACTGCTTTAACTTTCACTAGTGGATAGGTCTTCCACTTTATTTCAAAATTATAATGCATTTTCAAATTTTTTATTAACTATATTTGCTGTTAATTGGTCATTTTTAACGGTGGCCCTCAATATATATTTATACTCCTTTTGACACTTCCCAATTACTTTCAATACGACGCAGTTTAAGATTTCTTACTGCTATTTACACCAATAAATTAGGAATCAATCTTCAAGATTATAGAAATCCAGTAAGGTGGGAAAATGATTAAGGGTTAATTAGTAAGGCATTAATGTGAATATGATGAGCAGAAGACGGTTACCTAGTCATGTTAAGGCATCAAATTTTTAACAAAGTTGCAATCTCCCCCAATACAATCAAATGCATATTCGATGAAAAGTATACCATATAATGTCATCTATACAATACCAATAGGAGGTTACGAGCACCAGATAATTGTAAACAACTATTTGTCTCTCTGCAAGAAACCCATCTCAATACTTGTTTGGAATAACCAAAAGAAAAATTAATTTTGAAGATAATTAGCATATAATTGACAAACCAACAGGGCTTATACGTCGACTTGGTTAATACCTTTTAGATTCATCGCACATTTTTGGGAAGAGTGATTGTTAAAGCATGCCTTGATTGCTTGTTGAAGAAGCAAATAGACATATGTGTCATGATTAACTCGAATTCTAAAATGGATGACAGTTCTTTCTAAAATATCTACCTCAGGTAAAGACTTTAATAGAAATAAAATCCTTCATTCATTCTAAAATATCAAACTTCTCGTGCCCCATAGCTGATACCAGAAATCCAGCTAACTATTTCCTTCGCTTCTTGTCATTCACGGGCTAAGCTGTCATTTTGCTTCTTCAACCAACACTGAAATTTCTATGCTCATGGTCATAATAAGGATCCAAAAGAAAATCTATATCTAAAATCTGAAAACGGATGTATGTCTATTGAGACACTGAGCAAAGAAGAATTCTGTCTATTCCAAAAAAGTTACGTTCAACATTTTTACATAGCATACATATATAGGCCATATAAATGTAAATAGAAATAGGCCCAATGTTACATAGGACTCATGGGCTTCAAGCCCAAATACAACACTAATACAACTTCTAACACTCCCCTTAAGTTGGGGGTTGAATATATCAATTGTTCCCAACTTATTGAGTAATTTGGACTGTACAACTTTTCCTACTGGCTTGGTTAGGATGTCTGCTTCCTGATCTCCATATCTCATATACACTAATTTAATTAATTTATCTTGCAGTCTTTCACGGACAAAATGAAGATCAATCTCTATATACTTCATTCTTTCATGAAACACTGGATTTGAGACTATGTGAATTGCTGCTTTACTATCACAATACACTTTTACTAGTTGGGAATGTTCAGTTCCAATTTCTTTAAGCAAGCCTACAAGCCAAACTACCTCTGCCACAGCTGTAGTAAGTGCTCGGTATCCAGCTTCAACAAATAAACAGGACACTGTAGTCTGCTTCTTGGTTTTCCATTTGATGAGTGATCCTCCCAACTTTAATATGTAACCTGTTACTGATCTACTTGTAGATCTATATGCACCCCAATCAGCATCACAGTAACAAGTTCCAAGCCTTCTGAAGAATTGATTAACACTCCAAGCTCCGGCGTTCCCTTCAGATATCTAACAACATTCATCGCTGTAACCATATGAGCTTTCATGTGATTCGCCATATGTTGGCTAAGAGCTTGTACACAAAAGCAAATATAAGGATGAGTAGCAGTTAAATATATTAACCTACCTACCAACTATCTATATTTCTCATGATCTGTCAATAGATCAGATTGCTTATCTTTGCCTTCCTCATAAGCTAACAATTTCAAATCTTGAGCTATTGGGATTGAAAGTGGTTTACAGCCACTCATGCCTGTATCAGCCAACAAATCCAGCACATATTTTCTTTGTGATAACACTATACCTTTCTTAGATTTGGCTATTTCAATACTTAGAAAATATTTCATTATTCCTAAATCTTTTATTTTAAAATTATCATGCAAATATTGCTTGACTTCCCTAATCTTTACTTCTGAACTACCTGTGATTAAAAGATCATCAACATAAACTAGCACAAACACTATATCATTATCATACATCCTATAAAAGAGAGTATAGTCATGTTTGCCTTGCATGAATCCTCCTTGAATTAAGACCATAGACAATTTAGCATTCCATTGTCTAGACGCTTGCTTCAAACCATATAGTAATTTTTTAAGTTTACAAACCATGTTCTCCCCCTTTTTATTGAAACCTTGTGGTATGTTCATATATATCTCTTCATCAAGATCTCCCTACAAGAAGGCATTATGGACATCCATATAGTATAAATTCTAGTTATACAAAGCAGTAAACTTAATTATTATTCTAATAGTTGTCATCTTTACTACAGGAGAGAATGTCTCATGATAATCAATTCCCTCCTTTTGACTATATCCTTTTGCAACAAGTCTTGCCTTATACTTGTCTATCTTCCTTTATGAGTCATATTTGATTTTAAATACCCATTTACAACCTATAGCCTTCCTACCTCTTGAAAGTGGAACAACTTCCCAATTCCCATTTTTTTTCTAATGCCTTTATTTCCATTTTCATTGCTTCAACCCATTTAGCATTCTGTATCGCTTCCTCATAGGTTGAAGGTTCAATAACAAAATTTGTGACACAAGTAACACATATATGACACAGAAATATTAGAGTAAGATATGCAATTTTCAATAGGATATAAACATCTACCTTTGGTCTGAGAAGGCGCCAATCCTGCAAAAATAATTAAATTGCATACATAGTCCTTTGACCATATAGGTGGTCTCCTTTCTCTATGTGATATACTATTTGCATTATTGGGATGCCCTATAATATGTGATTCTTGATCATTAACTTTCTGCTGGTTAGGATTAATTAACCCTAAATTTGTATTTTCATTGTCTTTATCCTTTTGCAATCCACCTAAAGGAATTTCTACAGGATCAAAGAAGAAAGAGTCTCTAATTATTTGTTGATTCACTCCCCCTTGCTTAGTGCATTCAAGTTCTCCCCATAAACCCTTTCATAAGGTGTCTTTTAAGCAAGAATTTTGGAAGGAACTCTATTTATTATATATGTTGCCATCCTGATGCATTCTCCCTAGTATTGAATTAGAATTCCTGATTGCATCATTAGACTTCTAGCAATCTGTATTAAAGTCCTATGCTTCCTTTCAACAACCCCATTTTGTTGGGGGTATATGGGTATGTAGTTTCATGTAAAATTCCTTTCTCCCCATAGTATAGCAAAATTTGATTATTAATAAATTATGTTCCATTATCACTTCTGACCTTCTTAACTTTAATTGAAAATTGATTTAAACATATGCAATAAAGTTCTTAATATAGGTAATAGTATATGATTTAGACCTCATCAAAAAAATCCAGACAACTCTTGAATAATCATAATTATTGTAAGAAAGTATTGTTGATTTTGATGTGTGGGTGTCCTATATGGGCCCATACATCCATGTGAATCAATTCAAAGAAATAAATAGATTTAATGGAACTAGATGTGTGGGTGTCCTACCATTGTATAAGTTATGTTGACCATCGATATTGCTTCTCCTTCATTGATATCATATGTTCCTAGCTGATTAGCCATAGCACCGTTGCTTTTTTTGTCCCTATTTCCCTTAAAGTCTGCAGGATAGCCCACAATTTCCCAACAGACATCCTTGGTGTGCCCTCTTTTATGATAGTGGGCATACTCTAGAAGTGAGCCTCCACATCCCTTTCTGCACGTCCTCTGCCCCTTCCTCTGGTGTTCATTGCAACCCCCTTCAACAGGGCTATTTCTGGGGGCACTAGTCATTGATTTTTGTGCTTCATCTTCTATCACCATTGCGAACGCGATTCACCGAAGGAAGGGGACTCATCATCAATATCTGACTTCGTATCGTCCCATAACAGTCATTCAAACCAAGGAGAAACTGCAGCAGCTTTTACTATTGTATCATATCTGCATACACCTTCAATGTCTCGCATTTACAGGATGGAATGGGAAACAAAGTCATCTATTCTTCCCATAATTTCTTCAATTTAGAGTAATAAGTTGAAATAGTGAGTGAGTCTTGTTGAAGGTTACCTATTTTTGGGTGGAGGAAGAAGATCCTGGAACCAATAACCTTATCGAATCGTTCCTTGAGGTCAGTCTATACTAGATAGGCGTTCTGGTAAAAAATGACACTGCTAGCCAATTATTTTGAAATTGAGTTCAAGATCCAGGAAAGAACCACAACATTACGCTGTTCTCATTGCTCATGAAGGGACTTGTCTTGAGTTAGATCACTGGTAAATCTTGATTTTGTATGCCGAGCCTGTCGTTCTTTTGATGAATGGGATCCTCTACCAGAATCCCTTAGCGTAGCGTCATTTTCTTGGTGCATGAGATCCTCTGCCAGAATCCCTTAGCATCGCTCGTGGAAACTTCTGGACATTTTACAGACATCGGGATGATTGAGCCCTCTTTAGTCGCTGTTCAGCATTGTCATTTCTGGAGCTACTTTAGCACTGTTAAGCACTGCCTTTTCTGGAGTGCTTCAGCATTGTCGTTTCAGAGGCACGAGCATGCTTACTTTCTTGGAGTTGCGGTGGTTTCTTGGGCTGTCTTGGCTTTGGGCCCTATGTGGTAGACAGGTCTTCCAGTGTTGATGGCTCCGATGCCATGTTGATACACTGAGCAAAGAAGATTTTTTTATTTTTGGTAAATAGCAAAGAAGAATTCTGTCTATTCCAGAAAAGTTAAGTTCAACATTTTTACCAATAGGGGTTAGTCCGAGTGGTAAGCAGCTCGGTATTGCTCAAGCGAGGTCTCGAGTTCGAGCCTTGGCGTATGCAGAAAATTCTCGTTGGGAGACTCACCCACCATAGCTAGGTGCGCGACGCGGGTCAGATCTGGATGTAATCGGGGCAAAGCTCCAATGAACCGGATAGGCAACCAAAAAAAAAAAGTTCAACGTTTTTACATAGCATACATATATAGGCCATATAAATGTAAACAGAAATAGGCCCAATGTTACACATGACTCATGGGCTTCAAGCCCAAATACAATACTAATACAACTTCTAACAATGTCTATTTCTTTTTTACATTGACTGTTTGAGTCAACATTCGTACAAAGAATATGGATTCAAAGTAATGAAGAATGGAGGAATCAAGACAAAAAAAATGAAACACAAAAACTAAACGTTCGACATAAATTAAAACAGACTTAAACAGAAGCACAACTCAGGCAAAAATCGAAGGCATAAAGTTCTATAAATAAGAAAAGGCATGATAATTATGAGTAAACATGGATTCTAGCATCCAAGACAGGTAGCAAATTGAATTATTAACTCATAAGAAAAGAAAATCACTTAAACATACCCATACGCTGATGTATAGCAAGAAAAGAAAAGGGGGCCGAAGATTCTATTCGAAAAGTTTGGATTGGGGTCGAGATCGAGGGATTTGGTGACACGCCATGGTTCGAAGCTCGAAGAAGTTTCCAATCATGGAAGAACAGCCAGGTCCGCCTTTAAGCCATATGACCAATGCAAAAAGGGGATTGTCCGTGCTATTTTGTCCATTGGGTGGCTGGTCATTATGGTAACCCTAAACCCTAATATGGATAGATGACGTGGTAACCTACCATTTTTTAATATTAAAAAAATACTTATATAAACTCTATCTAATTAAAATATAATAATTCACCACATTTTAATTCTAGTTAACCAATAATTCATTTGAAACTATTCATATTATATTTTATTTTTAAAAAAAATAAACCTCTTAATTTGGTTCAGATGAGATTTTTTTTTTAAATTAAAATATTTGTTTCTTAAAAATAAAATAAATCATAAATTTTTTTTAGATGAATCATTTTAAATTTTGATTAGATAAAGTTATATTGTACTTCTAAAATATATAAGTATTTTCTATTAATTAGATTCCCACCTTTGCATTAGTCCAATCATATTGAGTTAATCATGACACATGCAAATGACTTGTCATCCGCACCAGCGTCACACACACACACACACACACACACACACACACATATATATATATATATATATTCTTCTTTGTTTTCTAGAAACACAGTATAAAATAGGGTTAAGATCAGAGAGAAAGGGCAGGTTTTATAATCTAGCGATATGAAATTTCAGAGATGAGAGTGTATGGCTTGATTAATTCAGCGGATTAGAAAGTTAGCTTCACTAAGTCATTAAATCATGTTTTATTTTTCTATTGTTTATTTTCAGCTTTTTTTTAGTTTGTTTGAAAGTAATCCCTAATTACTTTGTCTATTTTTCTTAATTTTTTAAATTAATCAATTATATTTTATATTAAAGAATAGAGGTAGTATCCAATATGCATGTTATGGTTTAGCAAATGTTATGGTGAGTCATAAGGTAGTTTTTTCCCACTTCTAAGTGGAGTCTGACATAGAGTTGGCTTGGATGCCACTGAAACAATTTAAACCCTATTAAAAATCATTTGTGGCACATCAGACCACTCATGGAGGATAAGATCTTTGTTTCATTAACTGTTGAGACTAATGTTTTAAAGGATGAAGTTTGAGGGATAAATTATATCGAATTATATTTTAGGGAATAAGTCATTATTAAATCAAAATTTCAAAGAATAATTAATTAATTTTTGCCAAAAAATAAAGGCTAAATTATATAATTGATGGTTGGGGTTATCCAGACAGACTTAAAAGTTTAAGGTGGTTTTTTTAATAAATTTAAAATTTTAAAAGAGTTATTTGTACATAGTTTAATGTAATTTAACTAAAAATAAATTTTAAAAATACTTTAATAAAAAATTCGGACTCTTTATTAATTTGTAGTATCCATGAATCAATATTTATTAAAGTCTGACTCTTCTTTTACATTCATGAATTTACATTATCAGGTAAGAGATTATTTCATATGCTTGAAACATGCATCAAGATTCAAGAATACATTAATTTAGGATATTTTATATCCTAATATATCTAATATAAATAAATTGAAATTCTTAAATGAGTATTTAATAAATGAGGTTCATGCATAGAGGTTTTGTACAAAATATTTGATATATATATATATAAATATATATATTTAAATGAACGATAAATATTGTCCCCTTTTTCGAATTTATTATCTCCGATCTTAATTATAAAAGTTAGTTAATTTTTTTAAGATAGATTAAAGAAGCTAAATAAATAGTTAATTATGATCAAATATAACCTCTCAAAATAAATTCATATTATATATTTCTTAATATATTTAAATTAATCAATTAACTTTTATATTAGTTATAATTAATTTATTTATTTAATTTTTTTAATATATTTAAAAAAAATTAATTAATTCTTATATTAAAAATTGTAAAGAATATATTTTATTCTGTGAATTTTATAATCATCCTCAAAGAGATGATTATTGTTCCATACCAAGACAATAAGTCTTCCTCAGTCAATAAGCCTCATTTCTTAAAGATTGGCATTTCGACTCTTGGTATTATTTTTTTATTACTTTTCTTTCTAAAATTTTTATTTATTTCCACTTCATTACTCACATTAATGATTGGTATTTTTTTGATGATGGGATGGTGATGAATGACTATGTCATATACTGAACCATAATTTGAAGAATCTTTTTGCTAAGCTAGAAATAAGTTTATTAAATCTTTAATAAAAAATTAATTAACTAATTTAAATAGATTAAAAAATTAAATAAATTATTTAATTATAATTAATATGAGTTAATTAACTAATTTGAATATATTAATAAATATATAATATAATTTTATCTTGAAAGTTTAGATTTGATCATAATTAATTAATTTATTTAATTTATTTAAATTAATCAATTAACTTTTATAATAAAGACAGGAAGAGTAACTCCTTTTGTTGTTAAGGCGGTCCATGATAATAGGATTTGTTATGTGAGACATCGTACTTGTTAATGAATTGGTTTCCATTTTAATTAAAAGATAAGAGATAACATTGGCATCCTTAACTCGAATGCCCTTCTTTATTATTATCAAGGGTGTGCATAGGCAGGGCAAGGCAACCCCCTTACTAGGTGTTCTGCCTAAAAAAAATATGGGCTGCATTTTGCAGCCTAACACCCAGCCCTACCCGATAAAGCCTTAACCATTTCAGACTAGACATGGGCGGGTTTACATGCCCAAATCATGGATCCCTGTTTATATTGTAAAAAAAATTTGCAATTATGAACTTCTAAAATAATATCATATTCATGTCTTCAAGAGTTAAATAGTATCCATAATACACTAGAATAAAAAAAATAAAAATATAGTAATTAAAGTTTTGAAATACATTGCATCAACCAGAAAATGCAGATAGCAAATAGGTATCTTTTCATGGGCAAAAAACGCAGATATCATGGGTAGATGCATATCATGGGCAAATGTTTCACTCTATGTAACATCTAAAGGTACCTTTTCTTTTAGTGATAATCTTTAAGAACTTATATTGAGTTATTTGATGCCTTTTTTACTAACATACTACAAACAGATCTTAAAAAAATTATTTGACCATTACCCATATCTGCATAATATGACACATTACCCATATCATGTCTTTTTTACCAAAATCTTGAGAGAATTATTTGACCATTACCCATATCTACATAATTTTATTCAGGAGCTATGAATCAAGTATCCAAGAACTTGGCATAAGAATGGGCAAAGGATAACATTTCCCAGAACTTGGCATATTCCCATTCATCAACACCATCCCCAAAAACTGATAATCAGATAACTTCTCATTCATATTTCAAATGTATATACATCTTATATTCAACCTTGTCCTAGATGCAATAGCTTTGATATATCCCAAGTAAGAGGCAATAATAAATCGTAATGTTCCTTAAACAAAAAATATATTCATCTGCCAGAACTAGAGAGCAGCAGAAGCAGTGATTGCAATGACTATAAGGATAATCCAAAAAATAAATGACACATCATATTCATAGTGGTATAAGAACCCAGCCCCAAATCCACAAATAGCAACAACAATTAGGTAAATAACCCCTTCCCTCCAAATAGCGATATAAGAACATATTGGTATTTGGTAAGCATCCATTTACACAATTTAAGAAAATGCATAAAGAAGAAGAAGGAAATAACAAGCATAAATGGACAAACCAGATGTAGAAGCAGATCGGAGAATGGAGAACAGAGAATGAGAACTAGATGCTGAATGGCAGTGACGCGAACTAAGAATGTTGTCGTTGGAGACTCGTAGGTCAGAGTGGCTGAGGGTGTGGAACCGTCGACTAGTGTCTAGTGGGAGCCAGAGGCGGAGAGTCACAGGCAACATAGTGAAGAGTGAACACGACACTGGACAAAAGAATAGCTCCTCAGTTGATGGTCGACTCGCACTCGATTAGGTTACTTAGGGCAAAACAATTAATTAAAAAAATTATAGATATAATATATATAGGGCTGGGCCAAATGGGCAGGGCGGCATATCCTGCCCTGTGCCCTACCCTGCCCTGCCTGATATTTGGCCTGACTTGAAATAGCCTATTCATATCTCAGACCAAATTTTTTGGGCCAGGCAGGGCCATTTTTTCCCAGGCTCAAACGGGCGAACTGGGTTCCTGGGCATTATGCACACCCCCAGTTATTAGCTCACTATCTATTTTTGGCAAAAAGCAAGTCCAAAAGTTTGATATTATAAAATCAAGTGTTCTAAAATTTGGACTAGATTGACCTGGTTGACCCAGAAACTGGTGATCCAGTTACCTAATCAATTTGGTTAAGCTTCCAACCTAATGGCTTTGACCTGGTATACCCTAGACAACTCGATCATAATCTGGGTAACCTAAGGCACCTAAGGTAACATGTCAAGCCTCTTTTTCTTTTTTGAGAATTTTTATTTTTAGTTTTTAGTGGATTTAGACTATCATTAATTAGATTTATTGCTTTAGTTTGTCACTATTTTGTGGATTTTTTAGTTTTATTTTTTGGATTATTAAATTAGATTACCATTAACTATTAATGACTATATTTTAGTGTTTCATTATTTTGTTACTTTATAGCTTTTGAAGGATTATAAGGATAAATATATTATCAATGTTTACTCCACCAGTCCTTAATATAGAATCTAATTGGGGAGTTGATATTAGTCTTAAATATATGGCCAATTTCTTATATTTATCTTTTTCCTAAATTATCTCTATTGATACTTCTTCAACATTCACTACTAGAAAAAAAATATTTTTTAGACACTAATTCACAGCGGTTATACGTAAAAAGTAAAAACGCCGTAAAAAAAGGCGGTGTCATTTTCATAAATAAGTTTTATTTTTAAAATGCTTTTCATGGTGGTTTGAAACCGTCGTTAAAAAGATTTTTAATGGTAGTTGGTGAAACATCCTTCTTTATATCTCTCAGAGTACTCTTGCTATAGCACTCTCAACTGGATTATATCTCTCTTGCCGGAAATCCTGGCAGAAAATAACTGTACTGATTCAGTAATTTCCCATGAGAACTACCATTCTACGTAAGTACCCAGGAAAGACTGGATGAACCGGTTAGGTCCACTCACTTCCAGCCTCCTTATACAGCACCTATGTACACAGTACTCTGTATAGTCTACCAGCACAACGGCATTTTCTAGTAAATATCTTTAAGTCTTGACCTTAAATCTTAACCTTACATATACTCAATTGAAATTATCTTAGATCATTGGAATACCTCTTAACCTTAAAAACATGAATTTCCAAGAGTTAGGCTTTTGGTACTGTTCACTGTTCACTAGGTAATTCTAGATTACAGCCTAAACTTTGGAAATTCATAATTAAATCTAGAAAAATCATATTGAGGTGATTCCAATTTTTAATAAAATATATTTAATTTAACTTTGAGAGAAAAATATGAAAATTAGGTTTCCTTATCCAGATCAAATCAGTTTATTCGTTGAATTTTACTGTTCATTTAGTAAATCTGGAAGTTCTAGTTTCTTTACCCCATTTTCAAAAATTCATTTCTCCTTGTATACTTATCCAATTGAGTCAAATTACCTATGGATTTAAATCTAAGAACGTGTACTTTAAGCTCACCAAATATCGCGGAAAAATTCACTCCTTTACTATATGAAAATAGCGTAGGAACCTCATTGTATCGCAGGACTAGTTTTATCTTGATCCAGAGTTGAAGTCCAACTTTGAAAAAATCATATCAATTTGAAAACTTAACCAAATTTCGTGTTCTTGGTGTATACTTAAATCTATGGATCTTATATATGTTCATGCCAAATTTTACATGAAAATAAATAGAATAAGTTACTCAAACTATCGCTGAAAGTGATCTGCCTCAACTCGGATCCAGTGAGTAAATTCATTATACATACCAATATATCATCATCTAAGTTAAAGGCATGCTTTTCAAGTCATACACCATTCATACATCCACAATTACCTCCTTCCTTGTGATGTTTCAGCACCTAGATCATGGTTATGGGAGGGTGAGATTCTAAAGAATCTCAGTAGTAAACAATACTAAACAATGCATGTATTAATGTAAAGACTTGTGCTTGCTTGTGAAAGTATTATCATAGTGTGATGAGCATGCTTCCATGTATCATATGAAATACAATTGGCCAAAGTAATCATAAAATAACAGAGCTTCAATCATCTACCATATACACACAATTCAACCAATCCATAGCACAATCAAGTATACATTACATACATACAAGTTTAGGGTAAGTTCACTACCTTGGATCTAAGCTTTCTTTCTTATGCTTGCACTTGCTTCCCAAGCTTTCTAATCATGAAGCTTTTTGGTCAATCATTCCCCAACATCTTCTTAGATGTTTCAAGGTCCTAAACACATTCATATTCATTACATAATCCATTAGGACCATGAACTCAAACATTACTCAAGACTATCTCTCTTGAACATTCAACTTGCTTTAACTAACTTAACTTCCTTTAACTTTTACCAATTGGCTTAGCCTTTGAATCAATTGATGTCTTGACCTTACCCTACACAATTTCACCTTTTGAATCCATTCATGAGCTTAGAATTATGAAATTCTAACTCCTATGCACTGTTCTGTCCAGTTTGGAAAACATACACAATTCTTTCAAAATTCTCATCTTGATTCCAATGCTTCCCATACTTGTTCCTCCACTTTTCCCCCACACAAAATCTCATTTTAAGACCATTGGAAGCATCAAAATCTTGAATTCAAATCACTGTTCATGTAGTGAACAGTACCCAAAAGGAATTTTCAACATTACAACCTTTAATTCCAATGGTTTTCAAGGTTCAAAACCTATCCAATCCTACACAAAATCATCATATAAACTCAATGGAAGCATTAAATTATTGAAATTCCATCTCTTTCTATCATGAACAGTGCAAACCAAAATGTTCTTCCATGGTAAAGTCAAGAACATCAACTTAATCCAACAACCAATCATGCAACTAACTTGTTTAAGCTTGTCTAAACTATCTATGACATAAAACTCATGTTCCTCTCACATATACATATAAATTCCAGCAGCATTTCCCCAAGATTCAAGCCTCAAAATCAACTTAAACTCAAGAAGAAATCATGAGAACAAAGTCTAGAAGCAAAGGAGCAACTTACCTTACTAGCTTCTTCAAGATCCTTGCTTCTTTCTTGCTTGAGAAAATATTTTGCAAGAGATTCCCTACACTTTCTGCTCCACGGTTTTGAGCCAAAATGAGGGGGTATTTATAGCAAACTCTTGGGAAAATTGAAGGCTAAGATTACCTTGGAAACTATTTGATCTAATGGTTAAAGATTTGATCTTGGAATGTCTTTTCTCTTTTCACTCATGACATCACCACCATGACATCACTAACATGACATCACTTGGGACACCTAAGCCTCCTTTTTGGTGCCATTTTGAGGGTGTGAGCTCCAAGAAAAGTTTCAACCCAATCTAGTCCCATCCAGTCCAATCCGGTACCGGCCCGATCCGATTTTCTGTAAACCGGACTGTTTTCTTAATCTAATTTTTATGGGACTTCATAATATATATTCTTTTAATATTTAAATCCTTCATACCATTAACATTCTCTTACTGTGTTTAAATTTTATTTTAAATGCCTTAGAAAATTACCAAAATACCCTTAGTGCTTTTCCTTGCACTATATTAAATCCAAGGGCATAATTGTCATTTCTCACCTCTTTAGACCTTGTTAAAATATATATTGACTCCGAATAACCTTTCCTGCACTTGTCTTGATGTTTTGGCCTGTCCAAAATGATCAAAATGCCCTCCATTCACTTCTGGTTTCTTAGGGCATCACAGGGACATTTTTGTAATTTTACACTTTTCCGGGATTCCTCTGGACACTGGCCCACCCATCAGTCCACTTATTTTATTGGGCCTTAATGATGCCATTTTTGGGCCTTTTAGGTTTCAATACCTTTGTGGCATAAATTCCTAGCAAACTCTCCCGGCAATATTCATCAGGTATTTTATTCCACTGTAAATTCCATTAAAATTTTTACAGGATTCCTTTTCTGATCCTTTCAATTTTATAAATTCTTATATCAATTATAGGAATTTACTGGAAGGCCTCATCTGATTCTGAGATCCAAAAAATATTGTAATAATTTTATCTAACTTCAGAAATTTATATCAATTTTTCGGGACCTCAAATCAAAATCCTATGTTGCGTCAAACAACCTGGAATAATTTTCTCTATTTACTGGAAAAATTTGGGTCCGATCAGAACACGGTCATTTTTGGCCTGTTTTCAGTCCAAAGTTCCCATATTTACAGTTTTGCCCCTTGACTTACCATAATTCACCTTCCTGTCCTTAACTTTTCAAAATTATATTTAAAGACCCCACATTTTTGTCTACCTTTACTTTTATTCTTAACTTTCCATAATTTCACTTAAGTCCTTACATTTTCTTTCTTTTTCAATTTAATCCCTTTCCTTACATGAATAGCCATATATTTTCCTGAAAAACCTCACATATATTTCATTCAATCTGTACATACAAATCAGTACAAAAAATTTGAGATGTTACAGTTGGACTAAGTTATCACGCCGTTTAAAAATAGCCATGGTAACTACTTATCATGGCAGTTTTCACAAAATTGTCATGATAGGTTTATGGGGGATTTTTAAAGGCAGTTTTATGAAAAACTGTCATTCAAAGTCCCCTAAATATTCAAAAACTCTAACCCAATTACAGTTTCACTTTTACTTTTTCACAACCATTTGTAGTCCAGTTCCTCTACCCTACCACGATAGACTTGCATGAATGTCATTTTTCTACATTTTTCTCCTATTTTTGGCTCCTATATCCATTGTTAACGTCATTCTCCATCATCATTCTCCATCGTAAAAGTCGTAAGTCACCGTTTAACTTCTTCAATTGCTCATTTTTCTTATTTTTTAGTTGTTTATTATTTATAAATTATAATACATCATATGGGCTATTATCCTTGTATTAAAGAGTTGATTTTTGTGGTTTTGGTTTGTTATATTGGTTCATATTTGTTTTTGAGTGTGTTTCTGCAAATTTTTGAATTTGTGAGTATGTTTTTGCAAATTTTTCGATTGTTTGTTATTTATAAATTGTAATAGATCATATGAGCCATCTTCCTTTACTAAATACTTGATTTTTGTAGTGTTTGGATTGTTACATTAGTTCCTATTTATTTATGGGTATGTTTTTGCGAATTTTAAAAAATAATACATTGTTATTGGACTTTTTGTTGTTAATTGGCTTATTCAATACATTGGTTCCCATTTTTTCAATACATTGTTTCCTATTTGTTCAATACATTAGTTCCTAATTATTTCCTTTCTACCCTATTTGTCCTATTTGATTGATTTGATTATCATTTGGGATTGTTTATATTTAAGGAAAAATCTGCCAAAATTTTTATAAAATATAAAAGGCAGGCATATTCCGTTTAATTTGATGTCTATGTTAAATGATGATGTAGAATAATGAATCGTGGTTGGATGAAAGCAAGGAGAACTACTAAGCAATATGAAGATGGGTTAGAAAGATTTCTTGAATTTGTTGAGATGAATGCTTATAAGAAAAATGATGGGTTATTCTTCTGCCCCTAAGTCTATTACTGACATAGGAGAGTATCTTATATGTGATGGGATAAATTTAATATATACAAATTAGATTTGACACAGTAAAATTAGGACTCCTTTATGTGGAAATGAGAAAGTTGTTATTGATAACTTTAGGGATAGAATTCTAAATATGTTTTGTGATATTGGAGCCAAGTCCTTTCTACAGTTCTCTCTGATATGTAAAAGTTTTCTAAGTGATTCTGAGATGCCATTGTACCCAGGGAGTAAAGATGAATACACAAGATTGAAATTTGTGTTGTGATTGATGAATTTGAAATCGAGAAATTGTTGGACCAATTCTAGTTTGACAGAATTGCTCAAGTTGTTGAGCGATGCGCTTCCTATAGGCAATACACTTCCAAAAGGAATATATAAGGCGAAGCAAAATATTGTGTTAAATAAGTTTGTCCTATAAGAAGATATATGTGCACCCTAACTACTGCATATTATATAGAAATGAGTGTGAAGGGCTGAATAAGTGCCCTAAGTGTGAAACTTCAAGATAAAATTGAAGAAAGACGGTAATGATTGTGATGAGATTAGTAAAGGTTCTCCTTCGAAGGTGTTGTGGTATCTTCTAATAATACCACAATTTAAGCATTTGTTTGCTAACGCTACAGATGCAAAGAACTTGAGATATCATTATGATGAGAAAATAAAGGATGCACAACTTCGTCACCCAGCTGATTCTCCTTAATAGAAGCCAATAGATCAAAATTTTTATGAATTTCATTGTAAACCCATACATCTTCAGCTTGGGCTATGTATAGATAGAATAAATTTGTATAGTAATCTCAATACCATACATATGCTTGACTAGTTCTCCTTGTGATTTACAACTTGTCTCCTTCATTGTGTATGAAACGAAAGTATATCAAGTTATTTTTTATGATCTTCGGGCCAAAATAGCCGGGAAACGATATCGATATGTACTTGGCATATTTGATTAAGTATTTGAAGAAACTGTGGGAGGAAGTTGTTGATGTGTTTGATGCATATAAACAAGAGACATTCAAACTATTCTATAATCTTCACCACGATAAATGACTTCCCAACGTATGGAAATTTGTCAGGCTATATGTTAATGGGCAAAAAGTATGTCCCATATGTGAAGAAGACACTAACTACATACAACTCATGTATGGAAGGAAGGTAGTCTACCACCTTTACCGTAGGTTGAAGAAGACATTTAATAGTTAACAGGAATATGAAATGACTCCAGTACTTTTGACCGAAGAAGAAGTATATCAATGTTTGCGGGGGTTCATGATATTTTGGGTAAAAATAATAAAAAGAAGATAGTTGAAAGGAATATATGGAAAAAGAGATCAATCTTCTTTGATCTTCCATGTTAGAAAAGTCTTCAAGTGAGGCACAGTCTAGATGTCATAGATGCGGAGCAAAATGTATGTGAGAGCCTTATGGGCGCACTTCTGTATATAAATGGAAAGAATAAGGATGGGGCCAATGCTAGACAAGACTTAGCTGAAATGGGAATAAAAGTACCTCTACATCCACAACAAAGATAGGGTAGTAAGAGAGTTTATTTGTACCCAACAACACTCACATTATCCAAATATAAAAAAAAAACAAGCATATGTGAGTGTTTGCATGGCATTAAAGTTCCACAAGGGTATTCATCAAATTTTAGGAAGCTTGTTTCAATGTTAGATTTAAAGATAACGGGTATGAAGTCCCCCGATTGCTACATGTTGATACAATAATTACTACCAGTGGCTATTCGAGGCATTATGAAAGATGATGTGAGGAGCACTATTACTAGATTTTTTATGTTCTTTAATGCTGTTTACAGTAAAGTGATTAATCTTGCTGAGTTGGATGAATTGGAAAATAAAGGTTATGTTATCCTTTCCCAGTTGGAGATACACTTCCCTGCAGTATTTTTGGACATTATAGTCCATTTGATAGCTCACCTGGTACGTGAGATTAGACTTTGTGGTCCTGTATGTACTCGTTTGAGAGATACATGAAAATCCTTAAAGGGTATTATAAAAATCCTTATCGATCTGAGGCATCAATTATTGAGAGATATGTAGCTGAGGAGGTAGTTGAGTTTTGTAACACATATCTTGCTGGGGTAAAGGTAGTTGAACTTCCTCAATCTCAGCATGATCAGGGGAGAAAAACAAGGGAAATTGGAGTGCCAAAGTGAAGTCTATGTCTAGCGAAGTGGTGATGCAAGCACATCTTTAAATTTTGAACAATAAATATAAAGTTCTGCCTTACTTGGATGTTCACGAGAATATGCTCAGGAATATGAACCCAAGAAAGAGCGATATAGAACTAGCTAATGGGCACAATTGGTGTTTTGTAGAATGGTTCAAACAAGAGGTGTTAAAGGATAACAATCCTTCTAAGACAATACAAAGTAGCTTCAGGGCCCCATTGTGAGGTTGTTTATTGGGAAGGATATGACATAAATTGTTACTCTTTTTACACAAAAACCTAAGATGATAAAAGTACTATGCAGAATAGTGGGGTGATAGTTGTAGCCGAGTCGATATATTTTGCTAGTTCAAAAGATAAAAGGCCAAAATTGACATCATATTATGGAATGATTGAAGAGATTTGGGAGGTTAGTTACTCCAAGGTTAAAGTTTCAGTCTTCAAACGTAAGTAGGTTAATAGTAATGCTGTGCAAGGAGACCAAACATTTGGATTTATTTCAGTCGATCTTCAAAGAGTTAGATACCTAGATAAGCCATTCATCTTAGCAAGTCAAGCAATACAATTGTTTTATGTCACCGATCCAACAAATAAAGATCTTTCCATTGTGCTCCAAGGTAAATGGCAAGTGATTGGTGGAAATGACAATGACTTAGGGTTCAACCTCGACGAAACCTAGCCTTTCACAATTGCTCGACCTAAAACAATAGAGTTTGATTTGGTAAATGACAAATATGTAGTTAGGGATGATCATTGTGAAGGAATTTGGGTGGATACTAACTAGTAAGAAATTAGTTTATTGTGTGTAATTAATATTTATTTGATTATTAAATTGATTGCATGATTATTATTTCTGATTCTTATCTTCATTTATTATTTTGTGAACATGACATGGACGATTCGGGTTAGGCCAGTTCTAGTCCGTAAGGTTCTAGTTAGCAGGTCAAGAATAATACTTAATACTTATTTAATGATTCTTCAATTTATTCACATCTTTAATACTTACCTATTACTTCTAATTTGCGGTCCTTCAATAACAACTTGAGCTATGTAGATGACCTAATCGACTCAGTGAGGGATGATTTGGCAAGACCAATACTTTCACACATGTCTTAAAGATGAAGTACTTGTCAATTTTTTTATAAATATTTGATTAATAATTTTTTAACTTGTTTAGGATTGATTATTCAACTATTTCCTTCTTGTATATATGATGTACAAAGACCTATTTGGTTCATTGAAAGTTTACCAATTTGAATTATTTTATTACTATTTAGATTTTGGCATTACTAACTTTATACTTTGCTGCCTGGAAATTAGTCTATCTTGATTATGCTAAATGCAGGATGATATAAAATAAAAAATTAACAAAAAAACAAAAAAAAACTTTCCAAGGCAATTAAATGAAGAACCGTCGTGCAAAGATTAAAAAGCAAAAAAAAAAAAAAAAACAAGAAGAAGCAAACTTTCCACGACGATTAATAGGATAACCATCGTGGAAAGTTAACTATTAACGATGGGTTGTACAGTAACTACTGTTAAATGTATAACAGGTTTTACCTTCAATGGCGGTTACAAAACGCCATTAAAACATTAAGTTATAACAGCGGTAAAATTCACGCCGCTCACAAAACTTCTGTAAAATGCCACTTTTAATAGTCTTTAAAGGCATTTTTTTCCATTAGGGTTTACTAGAAAAAAGATGTTTTAGACCACCTCTTCTATACTGGAAATTGTGGAGACGGAGTAAAAAATATGAACGGTGTAATTTTTTTAAATATTAGTAAATTTTTAGACATGTTCCGCATAGGTAAGGTTTAAAATATATTTTCTAGACCGGTTGTATAAACAACTAAAGTAAAAAATATTAAAAATAAAATTTTAAAAAATATTTAACAAGTGTTTAGACCTGGTATTTTACACATAAAGTCTAGTAAGACTTAATACCTTTTATTTTATATTAAGGGCCTGTTTAGATAATAGTTTATAACAGGACTTATGAAAAATGGGCTTTTGGATAACTTTTAGAAAATGGCTTTTGGAGAAGAGTTTATGGAAAAAAGTGGTTCTGTATAAATGAGTGTTTGGATAGTTATTATCAGAAAGACTTTTATAATTAAAAAATTATAATAAAGGGTATAATTTTATTAAAAATATGAGATAGGAGAGATAGGGGAGAGGAGAGAGGGTGGAGAAGATAGAGGAATGAGGGTGAAGAAGAGAGAGGATAGAGGATGGAGAAGAGAGAGGAGAGGGGATAGATGGTTTAAGAAAAAGTAAGGGTAAAATAGTAATTGGATAGTCCATAAGCTCTTTTACTGTTCCAGAAGTTTTTCTTTTTTTATACAAAAATTTTTGAAAAGAGGTTGGGCTTTCCAAAAAATTTTGTATCAAACAAAATTTTGGAATAGTAAAAGAGCTCATGGACTATCCAATTACTATTTTATCCTTACTTTTTCTTACACCCTCTCTTCTCTCTCCTGTCTCCTCTATCCTCTCTCTTCTCCACCCTCTTTCCAGAAGTTAGTCTTAATAGCTTATCCAAAACCTTAGTTTTAAATGGTTTGGTCCAAAAGCCCTTTTGGATAAATATAGCTGTTTGTTTTAAAAATTTTCTAAACCAAAATTTGGGCCAAAAGCCTTTTTAAAACCTTAATTTAGGGGTTTACCAAACAGGTACTAAAACAATTAGTACCTAAACCTAAAATCCCTAACATATTCTCTTTCTTTCTTGTGTCGGTTTCAGCTGCTCCCATTCATACTCCTCTTCTTCCTCTTTCAGCTGCTCTCATTCATACTCATCTTCTTCCTCCTCATCTCATTTCTTTCTCATAACCTCTCACCTCCTCTAACAACACTATCGGTTCGTTACCAGCATCGTCGTCGCTATTTTTCCCTTCCCTTCATTGTCGTCATCGTTGCCACAAACAGTAGGTGAGTACAATAAGACTCTCATATTTGGATTTTCTATTCGCAGATCTGGATATTTAAAGACGATGTCCTTGCTATTTGTTTGTCTCGATGTCAGATCTAGAACTTCTAGATGCTGCCAACGGCTTCGCAAGAGAAAGAAGTCCACCTACATTGGTCGCATTATCATTCACCCACTCCTACGTCGACAATGCATGTTGACGTTGAAATAGTTGCCTGAAGAGTTAAAGCCATTATCGAGGGAAGCAAGCCCCACATAATCTCTACTGAATCTCTAATACTTCTGTTGTTTTAGTTTCTTCTCTTTTGTTATTTCTAGCTATTACGTTTGGTTTTGTGTGTATGAAGTTTTTTTATGCTTATTCCACTAGTTGTGGTGATGTTTGTAGATACCTTCATCCCTCTATTTGTTTTTTGTTGTCTCAATCCTTGAATATAATTTTTTTCTTCCTTTATATATTTTAAGTTCAATTTGAAAGAAATAATACATGTTTACTACTAGACTTTTTTGCTTAATTCTGTGAGATTTATATTTGTTTATAGCTTTACAAAATTTCTCCTACTTCAAAATGCTCCAATCTGGATTATATATGAATTTCTCTATTTTTTAAAATATTTTATATTTTTTAAACCGGTTCTATAGATGAACATGTATAAAAAGATTATTTTTAGACTGATTGTCTAATCAGTGTAGAAAATATTCGACTTTCTATATTGCCCGTATCTAGACCAAACATAAATCTAATCTCAAAAACCCATCTTAATTGGTGTTAAAGACTTTTTTTCACTAGTACAACTATAATCAAGTAAGAAATAGAATGATGGAGTTAAAGAATATAATTATAACATTTTTAAAAAATATATTATATTAACTAATTTTTATCCTTTTGCATCAACTGGTTTAGCTGTTGTTTTGAGTTTTAGTATCTTGATAAAATTCGACCAATTTTTCAATTGAGTGAAAGTGAAAAAAAAATTATTATATATACAGAAAGTCTTATTATTGAAAAATTTTCACATTTTTTTGAACCATTTCATATTTTCATATTATAGTAAGCAATTGATATACTCCATTTTCTATTATTTCCATTTACTATATACAAAATAAACGCCTTCCATCCTAAAAGTTATATATAAAAGAGTAAATTTAACTCAAAATTTGAAATACAAATAATTTTTTTATTTACTTATATTTTTACTATTTTTCTTTTTAAACTTTTATTCCGTCCACATCATTTGATAAATTTTCCTACGAGGCAGCCTAGGGATAGCCTTGTCATCTATAATATATCCATCCCCCGCAAAAAAGACAAGTGACGCCGTGTATTTGATCCATAAAATCAGACGGATTTCATTTACGGTAAGCAGATAAAATTGAAAAAAAATTATATCAAAATTTTTATATTTATTTTATTAAATATTTTAATTTTAATCTTATTTTTAAATATTTTTGTTATTAATTTAAAATTATATGAAAAAATAGTATATAAATATGATGGAAGAATTTGATATAGTTTCAGATTAATTACGGTCAGCAATATATTTTCTATAATTTCCTTTTACTTTATAAAAAATACAAATAAAGTAAATTAATTAAATGTAAATTAAAATTTGAAATATAAATAAACAGTAAATAGAATTAATTAATAATTAAAAACTTAGCTAAAATCAGAATCATATCGAATCAGAAAAATTCAACCGGCCAGAACAATTTGGCACACTAATTTAGGGTACTTTAAATATCCTATTCTCACTCGATATCAACCACAAATAAGAAACTGCCTATATTACGTCTCTTTCCCACTTCTTCTTCATTAATCATTATTCATTCGATCTTTCTCGACATTGGAGTGAGAGAGACCAGAGCCCTGAATTATCAACCTTGCTCCATCACCATGGTATCATCTTCTCTATCTGTTTCTTCGCCGCAGCCAGCGCAAACCCATTACCTTCAAAACCTATTAGACTCAGCTCGTCCCTTCCTCCGTGATGAGCTCCACACCGTTGATCCCAATTTACCATCGCTTATCGCCGTCCTTCGCTCTGTCGGCGCTGGCGAGTGCTGGCACAAGCACGGTACCTTCCTCCAACACCTCATCGACATCTTCCGAATCCTCCATCTCTGGAAAGCCCCATCTTCGGTCACCCTTTGTGGCCTCTTCCACTCTGCTTACTCCAACTCCTACGTCAACCTCGCGATCTTCGATCCCTCCACCGGCCGTGACACCGTTCGCGGTCACGTTGGGGACGAAGCCGAGCGATTGATTCACTTGTTTTGCGTTGTCCCAAGGCAGCCACTTATCCACGACGATCTGTTGTTCCACTACTCCGATTCTGAACTCGTTGAACACCTAAAGTTCTCCGAGTTATCACTCCGGAACGCAAAGGAGAAGGGTCTCTTCAACGGCGAAGAAAACTGGAGAAAGAAACTGCAGAGTCTTCTTCCTGCTGATGGCATAACCGTGAAGCACATTCGTACCGGAGAAGACGTCCATGTTTCTAGAAGAATCGTCGCAGTGTTCCTTTTAATGACAATCGCTGATTTCAGCGACCAACTGTTTGGTTTTCAGGACACGCTCTTCGAAAACTCCAACGGCCGCCTCGAGTTCTCCGACAACAACTTCACAGCTCTCTGGCCAGGAGACGGTAAGCCAGGACTATGGTTGAACTCAATCTCAAGAATGGCAGCTTTATACAGTTTAATAGTGAGAGAAGAAGAGATATTCATAGAAGAGAAGAAAAGTAAGAGTGATAATTATAACAATGACGGTGATAACAGGGATGAAGATCTTGAGTTGGTGGTGCCACCGGTGTTTGAGAACTGCACAAAAGTTTTAGATGCAAAAGATCAAATAGTTGCAAGGGATATGTATTGTGAAGCTGTGTGTGGTAATTACAAAGTAGCTGAGGAGCTATTGAAGGGAAGTATTGAGAAGAATCCATATGTGGGAGAGCCATATGTGTTGTTGAGTCAAGTTTATTTGAACAAAGGGAGATTTGAGGAGGCAGAGAAAGAAGCAGAAAGAGGATTGAAACTGTTGTTGGAATGGGGAAGTCCATGGGATAAGAGGAATTCATGGGAGGGATGGATTGCTTGGGCAAGAGTTTTGTTGATGAAAGCTAAGGAAAAGTCTTGGCCAAATACTTCTTGGGGCATTCTCAATTTGGGGCTTGTAAAGTAATTAACCATACGGAGCTTGATGAATATGCTTGTTAATTATTATTATTATTATTACTTAGTGGGTTTCTGTTGTTATTATTATGTGTTTAGCTGTTAATTTTATGTATGTCTTCTCTCTATATGTAGACTCTGGTTTCTTAAGAATTTTCTTCAAGTTGCAGAGTGTGTTTGGTTTACATTGGGGAAAATACAGCATCAAAAGAGTGTGGAACATTTACTAGAATTATGGTTTTTTATAGTTTTCAATATGAAATGACATCTATAGATTTAATAGAATAGAGTAGCCAAACACTCATGTAAATCTTAAAAGTGATTTTAGCCTTAAAAACCATGGTTTTAAATCTAAAACCTTGGTTAACCTTGATTTCGATATAAATTGCAGAGAATAGCTTTTAACTTCAAACACATTTTTTGCTAAAATTCTTTATCCAAAATTTAATCTAAATAGGCTCTTCGTTGCACTTGATTTGTAATTTGAATGTGATGGTTGGGCCTGATTTATGAATTATAGGTAATGTGATAGTTGGGTGTGATTTATGAATGATAGTTCACTAGTTAATATTTTTGGTATAACGGGCCCGTTTGGATTGAATTTTAGAGAAGAATTTATAGAGAAAAAATAATTTAAAGTGATTCTGAATAAATGAGTGTTTGGATGGTTATTACTAGAATAACTTTTATGATTGATAAATTAACAGAAATGGTATGAGATAGAAAAATAAGGAACCTCCATCAAGAACCTCTATTGTTCATCATCTTCTTCCACGAAGACCACCAGCGAGCAGTGACGGCACATATTGTAATATCCTAATTTTTAAGCTTAGAATCCTAGAGAATAGCCTAAAATAGATAGGCTACTAGACCTGTATGAGAAGAAGTCATAGAAATGTACAGAGATTTTTAAGGACTAAACTACAAATAAGTAAAAGTACAGGGACTTAGATGTAAATATGAAAAGTTCCTGGGGACAAAATTATAACTATGAGAAAGTTGCAGAAATGGCCTAAAATTGCCCGAATATATTTTAGTCCCAAATTTTATCAGTAAATAGGGGATAGAATTTGGGCAAGGCATATTTCTCATAATTCTTATTTAAGGTCCATATAAATTGATATTAATTTCTAAAATCTGAAAATTAGTACAGTATCTTCTGAACCTCAGAATCAGATAAAATTTTACAATAAATTTATATAATTAATATAAAAATTTATGAAACTAATAGAACTCAAAAAGAAGTTCTGTATAATTTATAATAAAATTTTAGGTAAAATAGGGTACCCAATAAAGGTTGTCGCGGAAGTTCCTTTGGAATTGAGCTATAAGAGGAGTTGGGCTTGATCAGAAACCCAAGATGGCATCCCAAGAGGTCCAAAAATGTGTCCCAAGAGTTATGTGTGCCCAAGGGGAATTAAAATAATATTTTAAAAATTTTCGGCAAAGTATAATTATCCGGTTGAAGTTATAATTGGAAAATTGATTAGATAAAGCTTTAGAATTATCCAGAGGCCATGAAGTGGCATATGAGGTGTCCTCATGGGACCCACCAAGATTCCACATGTCACCTTTATTTAGAGAAGAAGAAAGCTCAAGAAAAATTTAAGGGTTCGTGGCTCAATCTTAGCAGTCCATTATAAGATAAGATTATGTAATTCTCTAGAAGTACTCAGTCAGCAACTGAGGTGTCCTCAAGGACCCCATAATAGTACCACCTAGCATGCAAGGTGTCCACTTGATGATGTCACATTGATGATTTCATTTAGGATGATGTAATGGTGATGATGCCACAGGGACACGTGGTGAGTTCTGGAGGATTTGTAAATATTATGACTTTGATGGATAAAAAAGTAATTTGGCCACCAATTCTACCGTATAAATATCCCCACCCCCTTCATTCCATGCATCTAGACCAAGAAGAGAAAAGAAGAGAGAGAAAGAGAAAGAAAGGAAGAAAAAGAAGGATGTCTGATCAACTTAAGAGCAATCCAAGAGGTTTAGGGACTCAGTAAGCTAAGGATTGAGGTAAGTGACCAATCCTAGTCCCTACTCTAATAAATTAGAAGATTTTTCTTATGAAATTAATAGTTAGATTAGTGATCCTCTCTCTCTTAATAAGGCTAGTCATAAGTAGAAAGAAAGCTAGGGGCTTGTCAGGTTAAGGAGATTACATCAAGCTATGTTTGAATTAAGTTGAGATATTTTAGATGAGATAATAATGAAAATATTATTATTCCATGTATAGGTTATGGCTCGTATAAAGAAGGAACCTCATAGCAAAGGCTGATGACTAAGGAAAAGCTACCTGAGATGTAATGAACTTATACCTAAACTTATATGCTTATTGCTTAAGTGTTGTTAATATGTTATTGGCTTGTCTTGATTATGTGAAGAATGTATGATTGAGAACGCTCTGTTTCTTTTTATGCTATAGTCATATGCTATAAGTAAAAATCATAGAAGTATGTATATGTCATTATGCAAGCATGATAATAGTAAAGTAAACATGTTTAACACTAAGCACATACTTGCATACATTATTTGTGGTTCCGTTTGCTACTGAGATTTCTCCCAAAATCTCACCCCTCTCGTTCCCAAACACAACAGGATGTTGTTTTGGAAGAGATGGAGCTTATGAAAGTAAGGTATGACATAAATCCACGGAGACACACAGCGAGTAGCGACAGATCAGGCAAAAGAGACACATGACAATGGAGACACCGGAATCGATGAGAACCAGAAGCAATGTCTGTCCTCCATCATTTTCCTCCTCTCCTTCTTCCTCTCCATCCCTTTCCTCTCATTCTTCCCCTTCCTCTATCGTTGGCGTCTCCTCGCTCCAGATTTGGATGATATCGGCAGAGGCGACACAAAGATGACACGGAGAAGAAGCAACAAAGAGAGAAGGCAGAGAGAGAAAAGAGAAGAAAGAGAGTGTCAGAAAAAGTAGTGATAAAATGGTAATTGGACAGCCTATAAGCTCCCTTTCCCACCCAAAAGCTATTTTCAAGAGCTTATAAATTAGGCCTCCTATGTGTTTATAGGCCTTTTATTGCTCCTATTGTCCTCCTATGTGAGGATAAGACTTTATGGCTCTTGGATTACAATTATGGAATTACATTTACATCATGGCATTGGAAATTGTTTATTTATTGCAAATTATGATATTACTGGATATTTATCTCTCTTGAAACGTCACAAACATATATTGATATATATGATGAGTAGAAACTGATGGTTACTGAGGTTTTTATCTCACCCTGTGGTTATTTATTTTTTTAGGAGTTAGTTCAGTTGTCGGTTCAAATGGGAAGGCTCTGGAGGCATATTTATGCTAATTAATCTATTTAGCACCCTCCTTTATATTTATGTGCTGAGTAGATATATATTGTCACAGTAGGGCATATTGTGTTTATACTATGATGATTTGATATTTTGATGACTATATTGGATATTGTGTTTGCTGGGTAGAAGGCCGAAAGCTTTTTATGACTATACATATGACTTTGTGGATTCACATGAACTATTTGCTATATTATGAGTACTATTGAGTATTTCTGCTTGTGTTATGGGTTTTTGTGGTGTTTATCTTAAGTTAAGCGCTAGGAGGCCCATTTCAGAAGATTTTTTTATATATGAAAGTATCTTAATGTAAGTTTAACTATTTTCTATCATGGATAATATTTTTAAAATAAGTTAAATTTTTTTAACCATAATAGTGTTTGAATGGTTATTTTTTCTATTATGGTTATTTGTTGATTAAGAATTTTTTTTTATAACCATATTATAGTTTCTATTGATTTAGTAAAACTCTTTTCTATGTACCTTAGTTAAGTTTTAAATTGAGGTTGAACATCTTTTTTCTATAGTAGCTTTATTTAGTCGTTTTCATTTTCTACAATAATAGTTGACTATAAATAGTTTAAAATGGTTAAAATGATTTTAAGAAAGGTTAAGTATTTTTATTAGAAGAGAAATTTTACAATAATATTGGCTTGGATCCTACATTAATTAGGTTAGAGTTTTGATTTAGAAAAAGTCAGGTTTGCAAACCCTGCATTAAATTATCCAAGAAAAAGTCAATTGCCTACCGTTTGAATTTTTTAAGATTCGGGGTTTGATTGGCTTTTTTGTTTTATTAATCATTTGCAAGGCAAGCAAATGCTTGAGGAAAGGAAAGGAAAATAGAAAAACACAAAAACAATCAACGGTTACACCAAAGCTAGGCGTTTGATTGTATATAAATTCACAAATTTATTAAAATCGATTTTGATTCTAAACCATATGATTTTAATAAATTTACTGATTTTTTTATCAATTTCTCTGATTTTCGACTTTTTTTTTTATTTTACTCAGCTTGTTTGGGTTATTAGCTATTGGTTTACTGATTTTTGACTGGCTTTCATACAATATATTGTTTGGTACATAATTTGCAATTTAACTTAGAGTGGTTAATTAGAGACATTTGTATAAACATACGTATCCAATTCATTATTCCAACAGCATGCTATGCTTTGCTATTAAAAGATGTTTTTCACAAAAAACTGTTTTGCTATTATAAGGCCTAACGTGATTGTTAAATGCTCCACATGTAACCCTTACCAAACATGATAAGGCATGAATAGACTCATTCCGGAAGGAGAAGATTCCATAACATATAAAAAAATCATGTAACCTTTTAGGACGGGGGAGAGGAGGAAATTTTTTGTTTAGCTAGATTTAAAAAAATTAAAGAAATAAGATTATAATTCTTTTTTTTATTTTTTTCATCTTGCATCTTATATTATTAATATTTTATAACTCAATTTCTTTAATTTTTTTAAATTTAACTTTAAAAATTTTACTTCATCTCTCCTCCTCATTAATTACTTATACCAAACAACCTCTTAAGTTAGATGTTATTTAGTATAAGGGAATTAGAAGAATAGGAAAAAAAAAATTTGAGTTAAATTTAAAAAAAAATAAAAAAATAAAGTTTAAAGATTTTAATTAATAATTTTATTATTTTATCTTATTTTTTATTAAAGTTTTAAAAATATTTTTTTTTATTTTTTTTAAATTTAACTCATCAAAATATTTTCTTCCCCTTACCCTCGAAATCTCTTGTATTAAATAGTGTTATAATTTGTCGTTACCTGTAGGTGAAAAATTGAAGTTCCAATATTTTAATGCTAGTCGTATGCCATTAAAATATATTCAATTGTCGTGTCATGTGTGGAATCAAGTCTGACAAGATTAAAGTAGTCACTTGTCTGCCACAAACACAGGTATACACGAATGTTGGTTTTAATTTACGTTGAAAATTATCTAAATCATGATTTCAGTCTTTTGATGTTTTTCTTACAAGTAAACAAAATGTTGAACCATTAAATTATAATAATTATTTATTATTTAGATTGTAATTTGGTAAAATAGTTAATTAAATATGTCCTGTCATATAATAGTGAGAGGTGGTCTATAAATAATTGTATAGGGTTTGTATTCATGATACTGTTTACTTTTTTATAAAAAAATTATTTTTCTCCAATGAACAATTGCTTATCATGGTATAAGAGCTTTGAGTTGTTTTCGGCCAAAATTACAAGAAGCCCACTCGCTGATTATGGGTCAAGGTTATGTTTCCTTCACCCACATGCATCTTCTTGATTTAACGCTTCGTTTCTTGAATTAGTGGTTTCAGTCACCACAACCACAGATGACGCAATCCCTATTGCGACACTGCAAGATTCTAGAGTTCTTCATCTCTTGCACTGTCACTGTACCTTTGAAGAGAGCAAAAGTTGAATCAGTTGCAGACGGTCGTTCAAAAGGTCTTTCTGATGTGGAATCTTACGAGTTCGTCATCGCAAGTTCAAGATTGTGTTGAATCACAGAAGATCGTTGTTCCAAACATTCCTCAGGTGGGGAACATTAGGACTCCATAGTTGTAGTCCAGATTTTGTTGAATCGTGCTGATTCAGCAATTCGTCGTCCAAGAATAGTGTTTTGGTCATTAGTTCACACGGAGAGGGAAGGTTCTCCTCTGTCGCATTTGTTACAGCTGCTCAAGAAATCCTTTGTTAGGATATAGTAGCGTCGTCTCCATAAAATGGTTGGTCTTACCCCCTTTGTTCTTGCAAGATTCTTAGTGAAATTTCGTCAGTCTACCCGAATCCTTTGTTTGTTTTATGTATCTCCAAATTGGTCTGCATCCATGGAGAAGGAAGATCATTCCACTCCAATTCCTGTAATTGACTTCTCTCACCTATTATATCTGCATCTGTTGGATACACAGATAACTAACCTCGTCACACAACCTCTGCGTGGATAAGACAATTATGAAATCTGGAGCAGGACGATGAGGTTGGCCCTCCATAGGAAAAATAAGTTAGGTTTCATAGATGGCACATGTACTCGGGAGAATCAAGACTCTACATTGCAAGGTACATGGGATCATTGCAACTCCATTGTTCTCTCTTGGCTGATTAAATCAGTTGAACGACATATATCCACTGGTCTTGTATTTTCAACCAGTGCACAAATGGTATGGGAAGATTTAAAGGAACGTTTTCATAAAACAGATGGAACTTGAATATATTCCCTGCATAAGTCCATTGCCTCTCAAACTCAGGGGACTATGAGCGTGGCAATATACTTTACAAGATTAAGAGACCTTTGGGATGAATATGACTGTATTGTTCCTTTCCCGTCCTGTCAGTGTTCTTCAACGCACGAGTACTCGAGAGCATTACAGCAACAGAAGCTCCTTCAGTTTCTTCGTGGGCTCAATGATAGCTTTGACAATGCAAGGACCTATATTCTCTTACAAACGCATCTTGCTTCCCTTAACCAGGTGTTTTCCCTAATTTCCAAGGACGAGTCATAGAGAGAACTTTCTTCTCTATCACCCAATAATCCTCTCGAGGGATCAATCATGACAACTAGGGAAGGACGTTCTAGAAGAGGACGAGGCTATGGGAGGAACCAAGATGAATGTTTACATTGTCATAGAAAGGGCCATGGGAGGGAAACTTGCTATCATCTGGTTGGTTTCCCACTAAACTTTTGAGGCAAATAGGTTACTAATTCTTCTGTCAATCAAGTGACTCAACGTGACAGTGCAACTCCTTCCTCTCTGACTCAAAGTTCGCGCTGCTATTCTTGAGCATGAGGCTATCTCCCAGTCATAATACAAACAAATACTTTAGATTTTAAGGAAGAAGCCTAAGGATACTGTAGTGGGAGCAGCTACTGACTATGTTAATGAGCGTGCTTCAGGTATTGTGACTGCTATGCCTAATTTTTATTTGAGACATATTGAATTATTGACTCAAGGGAAACTTGCCATGTTTCCCAGAGTATAATTATGTTTGATAGTGTACATAGATACGTAGGACCACCTAGGAGAATCATGATGCCAAATGGTGAGACTAGGAGAGTCACACACACTGGTATAGTACATCTTGCAGATGGACTTATACTTAAGAACATTTATTTTGCTCCCGATTACTGCTTTAATATTAGTTCTATCTCACGGTTAACAGTTGACATGTCTTGCATAGTATCTTTTCATTCTAAACATTGCATTTTGCAGGAAACCTTAAGTGGGAAGGAAAGAATGATTGGTAGGAAGAATTCTGGATTATATGTGATAAATAGATATAAGAGGACAAACACTATTATGCACCTTAAACAGCACGAGACCACTAGCTTTCCCTAAGATATTTGGCATAGAAGGCTAGGTCATGCACCTATAGACAAGATAAAACATCTAGATTTGGTTAGGACTGAGGTTCTTGCTATTCATCATAAAATTGTGATATTTGTGCCCGTTCCAAGCAAACTCGTTTGCTCTTTTCTCTAATTTCTCAAAGACTAGTTATTGCTTTGAATTACTTCATGTAGATGTATAGGGACCATATAGAAAGCCCACTTATATGGGGCATCGTTGCTTTCTTACTATTGTTGATTATTTCTCTCGATGTACATAGACCTTTTTAATGATCAATAAAAATGAGGTTGTGTTCCATTTAAAGAATTTCTTTGCCTTTGTTTCTACTCAGTTTTCTGTTTTAATTAAGCAATTATGTATTGACAAGTGTCTTGAGTTTGTGAATCATGATTTGCGGAATTACTTGAGTAATAAAGGAGTAATTCATGAGACAACATACCCACACACTCCCCAAAAAAAATACGGTCGTTGAACGAAATCATAGGCACCTCTTAGATGTTGTAAGGAGCCTACTCTTTCAATTTGGGGTTCCATTTAAATTTTGGGGAGAATGCATTTCCACTGCTACTTTTCTTATTAATAAGACTCCATCTCGCATTCTAGGTTATAAAACCCCATATGAACTTTTGTATGGTTATCAACCTTATTTATCTATGCTTAAAGTTTTTGGTTTCTTGCTTATGCCATTAATTTGCATTCTCATGATAAGTTTGGCCCTTGGTCTGATCCTTGTATTTTTATGGGTTATTTAGATACACAAAAGGGTTTTCTATTATATAATATTAAAATTGCATCTATGTGTGTTAATCGCCATGTTGTCTTCCTTGAAACTAAGTACCCTTTTGAGATTCTGCATGCATCAATCAAGGGGAGAAAATAGTGATATCATAATTGATCCATTCAATCATGACTTATCTAAGTATGATGAATCCCCTAACCCACCAATGCAAGGGTTAGACCATATTTTAGAACCAGCCATGCACGGTATTGAAACTCCAAGTGGCAAAGAAAATAGTCCAAGGTTGAATAATGAAGTAAGTCATCTAGATATTACTAGACCTGTGTGTGAAAGGAAGTCCCCTGCATGGATGCAGGATTATCCCTTCATAGTGCGTTCTTCAACACAAGTTCTATTTGGGTATGCATCTATGACATATTCACAGCTGAATCTAGTTACAGGTAAAAGGAAGGTAAAGTACCTATTGGAGTCACATTTATCTTATTCGAATATTTTCACCGATTATAAGGTTTTTTTGTCCAAAATTGATAATGTTGTTAAGCATCGTAGCTTTGAAGAAGCAACTCAAGACCCAAGATGGGGTAGATGCAATGTAGGAAGAAATATAGGCATTAGAAGAAAATGGTACATGATGGTTTGTTGACCTACCTAAAGATAAAACGTCAATTGGGTATAGGTGGGTATTCAAGGTAAAGTATGACTCAAATGGGAACATTGATAGGTTTAAGGATAGATTAGTGGCTAAAGGCTACAGTCAACAAGAAGGAATAGATTATTTTGAAACCTTTTCACCTGTGGTTAAGATGGTTACCATTAGAGTTGTGCTTTCTCTTACTGTAAAGAATGATTGTGCCTTCTTTCAAATGGATGTGTATAATGCTTTTCTCTAAGGTGACTTGGAGGAGGAAGTGTATATGCAGATCCTGCAAGGTTTTAGGAACTTGATAGGAAATAAAGCCTGCAAGTTGACAAAATCATTATATGGGCTCAAGCAGGCTTCATGGCATATAATGTTAAGCTCACTAATGCACTGGAGGTTTTAAATAGAGTAAGTATGATTATTCCTTATTCATTAGAAAAGGAGAATCTGAGATTACCTTAGTGCTGGCCTATGTGGATGACTTGATCATAACAGGTAATAGATCTAATAAAATAAATGAAGTAAAACAATTTTTACATAGTAAGTTTAGGATAAAAGATATGGGAGAACTTAAATATTTTTTAGGAATAGAAGTAGCAAGATCAAGTAAAGATATGGTGCTTAATAAGAGAAAATATGCTCTTGATATCATTACTGACATGGGTTTATCTGCTACTAAGCCTCTTACAGTGCCAATAGAGAAGAACATAAGGTTAACGGTGAATCCCAAGAAAAAAACTGATGATCCATTACTGCCTCATCCAACTGTATATAGGAGATTAGTAGGGAGATTGTCTTATCTATGTATGACCAAACCTGACTTATGTTTTGTGGTGCAGGGGCTTAGATAGTTCATGAATACACCTAGGAGATCTCATTACAATATAGCTGTATGAGTTGGTCGACATCTCAAAAACCAGCCAGGTGTTGGAATATTATTAATAGCAGGATAGTCTACCAAGTTGGAGTGCTTTGTGGATTCAGATTGGGGGATATGTCCAGATACCCGTAGATTAATAACTGGTTTTTTGATCAAGTTTTCGGGATCGCCAATATCTTGGAAATCAAAGAAGCAATCAATAGTTTTAAAATCTTCTGCGGAAGCTGAATACAGAGCTTTAAGTCAGGCTGTGTCTGGAGTAGTATAGACCTCTAGGATGTTAAAAGACCTAGGGGTACATAATCTGGAACTTGTACATGTCTTCTGTGATAGCCATTCAGCAATCTATATTGCAACAAACCTTACGTTTCATGAGCGCACAAAGCATATCGAAGTTGATTGTCATTTGTGCGAGAGAAACTGCAAGAAGTGTGATCAAGCTTGAACATGTTAGGAGCAAGGATCAACAGGAAGATGTTTTAACCAAAGCTCTTGGAAAGGAAGATAATAATCGAATTCTGTTCAAGTTAGGGACTAAAGATATTTATGGTCACAAACTTGAGGGGGAGTGTTGAACCAATAAATTGTAATAATTATTTATTATTTAGATTGTAGGTAGGTAGAATAGTTAGTTAGGTATGTCCTGTCAGATGAGTGTGGGAGGTGGTCTATAAATAGGTGTATGGAGTTTGTATTCGTGGTACTGTTCATTTTTCAATAAGAAATCCATTTTCTCCAAGAAACAACTGCTTATCACAAAACATGCTCTGTATCACACTTGAAGAAAATTCTCAAGAAATTGGGAGTTTCCATGGAGAGACATATTAATTAACTCCATAAACAGACATATTTATATATGTTGGGCCTATTTGAATTGGATTTTAAAGAAGACCTTATAGAAAAAAATAATTTAAAAGTGATTTTGAATAAACTCTTCTGAAGAAAAGATTATGGAAAAAAGTGATTATGAGTAAATTAGTGTTTGGATGGTTATTACCAGAATAACTTTTTTGATTGGTAAATTACCAAAAAGGGTATGAAATAAAAAAAAAATTATCTATCACTGTTCATTATTAGTATCATGTCCCAGATCTCTCTCTCATATTCTCACATCTTCAGAGATCTCTCCGGCAATGTTAACATCGATGGAGGAGCAAGGGACTTCATGGCCGGTAACAGAGATGACCTTGACGACGGCGTAGCAGGGGAGGAGAGGGGGGTTTCGATGTTCGACTTGCTAGAGGCTTCTTGTTGCTCCTTCAAACGAAAATCCCTGTAGCACTTAGAAGAGATCGGTGAGGACGACTTGCAGAGCTCGACGAACGATGGCAGCAACACAGGAGAGAGCTTAGTGAGAACGACTTGCAGCGATAGAGGATAGAGCTTGAGCCAAGGGAGAAGCTTAGAAATATGGAGAGAGAGAGAGAGGAGAGATGAAGAAGATGATAGAGGAGCAGTAACGACGGAGGTCCGCGCAAAAGTGGCGATGGAGGACGGCAAATGGTGGATGCAAAGCAGAAGTGACGATTGGGGACAGCGGACAGTAGAAGAAGAGGACATGCGATGACGGAATAGAGGAGAGAGAGTGAAAAAAGTAGGGGCAAAATGGTCATTGGATAGTCTAGAAGATATTTTCCCCTTCCAGAAGCTATTCTTATAAGCTTATGTAAAACTATAGTTTTCAAATTATGGTTTGGTCCATAAGCCCTTTTGGATAAATATGATTGTTTGTTTTAAATTTTCTCCAAATTATAGTTTGAGCTAAAAGCCCTTTTAAAACATTAATTTTGAGAAAAACTAAACACCCACTTAATGTGAAAGACAAGATATTAAATCAAATTGGACAATTAACTTTAGGATTTCCTTAAAATTATCTAAAATATTATTTCAAATATTAATTTAAATTTAAGATAGAATAAATTTAAATTAATATTTGAAATAATATTTTAGATAATTTGAAGGCAAGTGGCATTAAACTAAGTGAGGAAAAGATGAAGGGATATTTGAATTTCAATTAAAATAATTTAAAAATATATATTATATTTGAATTGGCCAAAGCTAATATTAATATTAATTGTTGAAAGATAATTTAGACTAATTCAAATATTAATATAATAGATTGATTAAAGGAGTTGTTGGAAGATTTTTCAAATTAAATATTAATATTTTCCCTTTAATTAATTATATTACAATTTTCATATTTGTCCTTCATTAATCATATGTGGCAACCATGCAAGCAAGTACGCTACAATCTTTATTGGATTACTTTTTTTAATTTCTTGAAATACACAAAAGTAAAATATTTTCATACAAATCAATTTAATTAGGAAAAATAATAAAAGCACTTAAAAGCACACAAAAAATGACATTTTTAACCAATTAATCTATATAATCAAATAAAGTATAAAATAATCATAACTACTATAATTATATATAATAAAAAAGATAAAGCCCTTGAAAAAAGTATAAAATAATATAACGAAATAAGGATTTATGGATGGCATTAGTTAAGAACTGGGAAAATGGCAAATGCACAAACCATAGAAAATAGCGACTACTTTAGCTTCCAAAAAATTAGCCTCAACATAAACATGATGAATCATAAACAAATTCGTGATTGTTTCGATTTATCTACCCGGAAAATTGTAAATTCAAACTGAATATATCAAATTTAAATTTAAGATGATTTATATGATCATAGACATATAATATATCATATTTTGTTGAAATTTTATTTTTAATACAATATATAATCATAACACACCCTTTTGGTAATATAGAATTAGATTGGATATATTTTTATGTGTTTGGATTAGCTTTTGGAGAATAGATTTTAGGAAGAATGGATTTTGGAGAATAGATTTGGGAAGAATAGATTTTGAAAATTGGAGATATTTGAATGATTAGTAGCAGAGTCACTTTTTTATATTGGTAAATTACCAAAAAGGGTATGATTTAATTAAAAGTAGGAGAGAGGAGAGAGTGTAGAGAAGAGAGAGAAGATAGGGTGGAGAAGAGAGAACAGAGAGGGTGGAGAAGAGAGAGGAGAGAGGGTAGAGAGGAGAGAGGAGAGAGGAGAGAGAGTGTAAGAAAAAGTAGGAGTAATATAGTAATTGGATAGTCTATAAGCTCTTTTACTGTTTTAAAAGCTAGTTTCAGTAGCTTATTCAAAACCATAGTTTTAAATCATAATTTTGCCCAAAATCACTTATGGACAAATATAACTGTTTGTTTAAAATTTGTTCAAACTAAAGTTTTGCCCAAAAGAATTTTTCAAACCATGGTCCCAAATAGGCACACACTAGTTAAAAAACATTTCTTCAACGGAGCTTTTACAACAACTTATTTTGAGTGGATGATGTAAAAGGTGTGACTAATGGTATTTTCGTAAATAACATGTAAGACTGATGATGTTCTACTCAGATTTCATTAGCTAGCCACCAGTGTAGAAATCGCTTTAATTATACACTGGTTAAAACAACTACTGCCGTAGATTATTTAATTTGTTTAATAAAAAATTATCTTTTTCTACAACGATTGTTAGGTTACACGATGTATAAAGTCTCTTTTCTACCCCCGATTATTCACATTAATTAATGTAGTAGGAAGTGCTTTAGAAACATAAAATTACACAGACCTCTGTTAATTCGCAAATTTGCCATTGTTATACTCATCATTTCTGCATCTTCGTCTCCCCCACTCTCAAACTTTGTCATATCCTCATCTTCCAATTAGAAATTGTTCCTCGACATCGTTTTCGTCTCCCCGATTCCAAATCGAAGTTGAAGCTCAACCATGTCCTTATCATCATCTCTGGGCATTGTCTTTGTCTCAGTTAGAGGATGTTCAAGCTTGGTCTCTCATTCTCATGTAATAAATGAGCCTCTAATGCACCACTCTCTAATGCTCTCTAATTCCCCTTCCAATGTCCTAATTTTCTAAATGATTTTTTAATAAATCATTTGATTTTATATAAAATGAGTGACATTTTAATATCTTACCGGCAGAGAATGGTGTAGTTCAATTTTAGATTTTTATGAATTTAAAAAAAAACTCTAAAATTGTACAATTTTGATTTATTTTCTTTAAAAAATTATAAAAAAATCAAAATAGCATCATTTTTTGTCCGTAAGATGTCAAAAAATGTCATTGAATTTATGTAAAATTTAATAATCTATAGAAAAAAGAAAAAAAATATTAGGGAGATTGGGGCGTTACAACTTACAAGGAACATTAGAGAGGCATTAGATTAGAGGCCTCTTGCCCCTCATTTTCATGCGGTCTTCTAGCTCTCTCAGTCGTCGCCACCACACGTATCTAGTCACCCTCTCATTCCCAAAACTAGACCTGCATACACTATTGCTTTCCAGAACGATTGCCTTCCAAATTACATTGAAGCTTCATCTTTGGTGATGTCTTTCAACCCCGCAGAAACCTATGATTTCCATTCATTCAAAAGACACCTCAAATAAAACACCACATATTTTCACTCAACCTATAGATTGAATTTGACAAACTATCCGCACCAAGCTCATTGCAAGAAATGACTATCGCCATTCAAAATCTTTAAATTGAAAAAAAAAACAAAGAAAGGATGGGCTATATATTGTAGAATGAACAGAAGTGTTAATTCTTAGAAGCTTCTCAAACTATATTCAAGAAATAAATGACTCCCGTGAAGTCCTAAAGCCAGTGACTACAACAAGTAATAATATAAATTAAATGTTTTATTGCAATCAAATAGGTTTAAAGTAGAAGCATACATACAAGAAATAAACAACAGCAATCAAATCCTCTCATAAACGATTATAATTTAAAAATGGATTAACAGAATCTACAAATCAAGCAGCAAATATCACTATTGGAGGAAAGGGATTTAATGGAAATTAAAAATGACTTTTAACAGCAGTTTCACGAACACAGTGGATTATATTACCGATAAAAAGAACAACATTTAACAGTAGTTTTGTGAAAAAAAACTCTATGGAAAGTGTAAAAATTCTCCTTTTAATAACAATAATTAACTATTTTAAATCATTTTTACTAAAATTGGCTAGAAACTAACCATAATAAAAATAAGTTTTGTTAATCATTTGAAATTTATCATAACTAGAGAAAGAAAATTTTACTTCTAAAGAGTTAATCATAATAGAAAAATATAAAACTACCCTCACGCACTATCATGGTTAAAAGAGTTCAACTTATTTTGAAAAGATTATCCATAATAGAAAAGAGTAAAACTTATATAAAGATACTATCATAGATATAGGAGCTTCACACAATACTCGCATATAAAACTATATTAGAAAGGATTAGGGCTGAAGCCCCCGATTAACACCACAATCACAGTTATTCTTACAACTATCTCAAATGGGCTTCTGAGTATCAAACCCATGAATAACATCACATCAGTCCACTTCACAACCAAGAACCTTTATAATACTTGTTTATAAATAAATTCTGAATAGCACCCATTCTAAAAATGGATTCACAATCAACAAATTACAAGCAACAATCTAGGGCCTCAAGCCAACTACCAGTACGTATTCTCAGCATCAAATCCAAATAGAGTATCTCGTTATATCAGAGTATACAAAATGAGTCATAATATGGTAATATACAAGTATTCTACACATAAAATTAAGGAGGAGGCTATACAATTGAATTGATATAGCACTGACCAAGCCTCTGAAGCCTTCTCTGAGGTCCTAGCATGAGACTATCACTTGAAAAAAGTTAATAACCACGGGGTAAGACAAACATCTCAGTAACTAACAATTCTACTTATCATGCATATTAATATATCTTCATGAGATGTTAAGTGGGACAGTTAATAAAATACATGCAATAGAAAATAATGCATTATCATGATATGATCAAATGGAAATACCACCCTATTTTATCCCATCAAACTAACCGAACCGCCTTATACCCACCGACCATGGGTTAGTGATAATTACCATATGACTGGCCACTTAAAAAGCTAACCAGTCGAGTGTTATGGATCAGCCAAAATCCAAAGAGCACAAGATTAGACCCTGGGTTCATTCCCCCTTGGTAAACTAGTGGGGTTGTCACAGCCCCTCGGTAAACTGGTGGGGCAAGTCCCTCAATAAACTGGTAAGACAAAAGCCAACTATAGAGCTCCAATGGAGGCTATACAACGTGGTAGAAATTTAACTCCATCATCACTAATCCCCAATGCATAATTCTCAAGATAATCATATTAATTATAATCTCAATAGCTCGATAATCAATAACATCAATAAATATCACAATAGAATTTTTTTCAAAATAATAAATTTCTTCAAATTCCAATCTCAAGATATAACAAGTTTCTAATCTCCATTTAAACTTTCCAAATCACTTTAAGTCCCACAAAACCATTCTCAATAAAATCATTAATTAAATTTTCTCAATATAATCATATCATCATGAGTAGATTTATAAATATCAAATCACTCACAAACATCACATTAGCACACACAATAAGTGAAAAGTGGTTACCTCTCTCCAAAGCTAATAAAAGTATCATAAATGAGGAACCCCGTGTTTAGTTCACAATTCACTAGTCAATCTACAACATTTGTATAAATGTGCATCAATAAGTTGTTAATTTGACACAACATATACTTTTAAATAAATACTCATATTTCTCTTCTAACTTTATTTTATTAAAAAATTATTAATTCAATACCATAACTTAATTTCTCTATCCCAATCACACATCTATTTTCCAAATTATCATTCCAATGATAATCCTATATTGTCTCAACTTTATTCTATTGATATAAATTCTCATTTAATATCAAACTCCTCAAACAATCCAAAACCCCCAAATTTATAACCCTTAAAGCTTCACCCAAAATTTCCAATACTCACTTTTCATAATCAACCTCAAAAAGCATAATTCATAATTTCCAATCAAACTCTAACTTTAATTTACTTAAATCAACCACTAAATCCTCCAATTATACAAAATCCTCAAATTTCTTAACTTATAATTAACACTCAATATACTAAACCTTGAGTTTCATCGCCATTCAAATTGCTAAACAAATAATCGATTTAATTACATAAGTTTAAAGTTCCTAATTTTTACCTATAATTTCCAAATCCCACTCACAATATCCAAATCTTCATTTCAATATTAAATCACCTCATTCCTAGATTTCAATAACTCATTTGCACCATCAATTAACCTATAATTATTCAATTTGATCAAAATTCTCAATTTCTCCAATTTAGGGTTTCAACAAAATTATCCATTTTTAATTTATAAGCTCTAGCAACAATCTAAACCGATTAAATATCAATTATACCTCCAATAAAAATAACTCAATCATTAAACTCAAATTTAATCAATAAAATTATCATATTAAATCATCTCTACTCTCTAACATTTAAACCCTAACTCTAAAGCTCTTAAATAATACAATAGGCAAATTCTAAATAGATTAAATATAAGTATTCACTTACCTCTATAATTCTATGGTTCTCATTTGTTGAAAATCTATATTTGTTCTAAGCCCTAATCCTCAAATTTGCTTTATTCACAACAAAAATTATATTTCTGAAGAGGTCTTTAGGTATAAAAAAATAATTAGGAAGTAAATTTAATAGTAGAAAGATTTTATGAAAATAAAATGAAGCTCAAATGGATATAGAAAGGGAGGGAAATTGAGCTAGAACGCGAACGAAAATGGCAAAGGAAAAGAAGAAGACGCTATAGTTTTGAGTGTTTTGAATATTATAAAAAAAGTATGGACCTTACTTTAACTTTTTAATATTATATTATATATATTTTTAGAGGAATTGGGCTGTTTCCTCTTCTTTTTCCTTTTTGTTTTATTATATTATATATATATTATTAGGAGGTACGTGTTTCTTCTTTCTTTCTTTTTGTTTTGTTTTCCTTTTTTTCTTCTTCCTCTCTTTCTCTTGTTTATTTTTTTTCTTAATTTTAATAGAAACATTTTTTTTACTTTAGATAAACTATTTTAACTTATGTATTTAAATAAAAATTTAATCTACTAAAAATTAATTTCTTCTAATACTACTTAAATTTTAAAATAAAAATAGGGATGTTACAACTCTCCCCTCCTTTAAGAAATTTTGTCCCTAAAATTCAACATACTATAAACTTCCTTATTTTCTTTTTCCATTGTTCTCTCATGCTATTTTTGAGTTTCACTTCCTCACAACCGTGTAAAGCAATTGCAATCTCCTGTAACTTTATATCACTTTTTCGTTACACCACTCTATTCAATTACATGGTTTTTCAATCTCTGTATAACTTTTTCTTCAGCTATTGTCCTTTTCCCAGGCCAATTAAAACTATTCTCAAATCATAAAACTTGTTTTACTATTATACTATTTTATTATAATCCTCGATCAATTTAATCCTTTGCTTTTTAACTTGATTGTAATAATCTCAACGATATAGTTCCACATCCACATACTCATAATTGTCCTCAATATGCAAGTGTAAGTATCTCTTCCTAAATACCACAATCTTTAATCCTCTATACAAATAATATTAAAAAAAGTATAGTTAATATTATTGTTAAGCTATATAATCGATTCTACATTCAACACTTGAATTTTTTTTACCTATTCCTTATTATTGGGTAACTAAGAGCCTTATTTGTTATACACTATTATTCTTCACCAATAACTTTTATAGCTCTTGAACCTACCTATAATCTCACATCAAAATTCTATAGATTCTTTTTTAAAGTGAAGACAATCCTAATCACGAACTAAGATCATCAATAATCTTTATTTTTTATCTCCATAATCATCAAGAATTCATCTTAGAATCTAATTAGTTAAATCTTATTAAGCAACCTTCTAACGCAACTTTCTTATTTTGAATGGATATCCAACAAAAATCAATCATATGCTTACTCAATTTGTATATTCTCAATCAAAACATCAATCCTATGTTGACTTTTGTTTCACATAATCATTGACATTAATCATCCAACTAACGTCTGACCTCAATCTTCTCATTCTTTAAGTAAGTTGAGAATTTGTAAAACCTATTACTTTCAAAAATTCCTTATAAAAGTAATTTCATGTTTCTGAAATATCTTTTTACATCATTTCTGTATTCCCTATTGTAAAAATATTTACAAAAATATTATGAAAAGAGAGTAACTAAACAGTTTTGATAATACCAAGGTTCCACAAAGTACGAAAACATATGTTTCTGGAAGTCTTTTCCTTTTGAATAACCACAACTCATAAATATTTTTTTTGTAAACCACACATAATATCTATTTCTCAAACAGGATTTTGAACACCTCATGAAACTCTTTTTTTTTACCTTGTTCAAATCATCAAGTAAATTCAACAATGCTTCAAGTTCACAAAATACGGGAAAAACTCAATTTACGAAAAAGATATTTGTCCGTAGTACATTGCTTGTAAAAATATTATTTGTAGGAACTCTTCATTTAGAGAAAGTAGATTTCAAAAATAATAATAATATTCATAAAATCTATATGTTAATACTTTCAAATTTATGATAAAATCCATCACTTAACACAAGTTTTATCTCCCATAGTTTCCGTGTACCCTTAGGCATTGTTTGGTTCAACTTAGGAGAGGGTAAGTTGAGTTAATGTAAGGGAGGGTAGGTAAGGGTAAGGGAGGTTATGGGGGTGAAGGTAGGGGAGGAGAGGTGATGCTTTTTGTTTGGTTCGGGAGGGGAGAGTAGGGGAGTTAATTAAAAGTTGATAAATATGTCATTACCTATTTATTTAAATTTATTTATAATATTTATATTAAAATTATTATTTTTAAATTTATAAATCTCAAATTTTTTTATCTCATTTATATATAATGATAAAATTAAAAAAATAAAAAATATGATAAAATTTTAATATTGTCTCTTATTAATTAATAATTATTATATATATTAATATAATATATAAATTAATAAAATGCTTGAGCAATCAATGTAAAAATGTCAAAAAAAGAAAAAGAGAGAAAATTGATGCTTGATGTGTAAGGAGAGGAGGTGGGTATAATTGGAATATTAAAATATTACAAAGGGTAATTTTATCAAATTTACATAAAAAATTTCTCTCCCCTCCAAAAACCTCCACTTTTGGAGGGGAGGTGGAGGAGGGGAGGTGAGCACATAAGGACAAAAAATTTCACCTCCCCTCCCCTCCATTTTTCCCAACCAAACACACTTATATCTCCCCTACCCTACCCTCCCCTTCAAAACCCCCAACCAGACAAAGCCTTAGGAAGGCCATTCATAAAGTTTTATCAATTTTTTTTCTTAAACTATATTATGCATACTTACTAAGCCCTTTAATAAATTTATACCTTCCTCTAACAATTGTCCTATTTCATTAGCCATAGTAAGTTTCCATATAAAGATTTTCCATCTTTACCATCAATCCATTGATAAACAACCTATACCTACTACCTCATCAAACTAAATTTGTCGGGTCCCATCATTGATATATTTAGTCTCTTGAATTTTCTAGTTAAAATTCACTATTTACTTATATACATGATTACAATTTAATTACCATAGTTTCTATCAACAAATTTTACTTCATCCTCAATTCAAATATCATTCTTCTATCTTAGTATTTGTATTTATCCTTATTGTTGTTATTACTAACTGTACCTAAAGGTACGACTTCTCAAAATATTCCTTTTCAGTATACTTTTCAAGTAAATTACATTTCCTCCTTTCATATGCCATTGCTTCTAATGGTTAACCTCAATCTCCTTAAATCATTTTCATTTATCCATCCACTTAGATAACCTTTCAATCCCTAGACATTATGACATTAACAACTGCATCTTACAACATTGTTATCAAAATATTCCTCAATTATTTTTATAATCATACAATAATCCAATAAATTTCTCCAATTCAAGCTTATAATTTAAACAATCCTAAAATTCTCACAAGATATTAAAATGTATAGGCACATACACAAATTAATCATCCATCTCCTTGTAGTTTCTAACTTCATATATAATTAAGGAACATGCTAATTTTCCTTATATCCAAATTTGTCCACAAATTCTATTATCATACAAATTTAAGCTCAATAGTCTATTCATACTTTTAGCTTTCACTCCCTATCATACTTTAGTACTCATAAAACCTCAAGATGTAACCTGGCTATCCTCAGTTGAAACACTTCATACATTTTCCTTTATGTTGTTCCCATACTTTTAAATTTCTAACATATAAGAATGTTTACAATTTTATTTTTTCGATCCTTGAAATCGTCCTTCCAAAAAAATATAAGCTCTTTCTATTACTTGAACTTCTCAAGCTATTCTTATTCCTTCTGTCAACCCTTCTTATAGGTCTCAAACAATCAGATAAACACTTCTTTTTCTTTTGTTTTTCATTTCCTCAACCTCATTATATACCTCTATATATTGTCCACATCCCTTTCTAATTGAAATTTGTAGCAACTGACATAGTTTTCAAGTTTCTCGTATTTTTAATAATACTCTTACTTAACAATTATTTCCAATTCAAGTTCTATCTCATGTTAATTGTTACTAATAACTTGAAAATTCCTCAAAATTTCTTCTTCCTTTCCTTTTCACCTTTACTTATATTTTTTTCTCATATATTTACTACTTATCTCATAAATAGTTTAGACAAACAAAATACTTTCTATAAACAATTGTTCATGCTCTATTAATGAAGTATTTTCATGAACAAGAGTTACAGATTTACATTAAAATATATATATATTTTCTCATATAATCTTGTCGTTAAACGTAGTATGAAGCTTAATTATTATGTTTTTCACACAAGATTCTTCCAAATTTCAATCCCTAAGCTAAACCCCAACAACAATTCTTTATACACTTTATGCTAATAGTTTCTATAAATAACTACTAACACTAATCCTTCAATCTAAAGCCTCTATCCATGACATATATATATCTTTACTATCTATCATCCTCAAACACCAGTTTGTAACTTACAATTAACAACTAACTTTTCAACTCAATCTTTGAGCTTAACCCTCAAATCACCCAACAAAACAGCAACTAGTCATATCAATTTTCACATTCCAATTCAATCATCAATCATTTTAGAACCTTAGTAACACATACTCTTTTCAAAATAGCACACTCCGTTCCAAACCATATATAGCTTTTATAATTTAATATCTTACAATTTCTATTCAAATCTCATCTTGAAGCTTTATCATTTACGATACTTTATACTCTTTACAAATAGAATTTGATCTCTACTAAATACTCACTATATATTTTATTCCTATAACTCAATTGCTTTAATCGTTTACCCTTTAAATACATCCTTATCTTTATTTCTTTGGCCTCCCTTTTATTCATTTTCACATCCAACATTTAACTTTTCTCACTGAAGTTTAACATTATTTCCTTATTTGCCACAAAGTTAAACTATTTTTAGACACAAAATGCATAACACTGATTTAAGTTGCTTAGTTTCATACCCTCTCTCCCCTCTAAAGGCTACAACCCACCAAAGTAGGTAATTAGCTATATATATACTAACAAGGAAGGATATGTGTGAATAATATATATTGCCATAACTATGCAATGCAACACATTCAAGAATCCTTAAAATTGATACTAAGTTATAAAAATTCTACTTTTAATAATGATAATTAACTACCTTAAATCATTTTTACCAAAATTGGCTAGAAACTAACCATAACGAAAATAAGTTTTATTAATCATTTAAAATTTATCATGGCCAGAGAAAGAAAATTTTACTTCTAAAGAGTTAGCCATGATAGAAAAAGACAAAACTACCTTCACGCACTATCATGGTTAAAAGAGTTTAACTTATTTTGAAAAGGTTATCCATGATAGAAAATAGACTTTCTAAAGCCCCTTTTTAAACCGATTCTTGCGAAAACAATTTTAAAAAAATGAGCGATAGCAGTTTTGTAAATAAGGTGAAATATTTATACTTGATGTACAAATAACCGGTGTAGAAAAAAAGAGCAGTGGCATTTTTATAAATAAGGACAAATATTGACACCTAATATCTCATGTAACCGGTGTAAAAATTTAGATATGCTATATTTACACCAGTTATAATTTCATCCGGTGTAATTCTGAAGGGGAAAAAAGGATTGCACTTAACTAATATGTCTGCCCAGCTAAAACCCTAATCTATAACCTCATCAACTCCCTCATCTGTTTGCTAAAAAAAGGATTTTATCTGGGTCAGGTCAGAGACCTATGCAGGGAAGGAGACAGCATGTATGTTGAAGAACTCTATTCCCCTTTCTCAAACTAGGAGATGAATGTCAAGGGCTTCCCCCGGTGCTCCGACAAGCAGCGACCAGGATCTCGTAAGCGATTTCCCAGTGTTCTAAATCGGACAGATTTGGAGCGAAGTCGCTGAAGGGAGAAGGAAGGTATTCAATTAGGTGAACAAGCATGGTGTTTTAGAGTGACTGGTATCTCTTAGAGCCTCTGAGTGCTCTGTCCCTGAAGCTAATAAGCATTCCTCGACTCTAATTTTTCACAGCGCATGCTAAGTGTGCCACTCATGTTTTTTTGAGCTTGATAAGAATGGTGAGTTCGTTCCCCTCTGAGCTTACTTTTTGGTCTCGTTTCGTCTCGTCTTACATTTCATGTTTTTATATCAGTGATGGAGAACCTATACGTTATGGTTCGACCTATTTGGCTTACAGTAATGGGTGATTTGCTTATTTTGATGTTGCACTGTATGGAACTAGAAGCTTATTCAGATGCTTATTTTGTATAATGAGATCTAAGGTATTTGGATGCTATAATGGGTGATTGCTTTTTTATTCTAGATTTTTTTTATTTTTATATTACTTTTTAAACCAGTTGTATGGAATAACCGATTTAAAAATATTGATATTTACACCGATCATATAACCGGTGTAGAATATATGACTTTCTACACGGGTTGTTTCTACACAGGATCAATGTTTGGTGTAGAAGCCCATTTTCAACCGGTTTAAAAAGCCTATTTTCTAGTAGTGAATAACAATAATTAACCACCTTAAATCATTTTTACCAAAATTGGCTAGAAACTAGCCATAATAAAAATAAATTTTGTTAATCATTTGAAATTTATCATGGCCAGAGAAAGAAAATTTTACTTCTAAAGAGTTAACCATAATAGAAAAAGACAAAACTACCCTCACGCACTATCATGGTTAAAAGAATTCAACTTATTTTGAAAAGGTTATCCATGATAGAAAAGAGTAAAAATTATATAAATATACTATCATGGATATAAGAGCTTCACATAATATTCCCATATAAAACTATATTAGAAAGGATTCGGGTTGAAGCCCCCGATTAACACCACTATCACAGATATTCTCACAACCATCTCAATGGGCCTCTGAGAATCAAACCCAGGAATAACATCACATAAGCCCACTTCACAACCAAGAACCTTTATAATACTCATTTATAAATAAATTCTCTATATTACCCATTCTAAAAGTGGACTCACAATCAACAAATTACAAGCAACAATCTAGGGCCTCAAGCCTACTACCAGCACATATTCTCAAGATCAAATCCAAATAAAGTATCTCATTATATCAGAGTATGCAAAATGAGCCCTACTGTGGTAATATACAAGTATTCTACACATAAATTCAAAAAGGAGGCTATACAATTGATATAGCACTAACCAAGCCTGTGAAACCTTCCATGAGGTCCTAGCATGAGACTATCACTTAAAAAATGTTAATAACCACGGGGTGAGACAAATATCTCAGTAACCAACAATCATACTCATCATGCATACTAATATGTTCTCGTGAGGTATCAAGTGGGACAGTTAATAAAATACACGCGATAGAAAATAATACATTATCATGATATGATCAAATGGAAATACCACCCTAGTTTGCCCCATTAAACCAACTGAACCGCCTTATATTCGTCGACCAAACCCATGGGCTAGTGATAACTATCATATGACTAGCCACTTAAAAAGCTAATCGGTCGAGTGTTATGGATCGGCCAAAATTCACAGAGCACATGACTGAACCATTGGTTCATTCCCCCTCGATAAACTGGTGGGGCAAGTCCCTCGATAAACTAGTGGGACAAAAGCCAATCATGAGCTCTAATTGAGCCTATACCACGTGGTAGAAATTTAACTCCATAATCACTAATCCCTAATGCATAATTTTAAAGATAATCATATTAATCGAAATCTCAATAGCTTTATAATCAATAACATTAATAAATATCATAATAGGATTTTTCTCAAAATAATAACTTTCTTCAAATTCCAATCTTAAGATATAACAAGTTTCTAATCTCCATTTAAACTTTCCAAAATTACTTTAAGTCCCACAAGACTATTCTCAATAAAATCATCAATTAAATTTTTTCAATATAATCATATTATCATGAGTAGATTTATATATATCAAATCACTCACAAACATCACATTAGCACACACAATGAGTGAAAAGTGGTTACCTCTCTCCAAAGCTAATAAAAGTACCATAAATGAGGAACCCCGTGTTTAGTTCACAATTCACTAGTCAATCTACAACATTTATATAAATGTGCATCAATAAGTTGTTAATTTGACACAACATATACTTTTAAATAAATACTCACATTTCTCTTCTAACTTTATTTTATTAAAAAATTATTAATTCAATACCATAACTTAATTTCTCTATCCCAATCACAAATCTATTTTCCAAATTATCATTCCAATGATAATCCTATATTGTCTCAACTTTATTCTATTGATATAAATTCTCATTTAATATCAAACTCCTCAAACAATCCAAAACCCCCAAATTTATAACCCTTAAAGCTTCACCCAAAATGTCCAATACCCACTTTTCATAATCAACCTCAAAAAGCATAATTCATAATTTCCAATCAAACTCTAACTTTAATTTACTTAAATCGACCACTAAATTCTCCAATTATACAAAATCCTCAAATTCCTTAACTTATAATTAACACTCAATATACTAAACCTTGAGTTTCATCACCATTCAAATTGCTAAATAAATAATTATTTTAATTATATAAGTTTAAAGTTCCTAATTTTTACCTCTAATTTTAAATCCCACTCACAATATCCAAATCTTCATTTCAATATTAAATCACCTCATTCCTAGATTTCAATAACTCATAACCTATACTTATTCCATTTGATCAAGGTCCTCAATTTTTCCAATTTAAGGTTTTAACAAAATTACCCATTTTTAATTTATAAGCTCTAGCTACAATCTAAACCGATTAAATATCAATTATACCTTCAATAAACATAACCCAATCGTTAAACTCAAATTTAATCAATAAAATTATTATATTAAATTATCTCTACTCTCTAACATTTAAACCCTAACTCTAAACCACTTAAATAATGCAATAGGCAAATTCTAAATCGATTAAATACAAGTATTCTCTTACCTCTATAATTCTATAGTTCTTATTTGTTAAAATTATACACTTGTTCTAAGCCATAATCCTCAAACTTGCTTTGTTCCCAACAAAAATTATATTTCTGAAGAGGTCTCTAGGTATAAAAAAATTAGGAAGTAAATATGGTAGTAGAAAGATTTTATGAGAATAAAATGAGGCTCAAATGGATCTGGAAAGGGAGGCAAATTGAGCTGGAACGTGAACGAAAATGGCGAATGAGAAGAAGACGACGTTGCGGTTCTAAGTGTTTTGAATTTTATAAAAAAGGTGTGGGCCCTACTTTAACTTTTAATGTTATATTATATATTATATTATATTATATATATTTTTAGAGGAATTGGGTTGTTTCCTCTTCTTTTTCCTTTTTCCTTTTTGTTTAATTATATTATATATATTACCAGGAGGTACGTGTTTCTTCTTTCTTTTTCCTCCTCTCTTTCTCTTGTTTATTTTTTTCTTACTTTTAATGGAAACAATTTTTTTACTTTAGATAAACTATTTTAACTAATATATTTAAATAAAAATTTCATCTACTAGAAATTAATTTCTTCTAATACTACTTAAATCCTAAAATAAAAATAGGGATGTTACAAAAAGTCCACCCATAAGTGCTTCTAACAGCAGGCGGTCGGTAACTTTCGATGGTGGTTGTTTGTATAAATGCCATGGAAAAGTAATTTTTTAATATTTCTATTTATTTTTTTATTATACCACCCTGCATTCAACCAAAAATAGACAAACCAATTTTCAGCTGGTAAACTATTTAGTAATCAATTCCTCAAATCCAATTGCCTAACCAAAATAGTTAATGAACAATTCAACTAAAAGTTATCATCATCTATCTAATATAAATATTTAATAAACTAATTGACATCCTCTCAAATTCTTTTATAATGATCATGCCTAATAGCATATTCGTCATCTACCAAATCAAATTCAATTGCTTTAGGTTGATTAATTCTGAAAGGTGGGGTTTCTTTGAGGTTGAACCCTAAGTCACTATCATCTTCACCAATCGCTTGCTTCTTACCTTGCAGCACGATGGACAATTCATTATTTGCTAGATCGGTGACTTAAAACACTTGTATCACTTAACTTGCTAAAATGAATTGCTCATCTTTGCATCCAAACCTCTTAAGGTCAATTGAAACAAATCAAAATTCTTTGTCTACTTGCACCCGCTACTAGAAAAAAGGCTTATAATGGCAGTTAAAAGTAGCCTTTCACAGCCGTTTTAAAAAAACCATCGTTAATTGCTTGAATTTGTTTTTTGTTTTCTTCGGCCTACACCCACCATCAACCACTTCGGTAATGCTCATCAAAAACATCAGACTAGATTTGGAGAGAAGAAATAAAAGATCTGGTGAAGAAACTAAAGATCCATAAATTTCTTTCATTAAAGCTCATCGAGCTCCTTCTAACAAACTCCATCTGTCGACACCCACTGTTAACCACCATGGTCAACCTCACTAAAAAGTTGAAGATCTGACAAAAAAGTTAAATATCTAGAGAAAAAGTTATGGATATGGAGAAAAGGTTGAATATCTAGAAAGCTTTTGCTATTAAAGCTCTTCAAGCTCCTGATATATTACAATGTACAAATAACAAATGAAGAAGGACCACGGTTACCTTTTGTTATATAATGTATTACAGTTTATAAACAATAAACAACCAAAAAAAATTTAAGATAGGAACTTTATATAAACTTGGTGTAACTAACCTCCCAAATCTCTTCAATCCATGATAGGACATGGACACTTTTGTTAGGTTTTTATCTTTTGAACTAGCGAAATGTATCACTTCGGCTACAACCATCATATCATTATTCTACGTAGTACTTTTATCATCTTGGGCTTTGTGTAAAATGAATAGCCATTTATGTCATACCCGTCCCAATACACAATCTCAAAATGAGGCCCAACAGCTAGCATTTGTATTGTCTCAGAAGGATTATTATCCTTTAACACTTCTTGCTTGAACCACTCTGTAAATGATATGTTGTGCTCATTAGCTAGTTACATATCATTCTTTCTTGGGTTCATGTTCCTGACCATATTCTTGTGAGTATCCAAGTAAAGTAGAACTTTATCTTTATTATTCAAATTATAAAGATGTGCTTGTATCACCACTTCATGAGACATGAACTTCACTTTGGCACCCCCAGTTCCCTTGCTTTCTCCCCTTGATCATGCCATGATTGATAAAGTCTAACTTTCTTGACCCCAATAAGATATGTGTTACAAAACTCAATTGCCTCCTCAGCTATATATCTCTCAACAATTGATGCCTCTTAGAATACCCTTTAAGGATTTTTGTATATATCTCAAACTAGCACATCCATCTTAAACACACAGGGTCATAAAGTATAATCTCCTATACCAGGTGAGCTATCAAATGAACCATAATGTCAAAAAATATTGGAGGAAAGTGCATTTCCAATTGGGAGATGATAACATAACCTTTATTTGCCAATTTGTCTAACTTAGTAGGATCAATCACTTTGCCACAAACAAAATTAAAGAACATACAAAGTCTAGTAATAGTACTCCTCACATCATCTTTCATAATGCCTCGAATAGCCACTGGTAGTAATTATTGCATTAACATGTGGCAATCGTGGGACTTTATCCCCGTTATCTTCAAAACTTGCATTGAAACAAGCTTCCTGAAATTAGAAAAATATACTTACCTTACCGCAAACACTCACATAGACTTATTTTTTCATATTTGGATAATGTGTATGCTGCTGGGTACATATAAACTATCTTACGCCCATTTCTTTGTTGTGTGTAGCATCCTAGATTTTCATCCCAAGATTCAAAATGGTTAGGACTTAATTTTAATGAGGAGATAGAGATTTTAATGTTTAAAATTATGTAGTTTTTAGAAGAAAGAAATTATACTTTAAGTAATTTAGTGATGTGAGTGGAATGGATAAAGAAATAAAGAAAGGAATAATATAAAAATCATGTGTAGATTCCCATATTGACAGCATAGATGAGCAAGTGGGATGTAGCTTATGCACAATAAGCCCCACATTAGCTAGAATTAAAATTGAGGTGGAGGTAGGAGCCTATAGGAGGTGCTAAGGTGGAGTTAAAGATTACTTCGAGTGGAAACTTAATCAAAGTTGTGAGCCTATAGTAAAACCTTTTATAGATTTTTTGGAGCCCAAGAGAATTCCATAGTCTGAAGACACGTGGGTAAGTCATCCAGTCCTGAGTTTTAATATTAATTTTTAGATTTTTAGATTTATAAAGTTTTTGTAGTTTGGGAAATAATATTAGTAAATGTAACTATTTTGCAGTTTTAGTAAATCTTTGTTTATAGCTTCATTCACAGTTGGATTAAGGTGAAATTTGGTCAACACGCTCCAAACATCTTATTCGTCATATCCAACAGTGCACTAAACCTCTCTATCAACTTTGCATAAAACCTCTCTTTCTAGATCTCGCTGACAAAACTTTAGATTATAAATTGACCATTGTGATTGTTTTATGTAAAATCCTTCTCAAATGTAAATATAAATATATTATAAATAGATTTAATTTATTTCAAAAGGGTTAACCATGGTAGAAAAGAGTTTACTAAATCTTAAAAATAACCCTACCATGGTTATAAAAGAATTTTTCTTGATCGATATCTAACATGGTAAAAAAAAAGACAAGACTAACGAAAGAAAACTTTACTTCTAGAAGGTTAACCACGATAGAAAAAGACAAAATCACCCTCAAGCACTATCATTGTTAAAAGAGTTTAACTAATGTTGAAAAGGATATCCATGATAGAAAAGAGTGAAACTTATAAAATGAGACTATCATGGATATAAAAACTTTACATAATTTTTGCACGCAAAACCATGTTAGAAAGAACTCAACCCCACTAACATGGTTAAAAGATTCAATCCCCCATTTAACATCATTAAAGTCATCAATTCGAATATCCCCCAGGAACGTACTCAGGTGAACAACACCAATACCCATAACGCTAGCAAAATTTCCAAATAATACTCATAATATAGTAAGTAATCCTTGTAGGTCCATTAAGTCACATGCATAATCCTAAAAGGTTCTGGCTTGTTGCCAGCACCCATTATTTAGTACGATCATAGAAATAATAAATCATCATAGTATAGATAAAAGTATAAATAAAAGTAGGCCCTATAATGGCAATATACATCTACTCAACACATAAATAGAAAGGAGGGTGTTGCACAGTTCAACTAGCACAACTATGCCTCCGGCGCCTTCCCGTTCGAACCAGCAAATGAATTAACTCCTGAAAAATGTTAATAAAAATAGGGTGAGACAAAAGCCTCAGTAACCATCAATCCTACTCATCATGCATACTAATATGTGCTCATGAGGTGTCAAGTGGGACAGTTATAAAGTACAGTATATAGAAAATACATATCATCATATTATAATCCAATGGATAACCCACCCAAATTCCTCCCCTCAATCCAACTGAACGGCCCTATTCCCGCCGACTGAACCCATGGGCTAGTGATAAGTACCATATGACTGGCCATCCAAAAAGCTAACCGGTCAAGTGTTATAGACCGGCCAAAATCTATAGAGCACATGACCAGACCATGGGTTCATTCCCCCTCGGTAAACAGGTGGGGGTGTCGCGGCCCCTCGGTAAACAGGTGGGGCAAGTCCCTCGGTAAACAGGTGGGACAAAAACCAACCATCTAGCTTCAATGGAGGCTATACCACGTGGTAGAAATATAACTCCCTCATCACCAATCCCCAATGCATAATTCTCAAGATAATAATATTAATCAATAGTCTCAAGCTTAGTAATCAATAACATCAATAAGTATCATAATAAATTTTTTCTCAATTCAACTTTCTAAATCAAATTTCAAGTCCCACAAGACTATTTTTAATAAAATCATCAGGAATAATTCCTCAATATAATCACGTAAATACCAGTAAATTTATATATAACAAACCACTCACAAACATCACATTAGCACACATAATGAGTGGAAAGTGGTTACCTTTCGCCAAAATAAGGAATAATTATCACAAGTCAAGTATATATTTTTTATTGCGTCTTTAGGGGGCACGTGGAAACCTAACTTATAGTCATATATATTATATATATAACTTACATTACTAGTTGATAAATGACAAGGATAAGGCGTGTAATAGGACAAGAATTTGACAAAGAAGAGAGCAACAGTGTGACTTGACAAAAGAGAGGGGTAGTGGCGTGAAAAGACTTCGCCAGTGAAAGAAACATGGTACAATGGTAAAATACTAATCGAAAAAGAGAGATCAATAGAGAGGGAGAGAAAATGAGAAAGTGTACCTTTGCCGTAGAGTAAGATGGAGAGAAAGAGTGATGTGAAGGAAGGAAATAATAGGTGACGACTCAATAAAAAGAGGTGAGGAAGGGATCTAGGTTTAACTTTTTTTTTTATCTAATATAATCTTGATATTTTATTATTATTATTATTATTATCTCTATCATTTATTAGAATCCCATAAGATATGATAATTTAAAATTTAAATCATATCTTCAAAATTTGAATTCATATCTAAATCTTAATATATTCCGAATTAATAACATCAATCAAATCGTGGATTTTAATAAAAATAATAGTAGGATAATTCAGATATCTTTATTTTTATTAAAATTAATAAAAATATCAAACTATAATGATTTTAATTTATTTAATATCTTTAAGTTATTGGTAAATAATATTTTTAATGTGCTAAAAAAAATCCAATAAAAATTTAGGATGTTACAACTCTCCCTACCTATTAGAATTTTGTCCCCAAAATTCACACACAAAAAAACACACTAGTAAGGGAGACACAAAAAGCTAACCAAGGAACAAATTTGGGTACTCGCGTCGTATTCTTTCCTCCGTTTCCCAAGTCGCATCACCTGGTGTCATCCCCTTCCGGAAGACTTTTACTAGTCGAATGGTCTTATTCCTCAATTGTTTGTCCTTTGTATTCAAGATGCTCTCAGGTTCCGCTTTATAGGTCAAGTTCTCACGTAATTCCACTTCCTCCGGTTCTATGATATGGGATGGATCTGGGTGGTACTTCTTTAGTTGTGACATATGGAACACGTTGTGCACATTAGATAGATGCGGAGGCAAGGCAATTCGATAGGCGACTTCTCCAATCTTCTCTAAGATCTCAAAGGGACCAATAAATCTAGGAGTTAACTTTTTCGCCTTAATAGACCTTCCAATGCCAGTAGTGGGTGTGACCCTTAGAAACATATGATCACCTTCGTTAAACGCCAAAGGCCTCCTCCTTCGATCTGCATAACTCTTCTGCCGACTCTGTGCTGCCAACAACTTTTGTCGGATAACCTCAATTTTCTTAGTGATGGCATCCACCAACTCCGGTCCTAACACCGTTCGTTCACTCAGTTCAGTCCAGTATAAGGGCGATCGACACTTTCTTCCATACAATGCCTCATAAGGTGCCATCTGAATGCTAGCATGGTAGCTATTATTGTATGCGAACTCAGCCAGCGGCAAGTGGTGAATCCAACTTCCTTTAAATTCAATTACACAAGCCCTCAACATATCCTCCAATGTCTGAATTGTACGCTCTGTTTGTCCATCAGTCTGCGGGTGATAGGCAGTGCTAAACTTTAGTTTTGTACCCAAAGCCACATTGAGTGACTTCCAAAATTTTGAAGTATACCTTGGATCCCGATCTGATATGATGCTCTCTGGCATTCCATGAAGCCTCACTATCTCATTCATGTATAATTGGCTCATTTCCTCTAAGGAACAAGTGGTTTTATATGGCAAAAAGTGACCGGACTTCGTCAACCTGTCTACAACCACCCAAATAGCATCATATCCACCTGATGTTCTCGTTAATCCTACTATGAAATCCATGGAAATACTATCCCATTTCCACTGAGGAATCTCCAATCCCTGAAGTAAACCTCCCGGCCTTTGATGTTCTATCTTGACTTTCTGACAAGTCAGGCACCGAAGCACAAAGTTTGTTACATCCCTCTTTATCTTCGGCCACCAATACTGTTGTTTCAAGTCATGGTACATTTTGGTTATACCTGGATGTATGGCATATTTACTCCTATGGGCTTCTTCGAGGATGGTCTTCTTAATCTCCTCATCATGCGAAACACAAATTATCTTCTTATACATCAATATTCCCATATCACCTAAGGTATAATCTTCTATTGGCACTTCCTCCAACTCTTCTCGAATTCTTGCTAACTGTTCATCCTCTAACTGTGCCGCTCTTAAGTCCTAATAGAAGCTATAGTCTCGAAGTATTGCACATAAGGTAGCATTTTCTGTAGGTAAAACATGGATGTCTATCAATCCTTCTAATAGATATTGTTCATTCAAGCTCATAGCAAACACGTGCGCTGATTTTCTACTTAAGGCATCTGCAACCACATTGGCCTTTCCAGGATGATACTTAATCTCAAATCATAATCTTTCAAGAATTCCATCTATCGGCGCTGCCTGTTGTTCAACTCATTCTGGTCAACCAAGTATTTCAAACTCTTATGGTCACTGAATACCTCAAACTATGATCCGTATAAGTAATGCCTCCAAATCTTTAATGCAAAGACTACAGCAGCTAATTCCAAGTCATGGGTTGGATAATTCCCCTCGTGCGGTCTTAACTGTCTCGAAGCATAAGCTACTACCTTATCATTTTGCATCAGCACACAACCAAGACCCTTCAAGGATGCAACTGTGTATAGTACATACGGTACCCCTGGGTAGGAAGAGTAAGTACCAGAGCTGTGGTCAACCTAGTCTTCAACTCCTGAAAGGCAACTTCATATTTTTTAGTCCAAACAAACGGCTGGTCTTTCTTGGTTAAATTAGTCAACGGCATGGCAATCTGAGAAAAACCTTGTATGAATCTTCGGTAATAGCCAGCTAGGCCCACAAAACTTCTCACTTCAGTCACTGATTTAGGAGCCTCCCACTTCAACACTGCGTCAACCTTGCTGGGGTCCATAGCTACTCCCTCAGCGGAGACCACATGGCCTAGGAATTTCCCTTTGTTCAGCCAGAATTCACACTTCGATGGCTTAGCATATAGTTGATGATCCCTCAAAATTCGTAATGCAATGTGAAGGTGCTCTCGATGTTCCTCCTCACTCCTAGAGTATATTAATATGTCATCGATAAAAACCACTATAAATCTATCTAAGTAAGGTCTGAAAATCCGGTTCATGTAGTCCATAAAGACAGCTGGAGCATTTGTCAACCCGAACGGCATAACTAAGAACTCGTAATGTCCATATCTAGTCCTAAAAGCAGTCTTAGAAATGTCCTCATCTCGAACTCTTAACTGATGGTATCCTAAGCTTAGATCAATCTTAGAAAACACAGACGATCCCACCAATTGATCTAGCAAGTCATCAATTCTAGGCAACGGGTACTTGTTCTTGAGCGTTACCTTGTTCAACTGTCGATAGTCAATGCATAGTCTCATACTACCATCCTTCTTCTTTACAAATAATACCGGTGATCCCCACAGTGAGACACTCGGTCGGATGAAACCCTTGTCAAGCAATTCCTCAAGTTGCTTTTTCAGTTCCGCCAATTCAGACGGAGACATTCTATACGGTGCCTTCGACATTGGAGCTGTTCCTGGAACTAGCTCAATCGAGAACTCAACTTCACGCTCTGGAGGTAAACTAGACACCTCCTCAGGGAATACTTCTGGGTATTCATTTACCACTTCAATATGATCAATTCCCACTTTTGTATCCACATCAATGGAGAAGAAAATCGCGAATGCTTGGCACCCCTTCCTGATAGCTTTGTCCACTCGTGCAACAGACATTAATATGGAACCTCTCGGTACCTCAACAAGTGTGGTACTTATGGAGATAGTCACTAATTTCTTTTTACAATCAAGAGTGGCATTATTGGCCAACAACCAATCCCTGCCGACAATCACATTAATACCTCTCAAGGGCATACAAATCAAATCAATCAAGGACTCTTGTTCCCCAAACCTAAGAGTAAGTTTTAAACATACATGGGCGGTAATGATAGTAGCTGAAGGGAATTGGAAGACACACAGCGGAAATTAACTTTAAAAATTTTTCCATTCCCAGCCAGGATCTACCGAATGTGTTTAAGTCAAGGAGAAAGAAGTGTTACCTTCGGTATTCGAGCTTTGGTCGCGACCTCAGTGTCCACTAGTCGCGACTCCTCGCCTCTGAAACTTTCTGTCATGACCTCCTCAACTTCTAGTCGCGACCTGTCGCCTCTGGAGTTGTTAGTCGCGACCTACTCTTCTTCTCGTCGCGACCGGACGTCTCTGGAGTTTGTAGTCGCGACCTCGTCAGCTTCAAGTCGCGACCTGTCTCCTCTTTTCAGATTTCTGACGTTCAGATGCCCGTATGGTCGCGACCTCAGTGTCAATAGGTCACGACCTTGCTTCGTATCTGGTCGATCGTAAGAAGTCGACAGCTCAGATCGGCTTCCTCTACCGGTATCCACACGAACAGCGTTCCAATCGCGAACGACGTGCTAGCGCCTCTTGTCCCTCTAGGGCTTTCTAGAGATTCCGTCCTCACCGTCTCTATTTTGGCAGTTTCTTATCTGCAAACCTTTTGTACTCTCCCTGCCCCTTTTCTCACGTCTGAATGTGTGTGTAGAGATGTATCTATAACCCTAGCCCCTAATGTCAAATATATAGGAAGCTATCGGGATTCTAATAGGGCCGGGCTTCAGAATTAATCTTATATTAATTCTGAATTAATACAATATCATATATTGCATAATTTAATAAGAAACTAATTAAATAAATATGGTTTATATTAAATCCGTCCCACAGATTTAATTCACCTATTTATTTAATTTAAAATAAAGATAAGATAGAATTATATTTGATTTATTCTCATAAATCAAATTTGAGATATCTTATCAATTTGAATTTCAAATTCAAATAGATCATATCCATTTAAATTCAAATTCAAAAGTGATAGAAATTTAATTTATCCTTATAAATTAAATCTTGCAAATATCTCTTATATTATATATATAATATATATATACAAATTTATATATATATAAAATATATATATCCACCCTAGATTATTCATTGAATCTAGACATCTATTAGATTCAATGAATCTGGACATCATAGCTCGTATTGGGCTATTTTGTGTGCGACCCTGTAGGCCCATATGAAGTTGGCAGTGGCCCAGTTACTATACTGACCCACAAGTCATAAGCGGTCTCTAGCAAGGCATTACAACTACCCAAAATATATGAGGATCAATAAATAATGTAACCTTTCATACAACCATATCACGTCCCTTTTGTCACACGATATTTCGGTCAAGGATGAGGCATGGAGAACGTCATCCTCCTGTTCCTGACCGTTACTTTCTCTATCCCTGAGTAGTCTGAATATAGAAATGGAACTACCCTTCCATTCCAGTATGGCCATACATTTCTCAGACTCACTCATCGAGGGGCCCAGTAATAGCTCTCTACAAATGTGAGGGACAAATTCCATCTTGACCAATCATATTCCTCCGCATGAAAAACCACTAAGCCCGAGCATAGCCTTTATGATCACTCGGTCAAAAGTGACTTTTGACTAGGTCAAAGCTGAGCGTTTGTCATGTAGGAATCCATGATGATCTCAGGTCAAAGGGCATAGTGACATGGCTTGTATATGAGAGAAGCTTATGACTTGACCCATGCAGCTCTCTCATAGCGGGTCGGTCCAACTCCCTGTACTCTTATATGTGCTTATGACTTTGATTTATATCTCTATATATCTTCAAAGTCATACTGGTCTTATTTTATCTCTGCTCCCACATAGATGACCGACTAGGGATATTTAGGATAAGATCATGAGTTATCCAAGGATGGTCATCACAGTAAACATGCAAATAATGTGATAACCTGATACAATGATTGGCCCCTAGGGCACAATTTCCAACAGTAGCTCCTGCGGGAGTTGACACTTTCAAATCATAAGGCAAATCAGTCACAATAAATTTCAATCTCCTAGCATAATCCTTAGATATGAAAGAATGAGTAGCACCAGAATCAAATAAAGCAGATATATCATGCCCTTGTAATATAATAGTACCTCTGATAAGATTAGGAGACTCTCCGGCCTCCTCTTGGGTCATCGTAAACACTCGCCCTGTTTGGGTTGATCTAGCACTCTGCGAGGGTTGCCCATTCTCGGGGCAAAATTTGGCAATATGCCCTAATTTGTGACACTTGTAGCATTCCCAACACTGTCCCCAATGCGGTCACCCACACTTCTGACATGGGCCGCTAACACTAGGTGTAGACATTACAGACCCTCTATAGGGATTATGAGTCCCACTCGGCTGGCTCCTCTGGCCATAAGTCCTCTGAAAATGACCCCTCTGGTCTGGCCTTCTCTGATCATGTCTCTTCTGACCACCACTACTGTTGTTACGCCAGTTACCTAAGTTCCCAGCACTAAACTGATTTTGCTTCCCTACAGCTCCTGTGGGTCCCAATTGATGAGGCCCCCTACTGGAGCCTGCACCCTCTTACTTTGGTCTACCTCTCGAGCCTTTCTAGCCATAACTCTCAGTTTGATACACAAATTCTCAAATGACTCAGGCTTATATAGAGCCAACGCCTGCTGTAGTTCTAGCTTAGCACTATATAACAATTGTTGTGCCTTCCAAAGAGAGTAATTCACATTTTCTGGGCGAGGAACATACTTTACCAATTCAATAAACTTAGTGATGAATAGGTCCTCATGCATATCATCCTGTCGCAAGGAATAAAACTGAAACTGTTTTTCCATACGTAGTTCCTTAGGAAAGAAGTGATCGTAGAATATTTCCTTAAAATCTTCCCAAGTCATGTGTGGGAGATTAGCTGGCCTTACATTGTCCCACCAATCTCTTGCCTCATCCTCTGGATATGTAATAGCACCTTTAGTGGTGAGATGCAAGGGACAGCTGAGAATATTGTCTCTATTCTCTTAATCCACTTCTCCGCCTCTGAAGCATCAAGTCCTCCCTTAAACTTTAGAGGGACATGCTTATGCACTTCTTTCCATACTTTAGTGATGTCATTCAAAAGTGGGGGATGAAAGACTCCTCCTGTTGTTTCCCCCTCAACGCTAACGTGGACCTGCTCTTTGTCATGGCCCTCACTTACAGAATAATTCTCCATCTTATTAGGGTTGCTTGATCCCTTATTGCCTGATTCTTGGTTCTCCAGCACCTTTTCTTCGAACTTCTTTAACCTTTCATCGATCACACCTAACACTACATCCTTCATATATTCCATTATTGCATCATAATCTGGTTGAGGTCTATGACGCTGAGGCCCATAATCTAGTTGAGGCCTATCCTGTTGAGGTCTACCGCCACCAGGTGCGCTTGATCGAGTTTATACCATCCTCCCTACCTAAGGATGCAACCCACCAAAGAAGTAAACAAAATAATACAGACAAACAGGGAAGGTATGTGTGAATAATGTATATTGCCACTAATAAGTATGATATGCACTGTCATACACAGGAAATTAATTACCTTGAAACTGATACCAAGTTGTAAAATCCTTCTCAAATGTAAATATAAATATATTATAAATAGATTTAATTTATTTCAAAAGGGTTAACCATGGTAGAAAAGAGTTTACTAAATCTTAAAAATAACCCTACCATGGTTATAAAAGAATTTTTCTTGATCGATATCTAACATGGTAAAAAAAAAGACAAGACTAACGAAAGAAAACTTTACTTCTAGAAGGTTAACCACGATAGAAAAAGACAAAATCACCCTCAAGCACTATCATGGTTAAAAGAGTTTAACTAATGTTGAAAAGGATATCCATGATAGAAAAGAGTGAAACTTATAAAATGAGACTATCATGGATATAAAAACTTTACATAATTTTTGCACGCAAAACCATGTTAGAAAGAACTCAACCCCACTAACATGGTTAAAAGTTTCAATCCCCCATTTAACATCATTAAAGTCATCAATTCGAATATCCCCCAGGAACGTACTCAGGTGAACAACACCAATACCCATAACGCTAGCAAAGTTTCCAAATAATACTCATAATATAGTAAGTAATCCTTGTAGGTCCATTAAGTCACATGCATAATCCTAAAAGGTTCTGGCTATTAGGAATAATAAATCATCATAGTATAGATAAAAGTATAAATAAAAGTAGGCCCTATAATGGCAATATACATCTACTCAACATATAAATAGAAAGGAGGGTGTTGCACAGTTCAACTAGCACAACTATGCCTCCGGCGCCTTCCCGTTCGAACCAGCAAATGAATTAACTCCTGAAAATGTTAATAAAAATAGGGTGAGACAAAAGCCTCAGTAACCATCAATCCTACTCATCATGCATACTAGTATGTGCTCGTGAGGTGTCAAGTGGGACAGTTATAAAGTACAGTATATAAAAAATACATATCATCATATTATAATCCAATGGATAACCCACCCAAATTCCTCCCCTCAATCCAACCAAACCGCCCTATTCCTGCCGACCGAACCCATGGGCTAGTGATAAGTACCATATGACTGGCCATCCAAAAAGCTAACCGGTCAAGTGTTATAGACCGGCCAAAATCTATAGAGCACATGACCAGACCATAGGTTCATTCCCCCTCGATAAACAGGTGGGGGTGCCGCGGCCCCTCGGTAAACAGGTAGGACAAAAACCAACCATCTAGCTTCAATGGAGGCTATACCACGTGGTAGAAATATAACTCCCTCATCACCAATCCCCAATGCATAATTCTCAAGATAATAATATTAATCAATAGTCTCAAGCTTAGTAATCAATAACATCAATAAGTATCATAATAAATTTTTTCTCAATTCAACTTTCTAAATCAAATTTCAAGTCCCACAAGACTATTTTTAATAAAATCATCAGGAATAATTCCTCAATATAATCACGTAAATACCAGTAAATTTATATATAACAAATCACTCACAAACATCACATTAGCACATATAATAAGTGGAAAGTGGTTACCTTTCGCCAAAATAAGGAATAATTATCACAAGTCAAGTGGCCCCGCTTATAACAGTCACAAGCAATCTGGTGCTCTACCAGGAGTTATTTCAGAACCCCAATGATAGTCTACAAAGCCACCACACAAGAACTATCACTATAATACTTAATACTATTCTAAAATTATTCTAAAGCTTCTCTAGAATCTTAGAGTTTATCCAAAAAAATAAATATGAATCTTTTTCTAAATTTACATTTATTTATAATTTAATTAGTTTAATATAATAATAACTTAAGTTGAAGCCTTGAACTCTTTTCAAAAATTTCTAAGTAGAGTTTCCGTTTATAAACTATATTTATGTCTATCTATATATATACATATATATACGCACATATAATTTGCAATGGAGTGAGATTATTTCTTACTTATTTTATTAAAGAAGAAAATGGATAAGTTGGAAGGTTGCTTCTTTTTATTTATTAACTATTTCTAATTTTTAAAATGTTCATGGCTTATTGTTTTTATTTTGTTTCACTTATCAGGTAGTGATTTCCAAAAGTGGCCTAGGCAACTAATCCATCTATATATATATGCTTATAGGTACATGGTTCTGTGATGACAAGACAAGGATAACTGATGAAACATATATCCATATATATATATTGAAGATCGAAGTCTATAGGGAAAACAGATAGAAAAATGATGTTTGGGAAAAGTATATATTTTTTATTGTGTCTTTAGGGGGCACGTGGAAACCTAACTTATAGTCATATATATTATATATATAACTTACATTACTAGTTGATAAATGCAAGGATAAGGCGTGTAATAGGACAAGAATTTGACAAAGAAGAGAGCAACAGTGTGATTTGACAAAAGAGAGGGGTAGTGACGTAAAAAGACTTCGCCAGTGAAAGAAACATGGTACAATGGTAAAATACTAATCGAAAAAGAGAGATCAATAGAGAGGGAGAGAAAATGAGAAAGTGTACCTTTGCCGTAGAGTGAGATAGAGAGAAAGAGTGATGTGAAGGAAGGAAATAATAGGTGACGGCTCAATAAAAAGAGGTGAGGAAGGGATCTAGGTTTAACTCTCTCTTTTTTATCTAATATAATCTTATTATTTTATTATTATTATTATTATTATCTCTATCATTTATTAGAATCCCATAAGATATGATAATTTAAAATTTAAAGCATATCTTCAAAATTTGAATTCATATCTAAATCTGAATATAAATCTTAATATATTCCTAATTAATAACATCAATCAAATCATGGATTTTAATAAAAATAATAGTAGGATAATTCAGATATCTTTATTTTTATTAAAATTAATAAAAATATCAAACTATAATGATTTTAATTTATTTAATATCTTTAAGTTATTGGTAAATAATATTTTTAATGTGCTAAAAAAATCCAATAAAAATTTAGGATGTTACATTTTAACTTTTGGATCAGGTTGAAATTTGGACACTAGCCTCCTAACATTCAGATCAAAAACTTCAACGGTTAGATTTTAGATTAAACATCTTATGTGAGAGTAATTCAATTCAAATTGAAACTATTTTTCTGAGTTGCTTTGGGAACCTGTAACCTTAGAGGTTTGCATTTTTCCTAAAACTATTCTAAGAGATAGTTTATTAACTAGGTTGATATACATACATTATAAATTGGCTGTGAATGTCATTTGGGGAACTCTAACAGTGATTCTTATTAGTTTGTAAAGTAAATGATAAGAGGTTACGTGAAGTCTTATCTACTTTTTCTGCTGGTACCTCTTTGAGGCTTTAAAGTAAATAAGGACCCCTAGGATGTATCATAAATGAATTAGGATAAAATAACTAGTTGTTAGGATTGATGGAAATACCTTGTGGAATCTAGAGTTAGCCTTGTGGAACGATTTTATGATAGAAAACTATGCACTTTGAAGCCTTAAGACAAGATAGAAGACCTACTGTTGATTTTTTTTGTAATTGCTAACATTCTGTGTAGTTCACCACAGCGAGTAGTCTAGAATTTGCTGAGTATTGGTACTTCCTACTTGCCTTGGATATTATTATAATTGTTGTTTGTTATGAACTCTTAATGTATGTGTGACCATCTTAAATGCCAGTCCCACCTAGCACCTCATAGGGTACTGGTAGGTAAGGTGGATAGGGATTCATGTTACTAAGATAGTGGTCTCACCCTATTACAATTTACCATTTTTAGGTGAGAGAAACAGATGAATCACAGAGGGGAAGGCATCAAAAAATGTGAAGCCACTAGTGCCCATGATCATGCCCTGACTCTTTTAGATTATGTCTTGTTCTTGCTTAATTCGCCACCTAAGACATTTCATATTCGTTGTTGCCAACTGTGGTTTGCCTATTCATTGGATTATTGTTTATCATATAGACTATTATATCTCTATAGACTTTTGGTATGTTGTTTAGTTTCTTGAGGGTCGTAGGTCTGAACTTGGACAACATAATACTTGATTGAATAAATGGGTATTTTGAAAATGGACCTTGGATAGTATGTGATTACGATTATGCTGTTATTTATATAACTGTGCTAATTAGATGTGCGTCACTCTTGTAATCATGTTATGTGAGGTAAGGTAATTTTCTAACATGGTTAGCTATCTATGGAAAGCTAGATCCTTTATAACCATAATATACATCATGAGTAGGTAGCTTATGTATATACCATGATTATGTTGTATGAATTGAATTTTTTAAGGAAAAATTGCAATGAAGTCCTATGGAAAGAATCTAATTGCGGAGAAGTCTCGTGAAATCATCTAACGATTGTGAAATCCCAAAGGACCTGGGATTATTTTTTTTCTAATTGTGAAATGATGGAACTGACCCTGGGACTTAAATTTTTTTCTAATTTTCCTTTTCCATAATCCCCCTCTCATCAGCATCGAGCCAAAGCCACTTCTCACAAAATCTACTCTCTCTCTCTCTTCTTTTCAGCGCTTCAATCTCCTCTCTGTGTCTCCCTGTCTCTTTACAATCTTGTTGCTCATATTCTCTTGTTAAAGTATCCTCAATATTGGACCCACCTTCTCTCTCCCTTCCTCCAATGCTTTATCTGACTGCTATGATATACTCCGCTGCTGGAGATGCCCCCGTTATGGATCCCCTGTGATGGTTCTGCAGGATTATTCGATGGTTTTCTAGATTGTTGCGGTTGCTCAAGTTTTGCTCATTATACTCCTAGTTATTTGATTTTACTCATTAGCTATTCGACGCAGAGCAAACAAGGCCAAGGCCAATGGCACTTGAGAAGGTAGAGGAGAAAGTTGATTACATGAATCTTCCTTGTTCGATTCCTTATGAAGAGGTCTACCGTGAAACTCTAAGTTAGTCTCTTTCTTTTTTTAGTCACTGTTATTTGTGCTGTTAAGCTTGGCATTGCTATGTTCTTTTTAGGATCATTGAGATTGGGAGAACCTTAGTGATTAGTCATATCAATTTTTTCAGAGTTATCAGTTTTACTGCTTTTGGTTATGTCCACGATGATAGAAAAACAAGATCTCAGATTCATTTCTATTGATTATTCCAATTTCATTTCTGTACAAGTAGCAAGAATTGTATCTTGAATTGAAATGAGGGGTGTGCTGAAGTTTGATTTATGTATTTATTTGCTTTACTTTTAGAGTTGCCAAACAAGTGTCAGTTACTGAGGGTTTTTAAGAAGAGCAAGAAAGGTGGGCTTTCTATGGTTTTGAGTGGTTCTCTTGATGATACCCCAAAAGAGGTGGCCTACCCTCCGTCAATGCTAAGAAATGAGGGCCTATTCAGATTGAGGAAAAGGCCATAAAGGATCTCAAGCGCTTCTACAACAACGTTAAGGTTGTCAAAAAAAGTCTTAAGGCCAAAGAGAAAAAGAACTGAATCTCAATTTCAAAAGAAAAAACTTATCATTGTGGAAGATGCCATGAGCCTAGACACACAGTGAAGACGTGCAAGAATCTAAATCCAATCTGAGCAATATTGGTTGCTTGTATATTTATTTGTGTAAATGCATTGCAATCTCTCCTTTTTCTTTTATAAATAGCTGTGCAAAGTCATGATAGTCATTTTTTGTAAACTTGATCAATCTCTACCTTTTGGATAATAAGGTGGATGTTGATGAAGGTGACCATATGTCTTGTATTGCTTTTATGTTTGATACAAAGAACTAGTGTAATTGTAAAGTACATGTATATATAAAGTTATATTCTTATCTAAATAGTGTTGGGAACAAATGTGACCATGTTGTTATTTTTTCCCCTAAGGATTTGTCATTTGTTGTTAATGAAATTGTTATTTTTCTACCCAGAGTCCTTTTTTTTGTTTATTCCAGGTGTTAGGCTGGCGTACCCAGCGCATTTTGGGTCTCCCAAATAGCTGGAAAGAAATATACCCAAGTTGTTATTACTTTACCATGGAGTTGTTATTCCTTAGTAGTGGAGTCATTACTTTTCTACCCATAATCATGGATTTTTTTGTTCATTCAATATGTTGGGATGGTGTGCCCAGTGTATTTTGGGTTTCCCAAATCGTTGGGAAGAACTATGCCCAATTTGTTATTCCTTCACTATGGAGTTGTTATTCCTTAGTGGTGAGTTATTATTTTTCAACCTAGAGTCATGTTTTTTTGTTTCATTCCATATGTTAGGATGCTTGCCCAGTGCATTTTGGGTTTCCCAAATAGTTGGGAAGAAATATGCCCAAGTTGTATTCCTTCAACATGGACTTGTTATGCCTTAATAGTAGAGTTGGTATTTTTCTACCCAGAGTCATGTTTATTTTGTTCACTCCATGTGTTGGGAACCAATACCCCCCAGTTATTGTTTTTTTTCGAAGGAGTTATCATTCCTTATTCTTGAAGTTGTTATTTTTTCCATACGGAGTTGTCATTTTTTAAAATATTTAAATCTTTTATCAATTTGTTAGGAAGAAATATGCCCAAGTTGTTATTCCTTCATGTTTTAGTTCTTAGGGCGTACCCAGTTAATTGGATTTGGTTCTCTACTAACTTGGGAACAATGGCCCCTAGTTGTTATTTTTCACACATATGTTGTCATTCCTTCATGTTTTAGTTGTTATGGTGTGGCTGTCTAGCAAAAAATTGGTTATAAAGTATTAATTTGGTGTCAAATTTCCTGCCTAAGTAAGAAATGAAACGTCACACCAGATTATTCAACAACATAAAATTCTTTTATTAACATTAAAATGTTACGTTTCTTAAACTTGTTTGATTACACAAGTTGTTAGTAATTATCAGAATCCTAATTACACAAAAGTAGTCACTATTTTCTTCTTCTTGCTGGGTCTTTGCCACCTAGAATGATAACATTTATTCACAATATGAGTTATTCGGGTGAGTTAGCAGCCACCACAAACAATCCACCCTCAATTGGTGAGGTATTCAGCTGAGTAATTTGGCATTATATAACCTTCCTCATCTACAAGAACTACACAAGAATATCTACATTCCACAATTACATATATAAGCATCAATTCACTCAGCCACAAAAACAAAGTAAAAAAATCAATTATATGGGTTAGCAAGATCACAAAAACAAACATCAATTCATCACCACCTTTATTGCCCTCTCCACCTTCATCTCCACCTTCCTGTTCACCTTCATATACTCAATGCAAGCAGATCCTCTACCTGAATATAACTTCCTCCAAATAAGGCTCCAATCCCAACTTGAAGCTGTGTCCTATAGTATTTTACCTGTAAAAATTAAAAGGTTTATGAATTTCACCATGGAAAAACTCACATTCTAGGAAGTTAAAAAAGCATAACTAAAAGAAGAAACGTTTCATTAGACATAAGTGGAACCAAAAGAAACATGTAATAAATAATAGTGGTTCACCTTATAATCAAAATTGGCCATCCCATAAGACATATGTGGTTCATTTGTAAGCTGTCCAAGAACATGAGAAATAACACATAATGCCAAAGTAGGAAGAAAATCATACAAAAAAGGTTGAGAAGGGGAAGCAACAGTGCTTGATTAATATATTGCCCTAAGCTTTGTTTATGTTGTCAATAACTTTTAATTGCCACAAAATCAGAATCAACTCATCAAAGTAGTAACAACCTCTAATATTTGTAGAGGAGTTAAAAAGATATAATACAATTATGCAACCAATTTAGGTGCTAATGCATATCTAAGGACGTCAAACTTTTGAACATTTTAAAGACAATAGATCTATGTATGATGGAACAAGCATACTTGAGCATTGGCCTTTAAAGTCAGGTTTTCTACTAAATCACACTTAACTCTTCCATTTAGTCTCCTATAAGTCATTATTCTCCCAAAAAGCATCAACCCTAGAAAATCAATAACAGAGGGTGGTTTTAAAAAAACCACCTATAAACTAAAGAGTGTGGAATACAGCTTACCTTAGGGTCAATAAAGTTTGCACCAAACTCATAGTGAGAAGTAGGGATTTTAAGGATGGGATGGAATCTCAATAGGCCCCATGAACAGATTGAATTAGTGAGCAAAACTTGAGTGAATGCAACAACATGGAAACCCTCAAAAAATCCCATAGAACTACAGTAGGGGATCCACAGTGGGGTCATCTCCGGCGTCCGAGCACTATAACAGTAGTTAGCTAAAGCATCAAAGGAAGGGAGAGAGAAGGAGGGACAAGCATTAAAGGTACGACATCAAGAGAATTTGAGCAAGAAGATTGCAGAGAGATAGGGAGAGACGGAGAGGAGATTGAGGCTGTGGAATAAAGAGAGAGTAGATTTTGTGAGAAGTGGCTTCGGCTTGATGCTGATGAGAGGGGGATTAGGGGAAATGAAAATAAGAAAAAATTTAAGTCCCAAGGGTAATTCTGTCCTTTTACAATTAGAAAAAATTAATCCCAGGTCCCTTGGGATTTCACAGTCGTTAGATGATTTCATGGGACTTCTCTACAATTATATTCCTTCCACGGGACTTCATTACAATTTTCCCAATTTTTAATCTTGCTCTTTATTATCATGGTAATCTATACATAACTAGTGTATGTGTGTATGTGTACTAAGTTTAGGGTGATTTTAGTTAAGATGTTACATTGTGGATATAGGAGTTCTCATATTCTCATTTCAGCCAAGTTTCATCTAGTATTGACCCTATCCTTACTCTTTCCACTTATGTGCAAAAGCATGCAACAAGGTTCTCACACACTTTTTTCTCACATGCTTGACATCTAGATTGTGTCTCACTTCAAGACTCCGCCAATATGGAAGATCAAACAAGATGGATCTATTTCCATATATTCCTTTCACATGAATTCTTCTTATTATTTTTACCCAAGATGACATTAACCCCTGCACCTGTTGATAAAATTCTTCTCTAGTTAAAGGTATTGGAGCCATTTGATATTCCTGTGAGCTATTAAATACCTTCTTCAACCTATGGTAAGGGTGGTGTCGACTAAGAAACCTTCTGTGAGAAAGGTAGACGGTCTTCTTTCCATACTTGAGTTGTATGTATTTAATGCCTTCTTCACATATGGGACACACTTTATAACCATTAACACTATATCCCGACAAGTTTCTATAATATGAGAAGTCATGTAGTTAGTGCCTTCTTCACATATAGGACACACTTTATAACCATTAACACTATATCCTGACAAGTCTCTATAAGACGAGAAGTCATTTATCATGGTGAACATCATAGCACACAGTTTGAAGGTCTCTTGTTTATATGCATCCAACACATCAACACCTTCATCCTATTGTTTCTTCAAATCCTTAATCAAATGTGACAATTACATATCAATGTCATTTCCCAGTTGTCTAGGCCCTGAGATCATCAAAGGCAACATGATATACTTTCACTTCATACACAACTAATAAGGTAAGTTGTAACTCACTAGGAGAAACTGGCTAAACACTATGTGCACTACTGAGATTACCAAATGTACTCATCTTTATTCCCTGGATACAATGGCGTTTCTGCATCACTGTGCAAACTTTCACATATCGGAGAGAACTGTTGAAATGACTCGGCCCTAATATCACAAAATCTTTTAGGGGTAAATGGAAATTTTTCTACTACAATGGTCCTCAGCTAAAATTTCCCCTTTTGTTTTTATATATTTAGTTTTGATGATGTCAAATAGGAGACCAAGAATCAATAGATCAAAATATACACTGGTTTTTAGCCCCACACTCATTTGTCTCTGAGAAATGATATTGCTCTATCTTTTGATGTCCATTATTATACATGTTTGGGGAAGTACTTGGGTACTTGGATTGATCCTGGTAGGAGCAAGTCTTACGTTTATCAATAGGTGTTAGAAAACATTGACTGTAGAACTAGTGCTTGGCAAGTGAGGCTTTTATCTCAAGCATCTCGCTTAACACTGCTTTGGTCTATTTTATCCTCAGTGAACACTCATGTCCTTGCTTACATTAAGTTATAAGATCATGTATGTAACCAAATTGATAGCAATTGTATTAATTTCTTTTGGGGATCTAATGGTGATAGGAAAAAGATACACCTTCTGAATAAGGACTCCTTATTCCACCCCATGTCCCAGGGTGGACTCAATCTCAGGAAAACGTCAGAGGTTAATCTTGCAATGCTGGCTAAGAAAATATGGAGAGTCCTTAATGCAGGACCAGATTCTATCTTATTCTCTACCTTGAGGGTTAAATATTTTGATGAACAAATTGAAGGATTGCTTCGAAAGCCTTACAATACTTCATGGATTCAGAAGGATATTTTAAATTGTGATGAGCTTATTATTAGCCATCTTAGTTGGAGAGTTGGAAATGGTTCCTCAGTTTCTCTTACACACCCTATATGGTGGCCCAAGCAAGTTCATCCCAACTCTACTACACAAATTAGCAAAGTTTTGGACCTATTTCTACATGTCTAATGTCCTTGGAATTTCACCCGTTGGAATGTCTCATTGGTCAACCAAATCTACTCTCCATAAGCGACTTTTGCAATCATAAGGACACCAATACCTCTCACCAATCAACAGGACCATTTAATATAGGCTGGCAGTCCTACTGATAACTACTCTGTGAGAGAAGAATTTTAGTTGTTGTCATCTCAAAATGTCACGACAAATCCCACCGATCCTTTTTGGAAATTTCTATGGAGCATTTCACTTCCTTACAAGAATATTCTTTTTATCTGGAAGCTTCTACATGATGTGATCCCTTCATTTGACATTTTGAAAAAACATCATCTGGATATTATGGAGTCTTGTACTTTTGGATGTTCGGCTGATGAATCTCTGGAACATTTGTTTATATCTTGCCTTTATAGTAAGGCGATTTGGTTTGGATGTTTCTCAATTCTACATGGAAACATTAACCACCAAAATTTCAAACTTTGGCTCAAAAACTCCCTCACTTGGCTCTAGAATGGTGGGGAGATAAGGTTTGTTAAAGGCGTTATCATTATGATAAATACTATCTAGTTCAAAAGGAATTTGTTTCTTCATCAGGGCATATCTAATTCTCCGGACAAGGTTATTAGAGAGATAAATGGGTTGTTGGAATTCCATTTGTGCACTTAGACATTTAATTTCACGATTGCATCCGATATGGGGCATGAGCATTTTTGTTCTACTATGCAGGTATTTAGTTTCTTTGGATGGGCCATAATTCTCAGTAAACGTATTGTTAAAACGAGGCTGAAGACACGCTATTTGCTCATTACCCTTGATGGTATCACCACGCACCTGTTCAATTACATGAAAAAGAAGCACCTTATTCATAAGAAATAATGTGTTACTCTCCTATTAGCATTGGTTGCATTCATCAGTGTTCCATCAAAGAAAGTGCTATTCGACCATCTATGGAATCCACGGTGATCAAGTATATTCAGTAGCTGTTGCAGAATCACCAACCTATTTTCATTCACTCTAGCCCCTTATATCCTAATTTGTTTCATAAATGTACTAGTTGCAGTTCTATGAGTTTTATTTCCTTTTAAAAGACTAATATTGTATCGTTTTACTTTATTAATGATCATTTTATCCTTTTACCAAAAAAAAAAATAGGAGGGCAAAAAGTTTACATGAATTCTTATATATTTCATACATGTTTACATCATGCTTACTTGAACTATTAACTTGGATATGGAGTTGAACTTGTTTATATAGATTCATCCTTGTTACAATAAAGAAAAGACGCATTGAAGAAGAGGAAGAGAATTTTGGAAGAGACTTGCTGAAAAAAATAAGTCTATAAGAAGATAAGCCAAAAAAAGATTTAATATTTACCTTCTTAGATCTACTATAAAAAGAGGAAGAAGATGAGCATTCATCATAATATTGAAAATGTTTTTCACTAATCTTTGAAATGAATTTAAAAGCAAGGTATCTCAAACTTTAGAACTCTTAGACTTTTGATGCCTTATCCACTGAATTATTATTCCCGTGCTAGCCTATATTAAATCAATTTTAGAACATTGAATATAAACTATTTTTACTGTACGTCGAGTTTAGCTTAAAATTATTACCATGAAATTTTCCTTACAAACCAAATTTTATTAATCGATTAATACAATATTTGGTTCTTATAGTTTGTTTTCATTTTAATTTTGATTTAGATAGTTTCAAACTATAAGTTCTAATTTCTCAAGGGGTAAAATAGTCCATTTTTATTAAAATATAGGGACAAAATGTTTTAAGAAACTTGAGGGCTCAAAACCTGTAATTTAAAGGGTAAAGGTGCATCTAGTACCCCAAACTAATTTTAGAGAAGTAATTAACACCCTAAAGTATTTAATGGTGCTAAACTAATTTTGGAGGTGCAATCAACACACCCTAAAGTATTTAAATTGGTATAGTTCCATCCTTTCACTGATAGAAATACAAATTTCTGTTCAATCCATGTCATGTGAGTTTTTTATTTTAATACTATTATTTAAAAAGTCATATGTATCATATTATTTAAATAAGAGTACTGAAGAAACCCTAAAATTAACGTGGAAAAATGACATTTGGGTCCTATGGAAGCAATTAAATGCCAAAAAAGTCCCAAAAAATAGCATAATTAATTTAAAATCCTATGGGACCTCATCAGATGAACTTTTTCCAATTATGAAAATACATAACTACCCTGAAGGCTTAAATTTTTCCTTTCCTTTCTCGTAATGCCTCTCTCATCAGCATTAAGAATCTACTCTCTCTCTCTCTTCGTTCCACTGCCTCAATTCCTGTCCGTCTATCTGCAATATTATTGCTCAAATTCTCTTGCCGTCGAAGACGCCCCCGCCGTGGATCCTGTGTGATCATATCTCTTCCTTCCCCTCTCTTTGCTCTCTGAGTAGCCATGGCTCTACAGTTATAGGAGACAATTCCACGGGGATGGAGACAAGCTGATGTAGGCAACGATAGCTCTCCAAATTGAAGCTAATTGTTTTATCTATTTCTTTATGGTTCCAATTCAATTCAAGTTTGTTGTACTGGTGCTAATGGTTATGTGTCCATTCTTTTTCTTAGTTTTTTTTTAGTCTGCGACTTTTTCCCCTTGGTTAGATATTGCCACTATCTCATTAGACTGAATAGAACTTATTGATTATGTAATTTGATGTATCATGGGGGTTTTTATTTGATGTAATTTGATGTATACTTGAGCCAAAAGATATTATTTCTTCTTCCTGGTTCTGGGCCTATAAATAGATGCCCCTAATAGCTATAAATCATTTAGAATGTGATGTATAACTAATCTTTAATCATTCATTTTTTATGACTTTATAATGTATGAAAGCTATATGTTTCAATTATGACAAATGCCAGTCCCTTGCAATCAGTTGTAATGTGATGTAGAGATTGACCATTAAACTTGCTAAAATGTTGCATCCATCTTCCTAATTAGTTTATTTAATAATAGATCAGTACTCTGAAACTTCTATGCTCTAGAAAATTGTTGCTAAGTAATCAGTTGTAATGCTTTCCAAGTCTCCTGCTATGTTTGTTTTGTGCTTTCAGCTCTGGTATACACTTTTCAAGACTTTGGTAGAAGATGCTACCAGGAAATTTATGAAAGAAAACAACATTGACATGGTTGCTCTCCACCCATGTGAAAGAAAATAACTTTGGCTGAACATTGACATGGTTGAAAATAAATAGTAATTTTCATAGATGCATAAGGTTCATACTGTATAAGTACAAATAAAATCTATCACATTATTTTTCTGCATCTCTATTGTCTGATCTTTCAACTAAAATGCTTGTTCTGGCTCTGGTTAATAGAAAAAGGAATTGGTGTTGTCAACTATTTGATATATACTAAGGGATTATAAGAGAGATGATTTTAATCAAACACTTTATGTTGACTTATTTGATATGTGTTTTTGAAATCACAATGCATACCCTTATGCTAGATCAGAGACCCAACACAGTAATGCTCTTTGCTATCATCCTTTTTCACTTGACATTCTTATACAGATTTAAGTCCTAGACTTTTGTAGAGTTTTGCTTAGCTGATTTGAGTGTATAAAACAATTTCTTGTTTTGGCCCCAAGAGAAAAATAGTTTATGCTGCTGCTTGGACTGTTGTCAAGCTTGTTTGCTGCAGGTGCCACAGCCTTCAACAAGAAAAATATGGCAATGTGATAAGTAGCTATTATATAATGTATTGCAAAAATTTTTAAGCAATATATGGCAACATGTATTATCCTATGTCATTATTAATATGATATTTGTTTCTTTGATGGTTGTATTTCAGGTTGCTTTTCTTCAATATTCTCAATAGTGGAAAAAGAAAGTTGTCTTTATTTTGAATAAAAGAAAGTTCTTGTATAGCTTCTTGGATGGTTCAACAATACAAGGAATGGAGAGAATGAAGCTGAAACTTGAAACTCTAGTTGAAATTGCAGATAGACTAATTTAAGCATGTAACAATCTTGTGACACAAGACTATTGATATGCCAAGTTAGATTTGGCTGCAGTAAATGATGTTATTAATAGTATGGATGACTTTGCATTGAGGATGGGAAGTGAGAGCAGTAAATTTTTTGCCATATCTCATATAACATTTTTATGTTGTTAATCAAAGAATTTTATGTTGTTGAATCATCTGATATGTATCTCATATGATTTTTTATAGGTATTCATGCTGGTTATTGTGTTATCATGGTTAAAGACTTGGGATGGAAATACCGTAGATGATGAAGGTTACACAATGCCAAATTACTCAATTGAAGACTTTCACTAACTAAGGGCTGATTATTTGTTTTGGCTGCTGACTCACCCCAACAACTTACAACGGGAACAAATGTTGTCTATCGTAGGTGGCAAAGAGTCCAGAAATCACAAGAAAATAGTGTTTCATATGTTATCATGTTGAACATTTTGGACTATGAAGATTACAAAGAATACGTGTAATTGAACATTTTTAAGAAATGTCAAGTTGTTAAGCTGTTGAGGAAAGAATGTTATCATGTTCAATAGCCAGGTGTTGTGTTTCATATGTTATCATGTTGAACAAATAGACCAAACTCGTTTCTATATGGGGGAATATTAACAACTCCACTAGTAGGGAATAACAACTCTATAGTGAAGGAATGACAACTGAACCACCCAAATAACAACTACCCAACAATAAAAAAAATAACAACTACAACACTTAAAAGTAACAACCCCATATTGAAGGAATAACAACTCCAGCAGTAGGAAATAATAAACCCGTGGTGAAGGAAGAAGAACTTCACAACTGAAAAATAACTTATCCACGATAGCAAAAATAATAACTTTAGCACTTATAAATAACAACCCCATATTGAAGGAATAACAACTATAACAGTAGGAAATAACAACTTCATAGTAGAGGAATAAGAACTTCACACCTGAAAAATAACTTATCCACGACAACAAATATAACAACTCCAATGAAAATAGAACAACTCTACAACTGCAAAAGTAACAAGATCAAAAGGGAAAATAAACAACTTAACCAATGAAAATAGAATAACCCCACAACTATAAAAGTAACAAGACCAGAAGGGAAAATAAAGAGCTGGAAAAATAACAAGTCTAGAAGGATTAACAACTTTCAATGAAAATAGAACAATCTCACAACTGGAAATGTAACAAGTCCAGAAGGAAAAACAAACAACTGGAAAAATAACAACCCCACCATAACAAAATAAAAACCCTGTAGTAAAGGAATAACAACTACTTCATAATTCTTCCCAGGAATTCCGCAGACAGAAAGTGCAGTGGCCTCACCAGCATAACACCTTGATTGAAGCAGAAAAAATAGACTGCGGGATTAAACATAACAACAACACCAATAACAAATGACAACTTCATGTTGACAAAATAACAACTTCAGCATATTTCTTCCCATAATCATTCTTGTCAGAATATGACTTCATATATATGCACTTTACAATTACATCAGTTCTTGGCACCAAATGTAAAAAGAGTACAGTAAACATAATCACCTTCATCAAGATCCACCATATTCCAGATAGATGGATATTGATCAAGGTTATAAAAAATTACTTTCATCACTATGTACAGATATATACAAAGTAGAAATCAGTGTGCTACGCATTTACACATGGCCACTTTCTCCATTGAACATTATAAAATGTTCAACTCCTTCATCATTAAACATGTCAACAAATGTGTGTTGATCAAATTTAACAGTGAATTTTATTACAATTTTATCACTTCCTTTTTCAACAAGTGATGCTACTAATATTTTGAACTCATCATATGTTATGCCTTCCTTTATGGATATTGTTGTTACTTGACCACCAACATATGTATAACCTTCTCCATCATTTTCAAATTCTCCCCTGTATGAACATAACATAATAGATGCTTTCCAGACAAACTCGCCTTTAGTAATGACAACCTGAATCAGACATATAATATTAACAACTCTAGCACTTATATTAACAACTATCGCGTACTATAATAACAACTCATATTGCCTCTCATATCAGATCATGATCTGTCATTCTCACTTTGAAGGAACCTTTCTAATGTTCATATTTTCTTACTACATTGAAGTAAACACACTACAAATTCCTGCAAACTGAACATAACTCTTAAAGGGATAAGTTTTTCCAATTAAAGGGATGTTAGAGCAGAATCCAAAGAAATATGACTTCACATTATGATATAACATGTAGAGCATACAATTTAAACATAAAAAGTTTTCTTCATTTGTTAAAATTATTTGCATGGAAAGCAAGAGGACACCAAACGCATTAAAAGCCATAAATCTAAATGAATAACGACAGTTGAAACAGTCAGTGTGATGATGGAATTAATTTAAGACACTGAGCATATCAGCTAGAATCAATCATCACTGATTCAAAAACAGAGACTCATGAAAACCAAGAAAAGTAGGCAAATTGAAGAGTTAATGAAGAATCACTAGGGACAAAAATTTTACCACAATGATAAATCGAAGCACAAGGAACTCAGAAACTCATGAACAAAGTGAACTAGCAAATAAAGCAAATGAAGATACTAACCATCATTTGGATCCATATGGCCATTGATGGCAATGGGGATTAAACCCAGAACACATATGCTGATGAACAGCACTACAAGCCTTCAATCCTCTAACATCTCTCTCTCCCCCCTTTCTCTCTGAATCAGTCACTGTATCTACAAAACTTTCAAACCCAGAAAGCTAAAAGGGAAGGGCATAAAGCCCTTTTAGCCACGCACGATGATGAGAAAACCCATTTGCGAACACACTATGTGGGCCATTGTACGATGTCTTCCTCATCATGCTTTCTCCTCTTCTTTCTACACCAGAACGCGCCAAGTCCCATTTGCTCTTTACTATTTTTTATTTCACAAGGGCAATTATGTCTTTTCCACAATTGAAAAAAAATTATCTGAGGTCCCATGGGACTTAAAATTAATTATACCATTTCTTGAGACCTTTTTGTCATTTAATTGCTTCCATGGGACCCAGGTGTCATTTTTCCAATTAACATTGTATATAATTTATATGTGAAGATTGAGAAATATTATGGTTTATTTACTGAATTTATTAAAATAATATTACATATATGACTTTTAAACAATAATATGTCAATATAAAAAAATTATATGATATGTATCAAATAAAAGTAAATATTTTTGTTAGTGAATTGACAAAATTGCACCAATTTAAATATTTTAGGGTGTTAGTCGTATCTCCAAAATTAGTTCAAGGTGCTATTTACATACTTAAATAGGGGGTGGATCTCCTCAAAATCAGTTTGAGATCCAGTCCAAGATAACCATGAAACCTAAGATCTTTCTGAGGTCTTACGGCTGCCTATCCTCAGGCCTTACTTTTGCCTCCAAGATCTAGTTCCCATGGCTTCTCAGACTAAAAACCAAAATGTCAAGCGGAAAACCATTCTTTCCATCTGAGTAATTGTGCATTAGGTAAAACCTTCTGCTTTGTATCTAGCATTGATGGGAAAGCAGTATTATCCATTTCCACAATAAACTCATAAGAGCTTAAGTGAAAACTAAATTTTTCAATTCCTCGTTTTACTGCAAGCAACTCTTTGTAAGACGAGTGGTAGTGCTGTTCAGAATCTTTGAATTTACCACTGGCATGAGCACAGTAGTGTCTTTTTCCATTAACTTCTTCAAGAAGGATAGCACCCCAGAAAAGATCACTAGCATCAGTCTGTAGGATTCTTTGTCCTTTTCCAGGAATCTTTAAAGGTGGAGGAGTCTGTGCTATCTGCTTCAAAGTTGTGACAGCTGTTGTCTGATGGTGTCCCCAAGGTGGAGGTTTCTTTTTCAATAAAGCAGACAATTCACTGGTATGCCTGGTCACATCTGGGATAAAATCTTTGAGGTAATTAATAATGCCGAGGAACTGTTGAATTTGCTTTGCCGACAAATTGTCTTCAGGAAAGGTTAACAGTTCTTGGGCCAGATGCGGACCTGGCTGGTAAAACCCATCATGGAATGTCATACCCAAAAAATCAATTTGGGCTTGGGCTATAAAGCCTTTCTTGGAAGAGAGCATAATTCCATGGGCTTCAACTATTTCTGCAAACTGTTTCAGCAGATGCCTGTGAGTATCCTCATTTTCAGAAAACAAGAGGATATCATCAATATAAACCAGGGCAGAATGTAATATGGGCTGTAGAATCTGTATCATAGCCTTTTGAAATAAGGATGGAGCGACCTTTAATCCAAAAGGGATAACAGTCCATTGATACTGAGCATCTGGGATACAAAAAGTTGTCTTGTATCTTTCGTTAGGATGAATACCTATTTGCCAAAAACCTGCTTTAAGATCAAATTTTGAGAATACCTTGGAGTGCTGGATGTACTTTTACCCTAGTTTAAAACTATAAGGACCAAAATCAAAATAAAGATAAATTATAATAAATAAATATTGTATTAACCGTTAATTAATTTTTCTTAGTCAATACGAGAACTCCCAAATCAATAGAAAATTTATACTTACAAATTAGTGTAGCATCTATCATCCAAGAGTGCCTTTATAATTCGTGTCTATACACGTCTGATAGATTTTTCCGCTGTAGAGGGTAGAAGAAAGCGGATAAAAAATCAATATTCGTAAGCATATGTAATTCCTCCACAAACACAAACCTAAAAACCCGAAGAATGAGGAGTCCAAAAATAGGGCCTTGGTTTTTCTCACCATAGATTCTTAACTTTAATCTTAGTCTCTCACCTTGATTTTCCTATTCTTCATTGTTTGAGCAAATGATCGTTTTCCCACTTTTTCCTCATTGTGTTGTCTTCTTTAGATGTGATGTTACATGATTTCACGTAAACGATACTCAATTTCTGATAAACAGGCAATGTCACTGTGATATAACAGAGAAGAAACTAAAGGAATATCTAAGAAGAAAGAAGATATGGCGTCGTCGAATAATCAGCCTCCTAAGAAGGCTTTACGTAATCCAGGAGGAACATCAAACCAAGGATCGTCACGTAACACGGCTGGCCAAAGTGTGAAGTTCGCGAGACGAACGTCGAGTGGGAGATATGTGAATTTATCGAAGGAAGACATCGACATGTCGGCGGACTCGTCGTCCGGCGATTACACGAACTACACAGTTCATATTCCTCCGACCCCGGATAATCAACCGATGGACACATCGGTCGCCATGAAAGCCGAAGAACAATACGTTTCGAATTCTTTATTTACCGGCGGTTTCAACAGCGTGACGCGAGCTCATTTAATGGACAAAGTCATTGATTCTGAAGTTAATCATCCTCAAATGGCCGGAGCTAAAGGCTCTGCATGTTCCGTACCTTCTTGTGATGGCAAAGTCATGAAGGATGAGAGAGGCAATGACGTGATTCCATGTGAGTGCAGGTACGTATATATAAAAATATTAAAAATTAAAGAAAAAATTAAGTTATAGTTTTTAATCTCTTAAAAAAAAATCTTCATTTGGTCATTTAAAGTGTATGCATTTTATTATAGTTCTTCAATAATTTCAACTTTTGAATTTTCGATGCCAAAGGAAATTAAAAAAAATAGCCAGAGATTAAATTCAAAATTAAAGCATCTATATTATAGAGGAATGGATTTAAAACTAAAGTTAATCATTTTTTAGGATAAAAATAATTTACTAAAAAATCAGCTTTCAATTTGATACTCTAAATTGTAAGTCTCCGTAATTTAGTCTTTGTAACTTTTTTATTATTAAAATAAATTGAGATCTCTTTACTATTGGCCAAAAATAGAGAAAATTAATATTTATTATACTAATTTTATTTATTTTTCAATTCGTTTCTATAATTATACTGGGTGCAAATTGGAATAGCGTGCCTTAAATGAAAATCATAATAGACATTTATACTGAAAAAAGCAGCCATGAACCTGAAAATTGGAATACTTGATAATATAATTTAGTTAACATTATCAAAAAATAAATAATGGACAAAATTGATTGAGGGATTTTTTTCCTTGGCGAAATTATAGATGAATTACTACATTTGTGGATGATTAAATTGCGAAGGATGTGGTCCTCCAAGATAAAAATAATAATAATTTACTGAAATTAAAATTTACTAATTTTGATAACAATTAGCCTGTTGATCAACTAATGAATATGAATGAATGGTGCATTTAGATTCAAGATTTGCAGAGACTGCTTTTTAGATGCACAAAAAGAAACAGGACTATGCCCAGGCTGCAAGGAGCCATACAAAATAGGAGAATTTGAAGACGACTCGCCGAAATATTCAACGGGGGCATTACAATCTTTGCCGGCACCAAACGGGTCGGAAAGGGATCCGAATAATATGTCAGTAATGAAAAGGAATCAAAACGGAGAATTTGATCACAACAGGTGGTTGTTTGAGACCAAGGGAACGTACGGCGTTGGGAATGCTTATTGGCCACAAGACGAAATGTACGCGGATGACTCCGGCGACGGTCTCGGCGGCGGCAGCGGACTAATGGATTTAGCAGAAAAGCCTTGGAAGCCACTAAGTCGGAAAACGCCTATTCCGAATTCCATCATCAATCCTTACAGGTATTTATCCATTTCTATAATTAATCCGATCCATCTCCTGAGATGGGATGGATTTTAATTTTGTCTTCATAAGTATTTTTTAAAATTAAAATAAAGGTTATATTAACTGTCAACATGGCCCTGGAAGTTTTTATTCAAAAATAATATTACTCTGAAAGTTTTTTTAAATTCAAGATTACCCTATAAGTGTTAAAATATAATAATATTGCCCTTACAATTAAATATTAACGGTTAATATCAATTTTTTAATAGGTGAAATAATATTATTACATTTCAAAATTTTCGGGACGACATTGAACCAACAAAATTTCTAAGACAGCATTACTCCTGAGTAAAAATTTTTGTGGCAAAATTTAGTCCTTAACCCTGAAAAAATAACTAAGTGTCGTTGGTTCAAGTGAACATAATTTAATACCTCTCAAACGAAATCTTGAGTCCAATTTCATGAATAAGAAATATAGTGGTGGGAATGAAGTTGAAAAGATAATTTTATAAGAACAAATAAAAAAGTATCCCATTTATTATAAATATAAGAGTTTGTATATTGGTTTATTTTAGTTATAAATATAAGACATCAGTCTACTTTATATCTCAAATTTATAATTTTTTTCTAAATATTCACTATTGATGTAGCCATCATGAAGAAGTAGAGGGATTCGAGCCTTGCATAGATTATAGGATTTTTCTAGTAAGGAAGTAATTTTTTATACAAATGAAGGGATACTTTAGGCTAACATATTTTTTTTTCTAATTATAAATAACTAATTTAACTTATTTTTATAATATCTTACAAATTAGTTATCAAACTTTTATATTTAGGACATATGAAGTATTAATTATAGGGATAATTACTTTGAAGTCTCATATAAATAATTTAATTATTGAAAAAATTCATGAATGCTATAACTTGTTATTTTTTGTATAGGATCTTACCATTGTCATGTTATTCACTTGTTATGAGAATGATCGAATTGATAACTTGAATTATAGAAAAATTAGGTAAAAACTACTCCATTGGTTGCATGATAAAAAAACTAAATTAGTGATTGATTCAGGTTGATCATTTTGATTCGGTTTGTTGTACTGGGCTTCTTTTTGCATTGGAGATTAATGCATCCAAATGAAGATGCAATATGGTTGTGGCTAATGTCTGTAACTTGTGAGGTATGGTTTGCCTTCTCGTGGATACTTGACCAAATCCCAAAGCTCATGCCATGCAATAGATCTACCGACCTTCAAGCTCTTCATGACAAATTCGACATGCCGTCGCCGTTGAATCCCACTGGACGATCCGATCTCCCCGGCTGCGACGTCTACGTGTCCACCGCCGATCCCGAGAAGGAACCGGTTCTAGTCACCGCCAACACAATCCTTTCCATTCTAGCAGTTGATTACCCAGTGGAGAAGCTTTGCTGCTATATTTCTGATGATGGAGGCGCATTACTTACTTTCGAAGCCATGGCCGAAGCCGCGAGCTTCGCCGATTTATGGGTTCCTTTTTGTCGGAAGCACGATATCGAGCCGCGAAATCCTGATACATACTTCAGCTTAAAAGTTGATCCAACTAAGAACAAAAGTAGATTGGATTTTGTGAAAGATAGAAGGAGGGTTAAGAGGGAGTATGATGAATTCAAGGTTCGTATAAATGGTCTTGCAGATTCTATAAGGAGAAGATCTGATGCATTCAATGCAAGAGAGGAAATGAAGATGATAAAGCATTTAAAGGAGACTGGGGCTGATCCTTCAGAGCCTATGAAAGTGTTGAAGGCCACGTGGATGGCTGATGGGACCCACTGGCCTGGAACTTGGGCTGTTTCTTCAAGTCAACATGCCAAAGGTGACCACACAGGGATTCTTCAGGTACTTGTATAGCTAGTTATAATTTTAAGGGCAAATGACATTTAAGAACCTTTTAAGAAACATCAGTTATAATTAAGGGCCATGAATTTATTATATTCAAAGAACAGACCATAGTCTTTGGTTATAATTAAAATTGTTCTAGATGCAATTAATTAATATTTTTTAGTTTTGATTCAGTTGTAACTCAGTTTTTAAATTTTGACTTGATGCAACTAAGTCTCTATTATATAACCATTTAAAATATTAACCCCATATTTTAGAAAATAAAATTATGTATTTAATGAAATTTAGGGATTAAAATTTTAAATAGTTAAAACTATAGATAGATAATGAGTTATAATGAGCATAGTTAAGAGATTAAGTTTTAACTGAGTTAAAATTATAAAGATTGAATTAAACAAAGCCAAAGTTTAAGAATTGAATTCTAACTGAACCATAAGTTTAAAGACCAAAAGATTATTTTCCCCCTAATTTTTTTGGTATTCATCTTTGATATTTTTTTTAATATTTTTAATACTTATCTTGTATGTTTTAGCACTAATCTTTAATATTTTTCAATACTAAAAACATTCAAGATAGTTTAAAGTTGAATATTGAAAATATAAAAATATAATTACTAAAATTATTATAGATTAGTATTTAAAATATCAAATGTATACTGAAAAGATCAAACATGAATACTTAAAAAATTAATTAAAACATTAATTTCAACTAAAGACCTTAGTGTTTTTAAAATTTTTCAAATTTAAGCTTCTTGATTATAATTAATATTCTTAGTGGTCTTAAATATCATTTGCCTTAGTTTTTAATATAACTTTAAGCACAATGTGACTTGAACTTATCTTTGATTATAAAAAGGTTTAAGGAGCAAATTTGCCTTAAAAGTTTTCCCTTAAGAATAATGTTATCCTGTCGGTTTTATTGGATTAAAGATTACCACAGAAATATTAAAATGAAATAATATTACTCTTTACTGTTAAAATATTAGCGGTCAATGTCAATTTTTTTAATGATCAACATGAGGTTTTTAATAGGTGGGTAATATTATTAAGTTTTAAAACTTCGAGGATAACATTAAATCTAAAAAAAATCTAAGGCAATATTATTCCTAAATGAAAATTTTTAGGGCAAATTGACATATTAACCCTTATAACAGAATGTGTGATGAATTTACATGTTTGAATTCTTAGGTGATGTTGAAACCTCCAAGTCCGGATCCATTGATGGGAAGTACAGACGACAAGATTATAGATTTCTCAGAAGTGGATACCAGGTTACCAATGTTTGTATATATGTCTCGAGAGAAGCGACCAGGTTATGATCACAACAAAAAAGCTGGAGCCATGAATGCATTAGTTCGATCATCAGCAATTCTATCAAATGGCCCATTTATTCTTAACTTAGATTGTGATCACTACTTCTACAATTGCAAAGCCATACGTGAAGGAATGTGTTTCATGATGGATCGAGGTGGTGAAGATATTTGTTATATTCAATTCCCACAAAGATTTGAAGGCATTGATCCATCTGATCGTTATGCAAATCATAATACTGTGTTCTTTGATGGAAACATGCGAGCCCTTGATGGTGTTCAAGGTCCATTTTACGTTGGAACTGGTTGCATGTTTCGGAGATTTGCACTTTATGGTTTTGATCCACCAATGGTTGACAAAATTAACAGTAAATCTCAGAACTCAGAAGCTAGTAATACTGCTGAAATGCAACCTTTGAATCCTACTGACTTTGATCCGAACTTGAATGTTAATAACTTACCTAAGCGTTTCGGCAATTCGACCATGCTTGCCGAAAGCATCGCTGTCGCCGAGTATCAAGGCCGCCCTCTCGCCGATCACCCCGCGGTTAAGTATGGTCGTCCTCCTGGTGTTCTCAGGACTCCTCGTGAACCACTTGATGCCCTTACTGTTGCTGAAGCTGTCTCAGTAATTTCTTGTTGGTATGTATATATCCTTCTTGCTATAACTCATTTCTTTCATTTCAATATTTGATGCTCATTTAATGATTTAATAAAGTTATTATTCTTTTAGGCCCTAAATATAAGAGCCAGTTAGTAGTTTTGTTTAAATCTACAAGACTACAATTCACTTTTTATCTCCCAAACTTATTAAATAATTTATTTTATTAATTATACATATTAAATAATTTATTTTATCAAGAGAGTAATTTTCAATGCAAAATGATTAGAAAATATACTTTTAGTAAACTGACATATATTTTTTATAAATAGTTAACTTAGCTATTTTTTTAATCTTTAAAAATTAGTTATCTAATTTCTACATTTAGGATTGGGAGAACATACAAGATGTCTTCTATACATGTTTATGCGTATAAAATATTTTTATAGAGGAAATAGATAATTAATTTATAAATATTAAAAAAATTATTCAAGTTAGTTATTTATAAATGAATATGTGTTGATTTTCCTAATCTAAAATACCCTATTAATAATTATTTCGATTGATGAAAAACTCCTTTAGTACTATATGCAATCAATAGAAATATAAATTGAAAAAAAAATTATAAATTTAAAAAACAAAATAGATTTAAGTTATACTTTTAATATTAAAATAAATTATTAATTAACTCCTATATTTAGGGTCAGAGTTAGTAATATATTAGATGAAGAATCTATATTGTGAGTGCATATATATAAAGAACAAAAATGATAGGTTTTTTTATATTTATTATATCAAGTTATCCAATCTTACTTTGTTACGTGTCCTCATTTTTTTCATATTTTTATTTAACTTAAACACATGTAAGATTAGAGAAGTTGATATAATATATATTGGAAACTTAACGTATGTATTGTCCTTATATAAAATATCTTTTATGTATAGGTACGAGGACAAGACTGAATGGGGAGACAGAGTGGGATGGATCTATGGCTCTGTGACTGAGGACGTGGTGACGGGCTACCGAATGCACAACCGTGGATGGCGGTCGGTGTATTGCTTAACTAAACGAGACGCGTTTCGCGGGACGGCGCCCATCAATCTGACTGATAGATTACACCAAGTGCTACGTTGGGCCACAGGTTCTGTGGAAATTTTCTTCTCTAGGAACAACGCTTTCCTTGCTGGTAAGAGGCTCAAGTTCTTACAACGTCTAGGTTACCTTAACGTCGGAATCTACCCATTCACCTCCATCTTCCTCCTCGTATACTGCTTCCTTCCGGCGCTCTCGCTTCTGTCCGGATTCTTCATCGTTAAGAATCTTAGTCTCGCCTTCTTGCTCTACCTTCTTGCCATAACTCTTTGCCTCATATCACTAGCTATTCTTGAGGTGAGATGGGCTAATGTAGGGTTAGAAGAATGGTGGAGAAATGAACAATTTTGGGTTATCGCAGGAACAAGTGCACATTTGGCTGCTGTAATTCAAGGTTTGCTTAAGGTGATTGCAGGGATTGAGATATCTTTCACTTTGACAGCGAAAGCGGCCTCCGAAGACAACGAAGACATTTATGCAGAATTGTATTTGGTGAAGTGGACTTCATTGATGCTTCCACCAATCATCATTGGAATGGTTAATATTATCGCCATTGTTGTTGCATTCATGAGGACAATTTTCGCATCGATTCCTCAATGGAATAAGTTTATTGGAGGAGCCTTCTTTAGCTTGTGGGTTTTGGTTCATCTCTATCCTTTTGCAAAAGGTTTAATGGGAAGAAGAAGGAAGACGCCCACCATTGTTTATGTTTGGTCAGGTCTCATTGCCATTACTCTTTCCCTTCTATGGCTCGCGGTTTCCCCACCCGCCGCCAGCAACGCCACCGGAGGGAATTTCCAGTTTCCTTAAATCCCTCATCACCCTCATGCATATATATATATATATCAACATGATTTTGTATTATACTTTTGCACTTGGGAAAAATTTTCAAGCAGATATATATATATATATATATATAGTAGCTTAATTATGAAGGAGAAAAAGGGAAGCCAACTGGCAGGAGAATTATTGATGATACAACAAAACTACTACTAGGTAGTTTCTTTATGCAGAAAGATCATCTTTAATGAATCTATCATCATGAGGCTTCATTCGAGAAAGCTCCATATATATGCACATTCATGGACTTCACAACTAACCAAACTCGATCACTAGCACTTTGCATTTTATTTCTTGCTGCTTTTTTACTAATAGGATATATTATCTCTCTTCTGTATTTACTTATACTTCGTTTCTTTGTGTAAAATTGTGAGCTAAAACAATTCACTAGCTATTTTTGTTTCAGTTCTTTCTTTGTTTTACCAGCTAGTATGCTGTTTTCAAGTAAACTTAGCTAGTATTGGCCCAATTTAATGGGCAGTTATATATATTAACTGGGGGTCATTAATTTTTATTTCTCTTACAAAATTCAATTAGCATATACGGCCCTATAATTTTGTTCAAAGGATGAAAGATGAAAATAATTCTAATATAATAGGCATTATTATTATCCAAAAAAATCTCAATCAATCTCTTATATTGAAATACGTATCATTCCAACTTTATAACGTCCCCCGATTGAATAGCGTTTATAAGTAGGTATTATTATAAACTAAAAATGACCATTACAAACATAGTGAAGGCAATCATAACAACTGAAGACATCTTACTATTGAAATTTCATGCAAGGACTATGATCTTTATCATCAATTAAAAAATAAACTTCATAAAATTTCCAATATATGAAATAGCCCAACCCCATGGAAGCTTGATATTTTTTTTTTTAGATTTGATGAAGGATATCCCCTTTTAAGGCTTAGAGTATAAAAGATTTTGTTTCTCCCCATAAATGTGTTTCTTATAATTCGAACTTATGTTCTCTTATGGAAACTTCAATTTTTTCTCCCATAGTTCTTCCCCTCACTTTTGAAGCTACTATGTTCGCCTTCAATCTTGATCTTCGGTGGAATGGGTCATTGTGTAATCGATGTGACACAGCCATTACTTTTTTTTTTCCCGAATTTTATGTGTCTCATTCATCTCTCTCCTTATTTTAGTTTTGTTGTCCTATTTATCATATTCTGATTTGAAGATGGAATCTCTATGATGTCAAAGAAATAAGCCCTTTGTTCATTCATCTTTCATCTTCCTCCTGTATAGCCATCAAAACATAAGCTTGTTAATATATATATATATATATATATATATATATATATTAAGAAAAGATGAGAGTGTTGTCATGATTTCCCGATGAAGGATGTTGTTTATCTTATCCTCATGAGTGAGTCTCAACATGTGAAAAAGTCATGCATTTTGCTTCTACTATGATGGAAAATATGTCAATGTTAATGAAGGATTTCGAGCGTATACCTAGAGTCTAGAATTCAACTGACTAATCGAATTACCCATATAAAACTGGAACACCGATTTTGGGCTCCGATCTCACATTACACAACAAATATATCAATGGAAGAGGCAGGAGAATGTAGATAGAAAATTTATTTTAATCCTAAATATGAGATCCAAATCAATTGTCTTATAAAATTATAGATTCTCCACAAAGTATCTCTATATAATTGTATATATTAAAAAAATTATAAAAGATAATTCAAATGCATATGATTAAAAATGAGTATTTTATAAAAATTAGCAAACAATCATTACAAATAATTACTTTAACTAATTTCTTAATCTATCTAAATTAATTAAATAATTAATAATCGGATATAGTATTTTAATAGCGCATGCCATATTTACTCAATTGTTTACTAATGCTTTTCTTATGGTAAGAGAAATGTTCCCTTTCCAAGGACAGGACATTACAATATTTCTTGTTTGACTTTCTGCTTCTTTGACTGTTATGCCTTCAATTCTTTTTGCAGGTATGTTAGAGTATTTCTTTTGTCAATAACTAGTGCAGTCATAGTCATAGTTACAACGTAAGGTATTAACGGATAATTTGCATTTCATTTCTTTTCATGTATGTATCTTATAATCCTGAAATTTGGGTTTCAGTTGTCCACAAATTATTTTGCATGTAGAAAATAAATCCAATACCTTCTAAATGTCAGACGAATATTTGCCTCTTCAATACAAGATTATATTGTTATTGGTTATGTCTTTTGTAATTACAAGTTCTATATAAAAAAAAATAGTTCTTGTTATAAATATTATATTATGTGGATGTTCATAGTCTCTTAGGATTCTATCTCATATTGAATGGCATTATAGCTTATAACTCTCAAATTAAATGGTCTCTAATGTTCATTCTCTATAACATTTAATTGTACAATTATATTGTTTAATTCCCTTCTTTATGTACTTGTAACTCTTTAGGATTAGTCTTCAATATTAGTATCCTATAAATAGAGGATGATGTACACATATTAGGAATAACAATATCAATGAGAATCTTTTCTCCTTATCCTTCTCTTTTCTTTTATCCCAAAACTCTATTATATTTTCCTTTATTTCCATAATACGTTATTAACACGAGTTCACTCCAAAAAATTTGAGATATGAATTTCTTATAGATTCATATATTTTTGTGATATATGATAATGTTATATTTACACAAATATTTATTTTACCCAGTTATCATGTGCAACTTTAATTTTTTGTATATTTACTATATTCAATATGTTGATTGTTATTTTCCAATCATTTTTGTTATATTTTGTTATCTGTATCTATCATGTTATTTGTCTCATATTATGCTATTATTTTGTTTGTTATCTAGTTATCTTTCTATTTTTACATTATCTATTATTCCATATTATTTTTGTTACTTTTATTTATATTATCTATATTTATCTTTTCTGTTATTATCTTTTATCTTGTTATTTATTTTATGTTATCTTTTATATTGTTTATTATTATTTTCACAATACTATAATTGACACACACATAATTTATATATGCCATTTACATGTTTCCTTCATTTTATGGGGTTTGTATTTATGTTGTTTGGTTTATATATATTTATATATATATGTATGTATATGTGTGTATAATACATAATATATAATATTATATATGATTATATAATGTAATTTATATGATTTTAGGCTTATTTGTTCCTTATATTATTGGATTATGAGATTGAAATTATTTAATTTATTTTGTTCTAGTATTATTCTTGCTCTCATTTAAATTACTGTATTTATATTTATATATTGCTAATTCACCTTCCCCTCTCTCTACATATATATATATATATATCAATTTGTGTTTCATTAGATTTATTTATCTCTTCTATTATTGTCTCTCTCTAGTGATTATAATTTTATATTATTAAATAGCCAGTAGCTATAATATTCTCAATTTTTTATTAGATGGCCAAAAGCCACTATTAATATGTTTCTTTGGTAAAAATCATCTTTTGATTTTAATAATTAGTATCATAAGACAAATATTATGATAATTCGATGATGTAATAATTATATAAGCCCTAAAGGCTAATGATTCATATCTAATTTTTATAAAAATCCTAAAGGCCCATGATTCATTCATCAAATCATACAAAATAGCTTTGTAGCTTTGAAAATTTTTTGTTATGGTCCTGAAGACTATAATATTTAAAGAAATTGATGATGATGTGCTATTGAAAGCATGAAATAAATCTGTAAGAGTGATAATGAACATCACATTACATTGGAGAGATTGACAATTCACAGCCTATAATATTTTGTTTTGGCTATTAAACCGTAATTTTAACCAAAAGTCATATAGACAAAAGAAAAATGTTATAATATGACCGGAATGGATAAAAAAAATCAAATGTTATAATATGACTAGAAGTTATATGGATAAAAAGCAAATGTTAAAATGTGATCGAATGTCATATGGATAAATATGCATCAATTCATTGAAATTAAATGTCAAAATTGACAATGACACCAAAAGGACCATGAGATTTTATAGAAATGATCAAAAGTAATTATACCTCAATGCAATAAGTTGTGAAGAAAATGACAAGAAAATAACATAAACCCAGAAGGCTATGGACTATATGATATTTAATTTTTATTATTGTTTAAATGTATTATGATTAATTTGTGTGACAGAAATTATTATAAGTATGTGATATTATGATATTGATGTGAATTTTAAGATTTACATGAAAGCAAATAGACAAGAAAGTAATTATTGGTCATATTGTGATATTAACATATTATGTTATTTGTGTACAAATTAAAGGGATGATATATATTATACATATTTTTTTTATTTATTCGTATGATGTTATTCAATATTAGTTTGAATTTATTGTGATTCATTGGTGATAAATTTTAAATATTTGAATTTATTTTTATTTAAATTATGTTTTTTGTTAAGAAAGAAAAATTAAGAACTCATACAATATGTAAGAATTAGTCCACATGACATATTTTGAATGTTGCAAATAAGTTGTATATAGTATCTCAAAAGTTCATTTTAAAGGATCTTCTATATTTGGGTTTGATGGGTTTGATAAATATTGGATTGGTTCAAATATAATTATATACTTATATTTGTTATTAGTATTCTATTCTAATATCAAGAGAGGTGTTTTCAACCTTCATTTTTGAAATGATAAATTATTGGACATATATATTAGAATTAAATTTGGTTTTCTTGTGGCATTTGAGAGAAAGAAAAATCATATATTTATGTTACATAATGAGAATTTATTATTGTATAGATTCTAATCTTTAAGAGTTAGTACCTGCTAATCTTAACATTCAAGTTCTGGAAATTATTTTTGGTTAGCGGTATATTTTGAATTCCATTAGATATAGTTAATACTGGTATAACATTATTCATTCGAGAATCTTGGATGAATTACCATTAGCTGAAGATAATTTTTATTCTCTTTATTTGATTATTAAATTGATAATTGATACAAACAAATATTAAAAATGGTATGTATTCTGTAAGTTATTAGCTATGTGTGTATTCTGTGAGTTATTGGCTATTGATTTACTTGCTATGGGATTGGTAATCTCTGAAGTTATGTATATTAAATAATCAATTATTGATCAATAGTAGTTAAATTTATAGATGCTAAAATAATTGGGACAATTTAAAAGAAAATATAAATATCATAATAATTTATTATTTTATATTATAATGTTGATGATATGTTGGATCTTATTCCACTATACTCCATAAATATCATAAATAATTATAGTACTTTGAATATGTTGAAGAATATTATTAATAAATACTAAAATTATATACTAATGTAATAATATATGATAGTTCTAGACGAACTTTAGTGACAAAAAAAATTAAAATAGTTCCTGAAGAACTAATACATATTTTTCTTACGAGATGATTAATAATAAAAATTATGACCCATAGATCTATATTAGATCCATGATTGTATATAAAGTATGAAGCATCTAGACTTCCTAGTAAAATACATGAAAAAAGAAAACATGTTGATATGACTCATACTTGAGGGGGAGATTATTGGAATACAAGTGTGAGTTAACATTGGATAAAATTATACTCAAATCTTCATATAAGTCCAATTGATCTCCAAAAAAATGGATATCATATTGAGGTTGTAAATCGTTCATATGTTATGAAAATTAAATTTATTGTTGGTTATAGTAAACTAAAAGTTTACTTATCTAAATAAATTTACTGTTAGCATGACTTGTTTGATCATCCTGAATCGTATAGATGATGTAATAAATTATTAAAAATTATATATTGACATACATTGAAGAACCAGAAGATTCTTCATAAATAGCCAACATAAGAATTAACATGTGCTTCTTGTTCTGAAACAAAATTAATTATGAGAATATAACTAATTCTGATTTGGAATTGATCTCTACATTTCTGAAAATATATTAAATTCATATATAGACTCATTCAATTAGCATGTAACCATACAAGTATTGAATAAATTTGATAGATGCATCTATAAAATGGTTACATGTGTGATTATTATAAGTTTGCAACTAGAAGTTTGTAAATTATTTGAATAAATATAATCAATATGTTGAGTGCACAATTTTCAAAATATGAGAATCATTTATTAATATCTCCATAAGTAACTGGATCAATGCTTATGAGAATAAGATTTCTATTTGAATGTTGGCATATTTGATTTGATATATTAGGCACTTATATATCAAGCCAATAAAATTCTCATAATAAAATTGACTTTTGATCAGGAGCTAGATATTTTTAAATGTGCAATACTTATTTCTATTGATCCATCACAATGCACATAGATGGATATTAAAAAAAAGTTGAGATAAATGTTGGGTAAATACCTCTTTCTTCTTGTTTATCTCTAAATGAAAGAAAATTATGTTTCCAAAGGAAACAAATGGATTTAGGAGATTTATACCACATGATTAGTTGATCATCATTTAACAAAATTTTCTTAACATGAGGGGGAGAAATTGAGTAGCTGGAAAGTAAAATATAAGGAGTATATCATTATTATCAAATATAGATCCTCAAATATAATAGTATAAGTCAGAATTTCATCAAATATTACATTCATAAGATATTACAAAATATCTTACAGATATGATTACTGACCTAAATGAGGATTATCAAATCTCATATTCCAGCTGAAAATACTCTAATTAGTATAAATCAAATTGAGACACGTTTGAAACATGAAAGGCTAATTGGTTCCAAATATAATATTACAAATATTGGAGCATGTAATTAAGATGATCATATTAAGGAGACAGGTACTCTAGAAGAGTGACAAGACATAACTACTTGAAATGTAATAAAGATAGCTCAATAAGTTATGTCACAAAAAGAAAAATGAAACAGAAAAAATAAAGTTGTTGACAAAAGTTTTGATAATAATATCATTAAATAAATATCTATTATGAAGATATCGTTATTTTGAAGTAGTGGAGTTATTATTTTTCCTGTTGTGGGTTGTGATTTTTTCCCTGGTGGAGTTGTTATTACTCCAGCATGGAGTGGTTATTTCCTAGTGTGATGCAGTTGTTATTTTTCCAGTTGTGGGGTTATTATTTTGCGTGTCGTTATTCCAATTGTTAGGTTGTTATTTTGCAGTGGTGGAGTTATTATTCTTCTAACATAGAGTTATCATTTCCTGGTATAGAGTTGTTATTTTTTTCCACTTAGGTGGATTTTTTTTTTATAACATGGAGTTGTTATTTCCATTAATAATATAACAATTTTATATTTCTTAAACTTGTTTTATTGCATCATTGTAACTTGTAAGACAAACTACTATTATTGGATTACTAATTCTTTCAGCTATCATATGTTGAAACGCCATGGTAAAAGAATAATAACTTGGGTACATTTATTCCCATATATTTGGGAGACCCAAAAAGCACTGGCCACATCATTTCAACACCTAGAATGAACCAAATAAACATGAATTTGGGTAGAAAAATAACAACTCCACTACTAAGAAATAACAAGTCTATAGTGAAGGAATAACAACTTGCACACATTTCTGCCCGACACCTGGGATGAGCTAAAAAAACATGACTCCGTAGGAAAATAACAACTCCATCAACAACAAATAACGACTCCTTGAGGAAAAAATAATAACTTGCGAACATTTATTCTCAACACCATTCAGGTGTAAATATAACTTCATATATATATTTATATATACTTTACAATATATAAAACAAAAAGGAGAGTACACAATGCATTTACACAAGTATAATTACATTGTGTATAATATTGTATATATGCTTGTGAGATACAAGTATGATTGTATTGGACTAAAATTTCCATATTTATATTTGCCCTTTGCATAAAGCACCAATGTGACAACAACTAAAATGGGCTTCAAGGTCACAAACTGCAAAGACTTCACGCCATCAGTAATGGCAACCTGCACCAGATACAAATTATTAACTCAATTACTCGTATTAACAACTACTGTGTGGTATAACAACAACTCATGTTCTCCTCCTATATCAGACCATGCTCTGTCATTCACATTTTACAGCAACCTTTCTAAAGATTATTCTTACTACACTCAAGTAAAACTGAAAGAATGACTTGCTTATGTGTCTAAAGCTTAGTATATCACAATGGAACGAGGAATCTGAAAAAGAATCAGCCATCAGACCACAAAACATTTAAATAAGTCTGTTTTTTCCTACTCAGCGTGATGTAAAGCCCCATTCTTCTTCAAAGGAAGAAATTATCATTTGGTTCTGCATCAAATTCAAAAAGCTAAATAAATCAGCACAATATTAATGGGAAAATGACATCTAGGTCCTGTGGAAGGCATTGAATGCCAAAAAACTCCCAGAAAATAGCATAATTAATGTCAAGTCCCATGGGAGTTTATATGAATTTTTTCTAATTGTGAAAAGACGTAACTACCCTTATGAATTAAAAAAAGACATAAAATAACAAAAGAGACTTGACGTTCTGCTGTGAAAGAAAGAGGAAAAAGCGTGAAAGTAAAAGCGTAGCTCCCTTTCAAGATCGCAGTTTGCTCCTTCATCGTCACTTGCACTGTGCTTCTTCATCTCTGCTTGGTCGCCTTTCCTCTTCTAGTCACCATCGCTACTACCCGACCCTTCAACTGCGATGCCCAATGAAGATAGTGGTGGCGCGTCAGTTTGATTGCCTCCTTTCCAGTACAATGGCATCTTTGCTATCGTTGCTTCCCTCCATCATCAACCAACCTCATGGCATTCTCCGACTAAAGCTTCATACCCGACATTGCTTCAGTCTTAGAATCTTCTTCCGTAAACCCCTAGCTGCTTCTTTTTCATGCACATCTCACAATCAAGTGTCTTGCTCATTGCCAGTACACGTATTTCTGGTTAGAGTAGGAAATTTTTTGCTCATTTCCAGTACACACATCTCCTGCTCTAGCGTCTGGTTAGAGTGGGGAATTTTCTGGGTTTGGCATTTCTCAGTACACGCTTAATCGAGCTCGCCGTTGGACATTGTGCGTTTTTCTCCTGCAAGTATTGAAGAAGGCATGGACCTGAAGAAGGCATGGACCCCAGGGTTTTGCCTTCCCCAAAATTATGGTGAGATTGATTTGTTCAATCTATCTTTGTATCTAGATGGGAATTTGTTCCCCCTCCCACCTTTTTTTGATTTGTTTTAAATTTTTTTCATTTTAATTAATTGGAAGATCATAAATTGCAAGAGTGTCATCCTTGTCATTCTTCAGTGACTTGGAGGAGTTGCCTGAATCAGTTGACTTGCTAAGGCATTTTAGTAAATTATTTGGATCAAACCATTAGAAGGGTCTAATAACAACTATGCACATTTCAAATGTTTCAGTGGGGGCATGATTGTTTGAGTTGTAGGGATAACAACTATTGAATTTAAATCCTTGGTGTTCATAACATGACTTTTTTATCATTCGAGTTGTAGGTTAAATGAGTTTATTTAGGATTTTAAAAGTTATGTTTGGTTTGCAGGAATTTGTGGTATGTGTTAGTTGAGTGTATTAAGAACATATGAACAATAGAAAAGTTTTTGTAAAGTGTGAATGATAGACATAATCTGATATGCGGGGTAAGAAAGGTTGTTATTGTAGTACGCGAGAGTTGTTAATATAAGTACATGAGTTGTTAATTTTACATATCTGATACAGGTTGTCATTATTGATGGCAAGTTCATCTGCAAAGCATCTATTATGTTATGTTCATATGGGAAGACAGTTTGGAAATGATGTAGAAGGTCATACATATGTTGAGGGTCAAGTAAGCACAATATACATAAAGGAAGGCATAACAAAGAAAGGTTTCTTGACCCCTCCAATTACTAGAAGGCCTCCGAGAAGGCCAGAGAGCAAAAAATTTGAGTCTCGATTTCAGAACATGAAGACTTATCATTGTAGAAGATGCCATGATGTTGGATACACAGTGAAGACATTCAAGAATCTAAACCCGAGCTGAGGAATGGCGTTGGGTTGCTCTATTTTTATGTGTAAATACATATCACACTGATTTTTGCTTTGTATATATTTGTAGAAAGTGGTGAAAGTAATTTTTTGTAACCTTTATCAATCTCCATCTTGTTGGAAGGTAAGGTGGATCTTGATGAAGGTGTCTATGTTTGTTGTATGCCTTTTACATTTACTGCCAAGACCTGATGTAATTGCAAAGTGCATATATATATGAATCAAAGTGTATACTATGTTTGCTATCATTTGCTGTCATCTGTTAGTTATAGGCATTTGGGGTTATTAGTTGCAGGCGCAGGGGTTGTTATTGCAGGTGCTGGGGTTATTAGTTACAGGCGCTGGAGTTGTTATTTTTGCTGTTGTTAGTTGCAGGTGCTGGGGTTGTTAGTTGCGGGTGCTGGAGTTGTTATTCCTTCAAAACCTTCTTGTTAGTTACAGGTGCTAGGGTTGTTAGTTGCAAGTGCTGGGTTTGTTAGTTGCAAACCCACTATCGGGTAAATCTGGAAACCCACTATCGGGTAAATTTACCCGATAGTGGGTTTCCAGATTTACCCGATGGCTGAGTAACAACCCCCTATTGGCTGAGTAACAACCCCAGCGCCCAGGAATGACAACCCCAGCTCCCAGGAATGACAACCCCATCGCCCAGGAATAACAACCCCATCACCTACAATTGACAACAACCCCAGCGCCTGGGAATGACAACCCCAGCACCCACGAGGTTGTTAGTTGCAGCTGATGGGGTTGTTAGTTGTAGCTGATGGGGTTATCAGTTGCAGCTGGTGGGGTTGTTATTCCAGGCGATGGGGTTGTCATTCCCAGCTGATGGGGTTGTTATTCCAGGCGATGGGGTTGTCATTTCCAGCTGATGGGGTTGTTATTACAAGCGCTGGGGTTGTTATTTGTTAGTGATGGGGTTGTTATTCGAATGTAATTGGAAAGTGCGTATATATGAATCAAATCAAATACTATGTTTGTTGTCAGTTGCTATCATTTGTTAGTTGCAGTCGCAGGGGTTGTCATTCCCAGACGCTGGGGTTGTAACTCGCAGGTGCTGGGGTTGTTATTCACAGGCGCTGGGGTTGTCATTCCCAAGCGCAGGGGTTGTAAGTCGCAGGTGCTGGGGTTGTTATTCCCAATCACTGGTTTTCTGGAAGCTTATGTGAATAAGTGTCGCGACCGGATGACACTGTTGTCGCGACCAAGAACTCCCGAGACATCCAGTCATGGCAAGAGGATCCACCAATCGTGACAGTAGGTGCTGGGGTTATTACTGTAGGTGCTGGGATTGTTAGTTGTAGGTGCTTGGGTTGTTACTGCAGGTGCTGGGGTTGTTATTTGTTGGTGATAGGGTTGTTATTCGTAGGTGGTGGGGTTGTTATTTGTTGGGGTTGGGGTTGTTACGACAGGTGCTGAGGTTGTTACCGCTGGTGCTGGGGTTGTTAGTTGTAAGTGCTGGGGTTGTTATTCCCTAGTGCTGGAGTTGTTATTTAGTCAATAGGGATTGCTACTTATAAGTGATGGAGTTGTTATTTTTCCTGTCTTAGGTAGTTGTTATTTACTGTGGTCTAATTGTCATTCATACACACTGGACTTGTCATTCCCGTATCGGTGAGTTGTTAGTATTCCCCCATATAGGGTTGCACATGATAACATATGAAACACAACACTTGGCTATTGAACATGATAACAATCTTTCCTGAACAGGTTAACATGTTGAGATTAATTGAAGCTGTTCAAGTACTCGTATTCTTTACAAAGTTTACAATCACAAATACACTTAATTCATCAGCCAACACAAACAATCAACCCTCAACTGGTGGAGGTCTTCTTGGAGTACTCTGGATCTTCCACAAGCTGAGCACCATAAATAACAACTACCCAACCCCAGCAAAATTAACAACTCCATAACAACCCCAACACCTACAATAACAACAAGTTATTGAAGGAATAACAACCCCAGCACCTGCAAATAACAACACCAGCACCTGTAACTAACAAATGACAGTAAACGACCGCAAAAATTAACAACTTCTCCAACGAAAATGACAGCAGATGACTTTCAGAAAATATTGTAATTTGCAAGTAAATTTCATAAATTAGGACAACAATAAACAAATTTATTTCGGTACTTTCAGGGAAGTGAAAATGATCAGTCTGTGCCGGAAAACCTAATTTAGTCACAAAATCTGAAAAACAGAGGAGGGGCATTTATCCCCTTTAATGGAAATTTGGGTATGTCAAAGCCAGTGACGAAGGAAGACAAGGAACTCTCACAAGTTCCTAGTCTTAGCTTGATGACTCCAGCGTCTGAACTGAATCTCAAGAATTCAAAAACTTGTAGCAGAAATTGTTCTGTTGCTTCCTTCCTTATAGGTCGGCTTGACAAACAAGTCCAATCACAACCTCAACTTTTGCATCAAAATCCAAGAAAACAAAGGCGATGTTAGTCTCCGGAGCTTCACCGACGAAATTCTTGAATTGAGAGAACAAAAGATGAAGGCGGTAAGGAGAAGAGCATCAATAGAACATGAGTAAGGGTAGTTATGTCTTTTCACAATTGGAAAAAATTCATCTAAAGTCCCATGGGACTTTAAATTACTTATGCCATTTCCTGGGACTTTTTTGGTATTTAATGCCTTCCATAGGACCTAGATGTCATTTTCCCAATATTAATTTAGTTCTCAATCAAGGAAAATCATGTACAGCACACATAACCACAAGCAAACAAAAAATTGCTCATTTTCAATGTGCCAAGAAATAATTGGAAATTGAGCTTGCAAATTTTGGAAGTGATTAATAGCAATGACTTTTTCTGCAAATGATACATGCGCCGCTAGAGAGAGGGTGAGTTCCGAATTACTCACCCGAAGAATACCGATATCAGATCATTCTTGACCACAGCAATCATAGAACGAATTGAAGAACAAAAAAGCTAGTTCTTAATCAAGTCAAGATGAGAAATTTTGGTTCATTGATGAGCTTGAATAACAGAATCAGCAGCAGAAGCAAATCAGGAAGTGTAACAAGTGAGAGAGAAGATTAAATTACTATGACAGAGACGACTAGAATAGAGAGAGAATGGACGAGTTGATGGGATCAAGGGCAGTTATGTCTTTTTACAATTGAAAAAAATTAATCTCAGATCCCATAGGACTTCACATTCATTATGCCATTTCTAGAGACTTGTCTGCAATTTGATTCCTTCCATGGGACCTAGATGCAATTCTCCCTATTTTATATTACTTTTTTTATTAAATTTCATATAAAATTTAGAATAAATATCTTTAGACCATAGTTTTGGTGATAATTTTGAGGCACAGCAAGAATGAAAGCAAATCAGATGGATGATGATTATAACTGCTTCAGGTATAAAAGATTCATTTGAACTGAAATAACTTATTCAGGTATAAAAAAATCGGTTAATATAAATTCTGTGATTCAGTAAATATGAATTCTGTGATATAGAACATCCGGCAGACTCTTTGATGCTTATTTTTCTTATATTCTTTTACTTGATGAAAGTAAATTCAAAAAACAAAATAACAAAGAATCTTCAGATATAACAAATTAATTTTGCCTGATAAAAATTAAGTATCAATATAACAAAGACTCTCCAATATTTTAACTGTAAGATTGATAGATCACCTTGATGAAAAGATGGTAATGAATGTATCACCAAAAAAAAAGATGGTAATGAATGAGAGATGAACGTAAATGAATATGAGAAGGAAGCCTGAGTACTCTTTAAGAGAATAGATGATGATTTGTTCTTCACTTAAGCTCTTTAATTGTGGAGACACCAATTCCAAAGTTCAAGTAAGCTACATATTCATTCCTTAATGATGACTAAAATCCATTTTGATCTACACTGCTTTAGCTTTATTTTACATTATATATATATGTGTGTGTATATTGCTTTCATTTAGGGTTCTTCTATGCTGTCCTTTCCTTGAAGAGGAAAAAAATGAAAGTATTCCCTTCTTTCTTTGGGCCCCAAAGTAATTGTTATTTCAGTTTTAATATATGATACAAGTCACAAACAATCAAGTTATTCCCTACTAAGTAGGTTGTAATTCATATTTGTTTAAAGGGAACTTCAATGCAAAAACACATTGGACACCTATGTAATTTATACTTAGCGCATACATACACACGTGTACACACATACACATACAGAGTACAGATAGTGTTCTAAGCTTACTCTAATACAGAGGATCCAGTGGAAGTTCCAAACAGAGGGCACAGTCAGGAATCTCACAGCATATGAAGTTGTATAAGTATATTAAGTTAGAGCTCAATAAAATATTACTTGTCTGGTACTTTTTCCAATAGACGTAATTCAAATATTTAGAAAATTTTTGTCAGTTGTAAGATTACCGTTTTCAGTGGTAAATGACCAGCAGAGGATTTCCACGCTTTTCTCATCCGGTCATCCCTTGTGGCACTATGTACAACCAAAAAGAATTTGCCTGTAAGTCATAATTTGAATATCAAATGCATGACTGATAATTAAGACAATAAGTGAGACTGAGAGTCAAATAAAGCGCACTCTTATTCGCTTTTCTTCTATATCTTTGATAGCAGTACAAGTTTGTCAATTCTTCAGAACTATATATAGCATCATAGGTATAAAGGGAAGAAAGATGGTTCGCTTTTCAAGGACTTACCCTGCCTCCAATAATTGTGTTATCAGTGATATTTGAGGTTGACTAAGGCAAAACAAATATGTAAAAGATGTTCACCAGAACAACTTAAACGATTAGCACAGCTATGCCGTAGGCCACAAAGAGTTATGTTAGGTCCTCAATCTTGCTTGAATCCTGAATCTCATTTTCCAGGCCAATGAATAATCTATGATACTTTGCATCTCCGACATATTGGTCCAAACACCTACCCGAGTCCAAGGTCATCTTATGACTTTCCTGCCACCAGCATTATGTTGCATATTTCCTTTACGTCATTCCTGCAATTCAGAACAAATAAATGGGGTTAAGTAAATTTAACCAGACTCTCCTTGCTATCTAAGTTACAGTTAGATCTCTCACATTGATCTTTGACTAAGGGTGTTACAGCTGAGGTCTGTCTTTAACAAACATGCGTATCTCAATGAATATAAGAGAATAATAATATACCTAGGATGAAAAATTAACATTGTTTCTAATGAAGGTAAAGCAACAATTTAGTAGCTGATAGTTAGTGATAAAAACCACTACATAAATCAAGCAGGCAAATCTATATTCTTTACTAGACAGATTAAAAATTAATAGAATCAATCATGACTTTAAAACTGACAATTTAATCAGACTCTCCTCACTATCTCGCAATCTCTCAGTATATGAATAGGTGTTTCCTCCCCATTACACTCAAGGACACACACTATCAATATTTATCCCTCGTTTTGCTAAGAGTGAGTTTGTCAGAAGCCTATCATGCTACACTTACCAAAGGAAAAATTCAACTTTTTCAAGAAGGTGCCACTTCCACATTTTCCTCCACAAAGGGTCTGATATGTGAATATTCTGCCCAAGGACAAAATTATAAGCTGATTTCACACTAAAAACCCCCATCGAACTATTTCCTCCATATACAAATATGTCCTCTTCTTGGTTACAAGGTAGTTTCACTGTTGGACTTCTGTCAATCACCAACAAAGGTGGGAATTTTCTCCAGTCTTGTAAATTCCAAACTCATCAACAGTGGCCTGTGGGTTGATGAGATATTCATTTTTATCATTCGGCTGGATTAAAGGTACATGTCCACAAGCCAAAACCTAGTACTAGTTCCATTTCTAATAATACCTTCCCACCAGAATCAATCAATTGTGACTTTAAAACTGACAATTAAGCTAAGTAGCATTTCTCTTCATCTAGACTTATAATTTATAAACCATCAATAATATATTTTTATTCTCTTATAAATGTCAAGGCATGGATGAAATCTAAATAAGATCTCAGTTCAGTATATTTCAGGAACTTGTCTGTCCATTGAACATATATTAAAGGATAAGAAGTAAGTTAATTACAGTTATTGTTGATTCTGATGGTTCAGAGCTGGCATTCCTCGCTGAGGTCCCGATCACATGCGGAGCACCCTTGTGAGTACACTATGCAAAGGAACAAAACGGCACCGTTTCTGCACACCTCTCGCCTCTTGGGATTCAGAAGCCATTCGTCATCATTGGACCAGAAACATCTCCGCCTGAATGGCAGGATAAGAACAAAGCTTGAACACAAAAACTGCTCAGATGGACGGTGGAGGTGTCTTTGATTTCGAGAACGGCTAAGATTGAGCGCAACAACGGTGTCGATTGGTTGCTTCGTGTGGAACCCAAGCGCCTGGCCGAGGAGTGGCAGTATCTCAGCATCAGTGGAAGAGTATGGTAGACGCATTGCCGCATGGTACGGAACAGACACAGCCGATCTCCGCCGAGAAGACCCACTTTGCTTTGCCCATGGTCCTAAGACATGCCTGAGTCATGAATCCGCCGTCTATTATTAGTGCGTTGGTTACAAATAAAATACAAGAGGTTAATAGGATTATTAATAAATATTTTTTATTTTACCTTCTTTTCATAAAAAGGAAATTAGATTCCTAAATACAATAAAGAGAGGGAGAGGGGAGGTAACAAGATAATAAAACCATATTGAAAAAATAATTTATTATTTTTTACTCATATTATTTAATAAGGATAAATTAGATAAATTTTATTAATTTAAGGCACAAGTAATGACTAAATTAGTACCCTTTAATTTGTGTGAATTAGTTAACAACATCTCATAAAAAGGATTAGAGGGAGTAATTTATTATGGGAACACTGATCCCTATGTACTAATAGTTTGCATTGAATTTTTTTTATACAAAAAAATTTAGATGAGTTGGGCACCGGTCTCCTATCAAAGCCATAACACAACCCAGAGAACGCTTACAAAGGACTTACGAGATCGCCTATCAAATGAAACCTCACAACAGTAGTGAAAATCGAACTCGCATTTTTATAGGATATAAGTTCGTTTATTATTATATATATTAACTCTCATTTACCGTTTGTATTGAATTACATCCTTATAGTTTTTAATTTTTAATTGGGCTCTTATGCTTTAGTCTATCAAACTCATTGATCATTGGGCCTTTAAGTCCTTTAATACTAACAGGGTTGAATCTAATGACAAGAGTTAGTCTCTTATAACATAACGAACTAAAGTTTAAATCCTGTTAGAAGAAGTGTCCATATTTAATTTCTAATAGTGTCTCAAATAGGATTACTTTTAATAGGAGAATACTTATAATTAGCAAAAAAGACTCCATCAATATTAACAGGCATGGTAGGCATATTGATGAGTTGCAACTGACCATGCACACATGGATATTCATGTACGGTATATTTAGTAAGATGTAATAGTTTTTTAGAAAAGCAAAAGTGAAAATTGAAGTAGAAGTGAAAATGTAATTAAATTAGAAATGAGATTTAAAAGTTTGTTTAGTAAATTAGAAATGAGTATATAATTGATATATATTTTTTAAAAGAAAAAAAATGGATGAAAATAAAATAAAAAGACTTCTTTATCCTTATTATTTGCCCTCATTTTTCTTGTCCCTCTTCCTCCTCTTCTATTTTGTCTCTCTCTTTATATTCGTTGAAACCGTCTACAAAGCCGTCGCCGTAGGAGGAATAGTCATTCGTATCATGGTAGATGCTGAACTGAGTCAGAGACGCCAAAGCTATATTGTCGAAGCCATTGCACTCGAGGCGACTGTCATAGTTGCCATAGTCGTTGGCAGTGCAAGGGAACTAGTTACCGCCACAGTCAGGTACGGGGATAGAGGTATGAGTGAGGGGAAGGAGAGCGAAGCCGCCGCAAGTGAAGACGGGATGACCAGTGTTTGTCAGGTACGGGGATGACGTAAGCGAGAGTGGCGAGGATGAAGAAAGAAACCATGGCTAGTGAGGGGTAGCGTGTTGAGGAAGAAGAGGCTATTTTATTCTGATTTGGGGGAAAAGGTAAAACTATATAGGGATTTCATAAGTTAGAGTAAAATTGTCTAAAATATTTTAATTTCATGAAACCCATCTCAATTCTTAGCTTTCTGGATAGAACTAAAATAGAATAAAATATTAAAAAGGAAAGTAAAACTGAGTTCTATGATATTAAACAAGAAAAATGATTGATTCTACTTTGGATCTCTTAATTCCATCTACCAAACATGCCCAAAAGTTGTGACCCTCTTTTGTGCATAAATAAGTAAAAAAAAAAGCAATGGCAGCTCCATCTTCGATGCCATCTTCTTGTGAAGAAAAGAGGGCAACTAGGAACGCACCACCGACACCGATTCGGTGATTGACGCTTTTATTGATTGTGGTTCTTTCGGTTGTTATCTCTCCTTCAGTGACGACCTACTAGCGATGAAGATGGCGTCGAGGATGGAGCTGCCATTATTTTTTTTATTTCTGTGCAAAGAGGGTAACGGCCCACAGGGATATCCATCCCAAAAGGGCGGGAAGCGATTTTCCTATGTAGACGGGAAAATTCAGCATGGCAAGAAATTGGATTCCAAGAAAATTTTCCAACCAAATGTGTGCCGTCGATAGAAAATTATGATTTTCCTTTTCTATCGCTAGATTTTCAGCGACCAAATGAGCTCCAAATGAATAAGAGAGTTAGTATTAGCTGACAAAAATTCTCCAATACTCTTTGCTAAAAGAGCCCCTGTTAAAATCTCCAATCTCCAGTTTCTTGATCCCCAAACCTCCAAACCTCCTTTGGCTTACAAATTTTATCACAAGGAAGTAAATGTAAACCCTCTCTTTTGTCTAGGCCCACAAAAATAATTTAAAAATTGTATAAAAATAAAATGAAAAAAAAATCTTCTTGATGCTTTCCTGAATTTAGAAAATCACCGTTGATGTGATTGAGTTGCAATTAAAGTCTAATTCACAATACATGATAATAAAAATATAAAATTCAAAAGAAAAAGAAAAATATGTTCAATCAGGAAATGTTATTGTGAGTTATTATTGAGGAAAATTCAAAAATAAAAAATTGAAGATGATTTGGTGCAATTGATGGTGATTTTGCTCCGAATTGGAAAATGCCATTAAATAGAAAAAACAATAAAAATAAGAAATAAAAATAGGGACATCCATGAGCCAAACCCTAGGTGGAGCCTATAAAAGGGAGAGGTCGTGGTGATGCAAGGGCGTTTTTTTTTTTCGAGACAGAATTTTGAGAGAAGAGGGGCAAGGGTGAACATTCTTCTGTCATCTTTTTTTATGACAACAGGAGTTCAGGAGTGGGGAGAAATGACCTAAATAATAAAAAGAAAGCCCCTTGTTCATCTTCTTTGTTGTTGTTCTTCTTCAAACCCAAGGAAAGCCTATACTTTCATGCTTGGTGTCACACATGTGAACTCCAACAGCAACGGCTAGAGGGTAGAATCCAGTATGATTTGGATTGATCCATTTTATTATTCTTTTTTTTTTTGTGTGTGATTGAATTTCATTCTTCCCCTTCCCTTTCATTGCTTTATTCTTTTCCTTTTATTTTGTTTATCCTCCTATGCTAAACTCGGTAGATGACAGAGCCTTCCAATTCCCAATTCTCCAATTGTGTGACATGTTGTTATGCCGTCTGAATATATGTGCCTCTGTGTATTCATAATAATCACATACTTAAATCCTTGTGCCGTGTGAAGTTTTGAAAACCTCCTTAGCCAAAATTGATTATTCTTCCGTCTGAGGTTTTAAAAATCTCCTTAGAAAATTTAATCCAAACTGTTTTTTTGTGGAATCTTTAAAAAAAAGATAAAAAGAGTTGTTCTTTTAAAATAAAAAAGCACATACCAATAAAAAAATATATTTTTCATAAATAAATTAAATAAATACATTCTTAAAAGACACTAACCGCATTTCTACCCCCTTGGGCTTTGATCCCTCTAAAGGGTACATATGCTCTAGGCTCTAATCCTGGATCAAGTCTGATATTAGGAATAAATAATCTTTTTTCCTTCGTTTTTCTATTATCTTCCTTTTTGTAAATAATCAGTTTTAATTTCTTTTTCTTTGTTTCTATTCCTTTCCTTTTTTGGGTAATTAAAATATAATTAAAAATCATATTTATTTTAAATAGTCAGCTTAGAATAATTATTCTCATGAACAGGTGTTGTGAGGTCTGAGGTGCCTAACACCTTCTCCATACACAATCAATTCTTGAATCCTTTTCTACTTTAGTAGACTACACTTTTTCTTAAAAAATGTTTTCCAAAATCTTTTTAAAATTTTGAAGGCAACTCCCATATTTTTTAAACTCTCTTTCCGAGGTGGCCGGAATATCGTGCGCCACAGTAAATGCATTTTCTTTTTGGTGCCTTGACAGCCCCAAAAGAAGTCAGCGATTCTCATATCTATAGTATGAGCAATATGTCAAGCAAGCTTTGTAAATGGCAAAGGACAAACCAAGGTTTTATCTAGTTATGCCTTAAAGGAAGGTTGTGTTAATATATTTAAATGCTTGTCATTAAGCAAACCATGAACTAAATCATAATTATCTAAACAATAAGATCATGTTAGATGCAACAAAATGAATTTATTTTCCCAATCTAATATCTAGTATTATTAACTTTGATTAAAACATTACAAGATCAAAATAATGATACCTTTTCTAAAGATAGTTTTTACATTTATATAAGCTCCAATACAAAAATCTCATGTGTTAAGTAGCCATGAATCCTTATAATAAAACAAAAGCCCATTTGTCAGTAAAATGAAATTTTACTAGGGGGAATTTAGGTTATTAATCAAATTACGAAAGTAAAACAGATCTACAAAGTGGACATGTAAAGTAGTTCCTTTGCAGCCATCCCTCAATGCAGTTAACATGGTAAACATGCCCACATTTTGGAAGCTTGTTCACTATATCTTCACCCTCAAACTCCAACAAGCAAATGGAGCAAAACTCGTCCTCCATCATCTTTCCATCTAATAAGGAAGAACAACAATAATGTCTCTGCACATCCTCGTACCTTGTAACAGGAAGTACCGGCGACTCTCTTCGCATAACTCCTCTTCTTTTGTCGTCACGATTACAAAAAAGACTCAAGAGAGGCCTCTTTAGTTGAAGCATTGGGATCCATAAGTACGTGTAAAACACAATGGTGGCCATCCACAAGCGAGAGTGACAAACCAAAAAGCAATTCATGTTTGTTGATCACTGATTTCTCTGGAATACAAGAGTCTAATTAAACACTATAACTTTGTTTTGCTTTATAAGTATATCTATCTATCTCTATATATATAGTGTTGGAGAAGTTGACTTCTATCATGTGTACACCGGCCTTCTTGATAAAATATGTACTATAAATCATTCTGTATCTTGGTTAATATAATAAGATATTAGTTATTATACATTGTTTGGACTTTGGGAACCGTCAATTGGAATTAATTAATGGTGAATCCAAAGGGTCTGCGCTGCATTAATTAGTTTATTTCATATTGAGATGTGCAAAGAAAATACTAATAATAAATTTTGGTCTGGTGATTATCTTTTCATTAACAAGCTAACACGTCTCACTTTCTCCTGCGTATTATAATATATACTAGTACATTACATGACTTGTCTTTGGGTCCAACTCATACACATTGCCACCCCTCAGTTTTATATGATTCTGATTTTATATAAAATGGAGATAATTCAGCACTCAACAACATTATAAATTTTTGTTAAATTTTTGTTTCTAATATCTCATCATGTCAACAATCAATGTAATAATTTTAAACAATATTTTTCATGTAGTTGGTTTGCTTTGTGATCATCAATAGGTCTCCAATAGGAAAAAATTAAATATAGCTCCACAGTAGAATAATTAGGGTCAAGCTATATCAATTTATATTGACATAAACATTTGGTGCTTTCATCATTTTAAGTAAGTGGTTGGCGATCTTTAAAGGCTGTTTGATATGAGGGATTTGGAGGGGAAGGAAAATTTTTATGAGTTTGATTTAAAAAAAAATAGAGAAGTGGGATGATAAAATTTTAATAAAGAGAATATATAAGATAAAAAGATAAGAAAAATTAACTAAAAACTTTTAACCCCACCTTTCTATATTTTTATTAAAATCTAACTCAAAAAAAAATCTCCTCCCCTTCTCTCCAAATCCCTCGGACCAAACAGACCTTAAATCTCAACTCTTGTATATGTAGGAATTTCGTTGGAAGGAATCTACCTTTTATCCTCAGTAGTATTCTGAAAAGATTAGATTCTACTATCAATAGGGTATATTATTCCTTGTGCTTTAAAAAGAGGAATGAGATCCAAGCTTTTCTTTTTATATATATATAAAAATTTTTGAAAAAAGTTGAATTCACCCACGATCCAAGGGCAAGACGAAATCTCCTTTTCTCTTAGACGATACCAATATCGGGTAGGGCGAGCCATTTATAGGTGTAAACCTAAACACCTAGAAGTTAAGATGCCTCCCCAAGCACCGCGACCACAATGAAGTGGTTTTTCTTAGGGTTCAAACACACTTTAAATAGTCGCATGTCTTATTCCTTTACCAGTTGAGTCTACACCGGATTGGTAGATCAAGCTATTATAAATGGGTGCATATGTCCCCAGGATCGTAACATTTGCAAAGGTAGCCCACAAAAAAGGCGATCTTCGAGCTAGGCCGAGCTCTTTTTATCGTTGGATTATCTTGCGATCTGCAAATATGATTCGGACAAAATATTTTAATGAATTCCGTGAAGATTTTTTATTTTTTATCTGAAATATAATTCATCAATAGATATAAAATATGAGAAATTTAGCCTGCTGGAGAATTAGTTACCCCTTACAAAAACTTGTAAGAATTACTAATAGTATTGCGTTTACTGTCAAGAAATTGCTTGCTTTCCTAGCGTGAGTATTGATCAAATTCATATCCAACGAAACTAAATAGGCATGCATTCCTTCTTTTAAAGAACTTTACAAGATCTAGAAATAGAGCTTTGAAACATCAGTTTTGGAGTTAAATTGATTTAATTATAAATTTTTGAAGTTTTAGGAAAGTTCATTATCCCTTAGTATCCAAACTTTTGGAAAAAAAATATTATTATTCTAAACTTCCTAGGATATTAATTGGGTCACATGGCCACAAGTTTATGGATTTTTTTGATAGAAATTAAAGGTAGAGATCACTAAAATAGATTTTATCTTTTTTAATAAAATCATTTTTTATATGCACAGCTTAGTATGAGCTTAAGATATCATATTTAAGGAATTTAACTATCTAATAGGTGTGTTAAACTTATGAATTGATTCTTTTTACATATTATTCAATTTTTCTAAAATATGAAACTCATCTTCTTGACCATGGGGTAACACGTTTTCGGCTCAACCTTGGCCCAAATCCACTTTTAGGATTGGGTCCGAGTGAAATTGACCATTTCCCCTCTTTCTCGATTGGTACTAAAATTTTCAAATAAATTCTAGAAACTGATATGGGACCTATTTTATGACTTAATTATCTTCTTTATATTTTAAAATATTTTCTCTACAGAACAAATAAAAATCTTTAACTATTTTTCCTTGAATTTTTCGAAAAAATAGACCATTAATTCCTAAATATAAGCTTTAAGTATTTAGGACACTTTTGGGAATTAAACCGCTTCATAATTTTTCTAAATCCCGAAAATAATATTTCATAATGTTTTCCAACCTTTCTAGGCCACTAAATAATTTTAATAATTATTTTCTCTTTTAATTCTTTAAAATTTCGCCTTAATATAGGTTTTTTGGCCAAATAAATACCTTTTGAGGTCTTTTCACCTTAGATAATTTGTCTAAGCCTAAAAAAAAATACCTTAAAAACGTATTTCCTAGTTTATAGTATTTTACTAATTTTTCTTAATTTTTCAAACATTTTTCCTTTAGTATAATTTTAACCCAATAATTACTTTTATTTATACCTTTTATTTTTGAACTCGTCATATTTTTAACTTTTAGGTCAACTTAATTTATTTAATCATAAATTTAAGGTACGATCATATCAATTTTATTTTTAAAATTTTGTCATACCCAATTTAAAAAAATAGGTTTAGATAAATCTGATTTAATATTTTTAATTTATTTGTCTACAAATTACAATCAATAATTTCAAAGTACCCCCACTTTAATTTTTAAAATATTTTGAGCTAAATAATAGTTATTAATCACTAATTCTATTAAATTATCTTATGATATTTTAAATTTTTAACTATAATAATGTTTCATATTTAATGTTTAAAAAATTTTAAACCTATGGTGCAACGTATTTTTTTCCCGCTCCCCTGCATTGCACGAAAGAAATCTCTAGTTTTCAAGGATGATTTGATTTTTGGAACTTGCCTTCCGATGGGCATAAGGACGATATTGTTTCCTCTGTAAGTGTCTAATTTCATTTGTGCTAATGATTTCTGCTTGCTGTTTGTGGGCCAACTATCTATCTTACAGTGTCTATTTCATTCCAGCAACTATAATGCAGTCAATTTGTGTTATCTCTGCTATAGAGAAGCGATTACTGTGACTCAAGAAGTTGTGAAGACTGAAGACCATTCTAGCTAAGGGATGTGTTCTTAGTAAGGACGCAATAGCTAGGCTAAAGACTTGGATGAGTCTCACCAAGTTTCAGCTACTGTTACAAGTAAGGTTGCTGAGTTGACTCAAAGGATTGACCTTTGCTGTTGATCATAAGATATCTTCACAGGTGTTGAGGCCATTAAATCTGTGGATCAAAATTATCATGTCTCAGAATCAGCCAGGTAGCTACTCCAGTAACAGGAAGATCAGTTTCAGAGTGGCAAACATTGGTAAATTATACTCCTCCGGTCTTTAATATAAAACCTATTTAGAGATAGAATTAGCGGAGGGGCAGAAAGGGTGGCAACCTCTCCCGTCTGCTGAAATTTTCCTATACCTTTACTTATTGTATTTATAATATTATATTCCTATGAGTTTTAATATAAGAGCTAGTTGATTTTATTAAGTAGATTAAAAAAATTAAATAAATAAGTTAATTATGACTAAATTCAAACCATCAAGACAAATTTATATTATATATTTCTTAATTCTTAATTATATACTCCTTAATTCAACTAGCTCTCATATTAGTTATAATTAACTAATTTATTTGACTTCCTTAATCTATCTTAAAAAAGTCAACTAGCTCTTATATTAAGGATTTGAAAAGTAGTTTATTTATTCATTTGATAAAAAAATTGTTAAAAGTTCTCCCATCTAATCCCAAATTTTTAGTTCCGTCGTTAAATCTATTTAACTAATTTGATTATATTAAAGAATTTAATTAAGTTAGTTAAAATAATATATTTTTTAAAATATTTTAAATATCTTTATTAAATTATTTTCTCTCTCTTATTTGATTATTTTGAGAGAGTATCAATAGGGATAATTTTAAAAAAATTAATAAATATAATAAATAGATTTTATATTTAAAATTAAAATTAATTTTTTAATTAAATTATATATTAGAAACGGAAAGAGTAATTATTTTGTTGCGAAGTGGGGAGGCAAAAGAGAAGGTAAAGAGAGAGGAAAGAGATACAGAGATAATAAAGAGGAGGGAGAGAGAAATAAAGGGAGAAGAAACTAAACGAATAAAAATAATAAAAAATATAAGAGGGAAAATTCACAGAGGAAGTGTACAAAGTAAATAAGTTAAAACATTATTTATTGGCTTCAACCTAAAATTAAGAATTAAATAGTAGAACATCTTATAATCCTAAAATTAAATGTAAATATTCTGAAAGATAACAAATATCTTTAAAAATAACAATAAATAATATAATAAAAAATGGAAACATTAAAATAAAAAATGAAACAAAATACTCTTCTTATCTTTAATATATGATATAATTGAGGAGTTGATCTTAGTTCTAAATATAAAACATATTGTCTATATTTATTAATTTTTTCTCAAATTACCTCTATTGATACTCTCTCAACAATAATTAAGTAAGAGATGAGAAGAAGGGAAGTAGTTAAAGCTAAATATTCTCTAATAAAGCTAAATATCTAAAATCTCTAAAAACTCTAACTTGTTATGAATATTAGAATATAGATGTCTATCTCTATCTCCCTCTTCCTCTTCAAATTCTCTAAGTCATTATTCCTCCATTAATTACTAGACTCTTCATTACTCCTCCATTAATTACTAGACTCTTTATTATTCCCCCATTAATTACTAGACTTTTCATCTTCAACTTCTATGCTTATAAATAGGGCATGTCATTTGTGTTGTAAGGTTAAGGAGAAAGAATATAATATATACTTCTCTAATTTTCTTATCTCCATATTTTCTCTCTTTCTAATCTTATTACTAGTTTTATAACACGTTATCAGCACGACTGCTCTAGCCAACTGATATTATTATAAAATCTATCATTGGAAGGTGAGTTTCTATATTACTTTCATGTTAAATTGTAGTTTCATGTTTGATTATTTTCTACTTACTCAACCTTCTTAATCTAAATCTCAATTTAACTTTTATTACATTTTATGGAAGTATCATCATGTCGAATCTTACAAAACTTGAGTTTGTGGCTTTTGACATTACTGGAAAGAATTATCTATCCTGGATACTAGATGCAGAAATTCATCTAAATGCTATGGGTTTAGGAGACACTATCATAAAACCCACTTGTTCTTTGGAACAACATAAAAGAAAGGTATGACCACCAGAAAACTGTGATTCTTCCAAAAGCTCGTTATGACTGGATGCATTTACGTTTGTAAGATTTTAAATCAGTCAGTGAATATAATTCTGCACTATTTAGAATTAGTTCTCAACTGAAACTATGTGGAGAGAAAATTACTGATGATGACATGTTAGAAAGAACATTATCCACATTTTATACATCCAATGTGCTATTACAGCAACAATATTGTGAAAAAGGCTTCAAAAAGTATTCTGAACTGATTTCTTGCCTTTTGGTGGCTGAACAAAATAATGAGCTTCTAATGAAGAATCATGAATCCCGTCCAACTGGCTCTACTGCATTCCCAAAAGTGAATGTAGTAACAAATGAATCATCCCGTGGTCGGGGACATGGACGTGAACGTGGACGCGGCCGTGGCTATATACGAGGCCGTGGTCGTGGTCGTGATTCCCACTAGAGGTGGGCAAACAATGATGATAACCACAAAAAGGAAACTAGTGGGAATGATAATTATATTGAACATTTATGTCATCGTTGTGGTGGCAAAGGTCATTGGGCTCGTACTTATTGTACACCAAGATATTTGGTTGAATTATATCATGAATCGCTCAAAAAGAAAAATAAAAATAAAGGCAAAGAGCTAAAGATAGAAACAAATTTTGCTGGGGAAGAAAAGCGATTCTGATTATAGCAATATGGATGTAACTCATTTAGATGTTGCTGATTTTATGATTATGTGTGTTTTCTTTTTGCTATAATAACATTATTTTCTTTTATGATTATATTTGCTAATATATTTTTATTATAGTCTGAAACAACATTTAAGTCCGATGTCACCTTGGGGTTACTTTAAAAATTTAAACCAAGGATTGCGTATAGTGAAACCTTGGGTTGTTCTCTTTGAGGAGCTAAAAATAAAATTAAATTTCTAAGTAACTAAATGCAATGCAACTTAAATTAAAAAATGGGATTTGTTTTGGTTGACTAACAACTAAATGCAATGAATTAAAAATAAATTTAAATAAAATATTTTTAGAATTTTTAATTTAAAGACAGGAATAATGAATGATAATAAGTGAATGGAATGAAAATGCAAATAATTAACAATTATAAAAGCAATCCTCCAATTTAATAATGCAGACAATCATAGCTTCAACAGATATGGGAGTTATAAACAATGAATTAAGAATTATAATTAAGCTTTTAATCCAACAACCGAGCCACCTCAAATTGTCACAAAATATTTTCCAAATCCTAATTTATTAACTGCCACCAGAATAATAAACTAGGATTAAAGATGTTAAAATCCAATGCTTAATTATAACTCAATAATTCATAGAAATAGGATTAAAGCCAGCAAGAGATATAATGATCCAATAATTCAAGCCACCTTGAATTATCACAAAATATTCACAATAATTTCAATACCATGTCTAACCCAAATCAAAGTAAATGAAATTAAAGTTAATTAAAGAATAATATCAATTGCCAAACAATAATCCAGTTACATTAATCCTCAATAAATATAAATCATTATAAGTATTCTCAATAATTATAAAATTATCCTAAGACCTAGGAATCACAAAATAATTAATGGGTAAAAATTAAAGTAACTTAAACTTCCCTTTTAGATTCCAAACTCATGCCCTTACCATTGAATTAGAGAATTAGGAGCTTTAGCCACGCATGGTTGACACCATCACTGCCATCATCAAGATTTCATTGAAAAGCATGGTTAGTGACGAAGAGGTAACGGAGATCTGTGGCTGTCCCGTTTGCTGCTGTGTTGCCGTCACTGTGCTGGTTCTGTTGTTGCTCACTGTTCACGTGCTACACTGTCACTGCACTGTGAGGTTGCCGTCGACGAATACTGGATGACTGGAGGAGTGGATTATGGAAGAGTGCCTGAGATGATAGACTGTTTGCATGAGTGAGTGGCTGTCGTCTGCTTCTGTGAGAGAGGGAGATGACCGTGGTGGAGGAGTGACGGATGATGAAAGAGAACCGGGAAAGGCGACAACCGAGGGGGGTATGGTGACAATGATGGAAGGGTGATGACGGTGGACGGCTGGATGGCTAGAGGCTATGATGTTGTTGTTGGCAGAAAAAAGGGACTGTGGTGAGTGGTTGAAGTCGCCGCCTGGTGCTGCTGTCACTGGTTCAAGACTGCAGACCGTGGCTGGGAGATGGAAGGCGCTGGGACTGAGATGGAGTTGGAGTTGTGCCGCGAGAGAGGGAAGGTGAGGTCGAGTGGAGATGAAAGGCTGAGAGGTCTCGCGGCACTAATTGGTTTGGAAAGTGCTGAAGGGTGTCCGCGGCGTGCCCTGAATGTGCTGCATACATGGCTTTTTAAAACAAAACCTAATGGGCTAAATCACAAGGTTTGACCTAATGGGCCCTTCAATGTAATTTTTGAATTAGTGGTCCTTTGTTGTCGTTTGTAAATTTTGATTTCTTCTAAATTTCTGAAATATAAAATCATAATAATGTAATACATTTTATCCCAAAAATAATTGTTTAGGAGGAATAATAAAAATATGACAATTATACCCCTATTAAATACTAATTCATTATAAGATTCAATAGTTCAATTCATGCACAAATAATATAATTAAGAATCAAAATAATGACAAAAACTCATTAAAATGATATGAATAAATATATAAAAATATGGGTTTGTCATAGTCATATGTGTTATTTTCTTATATGTTGTTTTAGAAGTATAAAGATGATTAAGGGGTTTGGAAGAACTATATATTATTACCTGGAGGAACACAATTATACATTGATAGTGCATTTTATTCCTCCAAATCTAACAGGAATTTGTTGAGTTTCAAGAATATCCACAGAAATGGATACCTTATTGAAACAACAAATAGAGAAAACCAGGAATATCTTGTTATCACAGATATGATTTCTGGTGAAAAATGCACACTGGAAAAATTCCATGCTCTTTCCTTTGGAATGTACTACACATTTATTAGTATAATTGAAACATATGCTATTGTAAATCAGAAGTTTGCAAGTGAGAATAAATTTAATATTTGGCATGACCGGTTAGGTCATCTTGGGACAATAATGATGCGAAAAATAATTGAGAATTCATGTGGATATTCGTTGAGAAGAGAATCAATTCCACAATCGCATATTTTCTCATGTGCTGCATGTTCTGAAGGGGAACTAATTATTAGACCATCATCGATAAAAATAGAAAGTGAGTCTCTCACTTTTCTAAAACGTATACAGGGAGATATTTGTGGGCCGATTCACCCACCATGTGGACCATTTAGATATTTTATGATTCTAATTGATGCATTAACAAGATGGTCACATGTTTGCTTATTATCTTCTCGTAACCTGGCATTTGCGAGATTACTTACTCAACTAATTAGATTGAGAGCATACTTTTCAGATTATCCCGTTAAGAAAATACGTCTAGATAATGCCGGTGAATTTACTTCACAAGCTTTCAATGAGTATTGTATGTCTCTGGGAATCGATGTTGAACATTCCATAGCACATGTTCATACACAAAATGGTCTTGCAGAATCATTAATTAAACATTTGTAGTTAATTGCAAGACCATGCTTATGAAATCAAATCTCCCAATATCTACTTGGGGACATGCAATTTTACATGCAGCGATATTAATTCGTATCAGGCCAACTGGTTATCTTAAGGTCTCCTCTTTACAAATAGTTTTTGGTCAGGAACCAAATATTTCCCATCTAAGGACTTTTAGATGTGCGGTATATGTTCCGATTGCTCCACCACAACGCACAAAAATGAGTCCTCAAAGAAGGATGGGAATATATGTTGGATATGAATTTCCTTCTATAATAAAATATTTAGAGCCAACAACAGGAGATTTATTTACGGCTCGATTTGCTGATTGTCATTTTGACTAATCAAATTTTCCAACATTAGGGGAGAAAATAAACAGCTGGAAAATAAAGTTAGTTGGAATGAATTATCATTGTCTAATCTTGATCCTCGTACAAAATAATGTGAGCTAGAAGTTCAAAAGATAATTCATTTACAGAGTTTAGCCAATCAATTGCCAGACGCATTCACTGACCCCAAGAAAGTGACCAAGTTACATATTCTAGCTGCAAATGCTCCTATCAGAATTGATGTCCCTATTGGACAATCTACTGATGCAAATGGATCAAAAGCACGCTTGAAGTGTGGCAGGCCCATCGATTCCAAAGATAAAAATACTCGAAAAAGAAAAGGAACTATAAATATAGATGGCTAGGTCGAGGATATTCAACAAAATTTAGTGACTCCAGAAGAGTCCTTTGACAACACTAATGTCTCAATTTCAAGAGACATTCAGGTACCAGAAATATGTGAAAATAATGAGATCTCAATAAGTTATGTTGTCAATAGAATACGATGGAATCGAGATAAAGTCAATGTTGATGATATTTTTGCATATAATGTAGCGCTTGATGTAATAAATGATGATGAGGATTATGAATCAAGATCTATTAGCGAATACAAACAAAGAGATGATTTGTCAAAATGGAAAGACGCAATTGAGGCTGAATTAAAATTATTAGAAAAACGAAAAGTTTTTTGCCCTATGGTTCTTACACCTGAAGATGTAAAACCAGTTGGATATAAATAGGTTTTTGTGAGAAAACAAAATGAAAATTGTGAAGTAGTAAGATATAAAGCACGACTTGTTGCTCAAGGATTTATACAAAGACCTGGTATTGATTTTATAGAAACATACTCACCAGTGGTGGATGCAACTACTTTTCGATATCGTGCTGATAACGTGTTATAAAACTAGCAATAAGATTAGAAAGAGAGAAAAGATAGAGACAAGAAAATGAAAGAAGGATATATCAAAGAAAACAGGACAAAACATATTTCTCCAAAATTCTTTTTCACTCATGATCTTCAAAAGAATGGTTAGATTAATATCCAGCAAATCCGGTCTAAAGAAAATCTAGCAGATTTGTTCACCAAGTCACTTCCAGCAACAATATTTGAGAAGCTCGCACATAACATCGGACTTCGCAGATTCAGAGATATCAATTGATGTTGCAAAAAGGGGAGTTGATACACGTTGTACTTTTTTTCCCTTGTCTTAGGTTTTGTCCCACTTGGTTTTCCTAGCAAGATTTTTAATGAGGCAGTTCTGTAAGTATATCAATTAATTGTGTACTCTTTTTCTTTTACTAGGTTTTTATCCCACAGGGTTTTTCCTAGTTAAAATTTTTTAATGAGGCACATTATTAAAGAATGGACATCTAAGGGGGAGTGTTATGAATATTAGAATATAGATGTCCATCCCCATTTCCCTCTTCCTCTTCAAATTCCCTAGGTCATTAGTCCTCCATTAATTACTAGACTCTTCATTACTCCTCCATTAATTACTAGACTCTTTATTACTCCTCTATTAATTACTAAATTCTTCATTATTCCCCCATTAATTACTAGACTCTTCATCTTCAACTTCTATGCCTATAAATAGGGCATGCCATTTGTGTTGTAAGATTAAGAAGAAAGAATATAATATATAATTCTCTCATTTTCTTATCTCTATCTTTTCTCTCCTTCTAATTTTATTACTAATTTTATAATATAACTAACCATTATCTCATATTCCATCACCAGCTCAAGTTGTTACTGATTTTAGTCATTTAGATATTCCATCAGCAGCCTAAATGTTTAGGAGTGAAAACTGGCATAATTCAACATGCCATTCTGGTATCTATTTCAACTCTTCTAAATAACTTGTTACTGTAATAATAGTTCTTTTTTATGCTGTTGTAATTTGTAATATAAATAATATTTTCATCAATTTTAAATATAACAGTTAGACAGAGAGTCTATTTTAATTTTAAATATAAGATCCTAATTTATTTTATCTTTTAAAATTATATATTTTTTAAAATATCTCTATATAATTGTACATGTTAAGAGATTTTTATTAAGGGCTGTTAAAATAAAAAAATAATATTTTAAAAAATATAATAAATAATTAATTTAAAATTTTATATTAATTAGCGAAAAGTAAAAGATAGTAGTTCTTATCAAGGTACACTTTCATTAGAAAAAGCGTCAAATCAATATATCAATCTTTCAATATAAATAGTAAGATCTATCACGATTAATGCCCCTTTCTCTTCCCTGTTGTGCGTGACATATGGATAAACATGTCTGATTTGAATATTAAGGTTGGTTAGTTCTACTAGTGATTTCTGATGCTAAAAGTTGTATCCATTGTTCTTTTTCTTGTCATTTATTAAGTGTGCGTGACCAGAAACTATTGTTGGCTTCTGCAAATTTTATTCGGCATATTCACTCTACCTACCGATTTTTAGATCTCACTTTTGTGTAATGGATGATGGATAGCCTTTCTTGAAAGCTTATTGAGTTATGTGTTGGTAACTTCTCATTTAAGAAAAAAAAATTACTCTTATCTTAAATATAAAATTTATTTTATAATATAAATTATATTATAAATTACGTTTTATTTTTAATATTGATAGAATACTATTTATTGGTGTGCTGTGGCATAATCCTTGTGGATCACGTTTTATTCCTTTTTATTTTTTTGCCCTATGTGATCCTTTAATATGTATTTGGCTCAACTTGGGGGAGGAGAAGAAATGGATTTTAATAGAAGAAATGGGAGGGAAAGGAAAAGAATAAATTTTAATATTATTTCGTTTAGTTTGATAAAAATAGAGGGGTGGGGAGAAATCTTTTATACAAATAACCGGGAAATATAGAAAATATATTTTAAGGATATTATAAAAAATATTATGGATATAATGATAAAAATAATATAAAATTTTAATTTTCTCCAAATTTTATCAATTTTGGAGGGGAGAGTTAGGAAGGGAGGGGATGAAAAATCTTAAAAATTTTCTCTCCCCTCATAAAAATTTTGTGGTGCAAAATAAAAGAAAATAAGCAAAATGCCCCCTTTTCCTCCCTTCCTTTTAAATCCCTCATACTAGACACACCTTAGGAATTTTTTTAATGCTGTTCACTAGATTTTATGGCTATACAAATATTGATATGGCTGGGTATAATTGTTTTGCATACTAGTATAAATCATTTGTATTTGTATCCCAAATATAATATAATTTAGAGGATTTAGAGGCTTAAAAATGATTGTTTCTAATTTTATCTCAAGTGAATTTTTGATAGAAATAAAAAGAGAGAAGAGATGAGAGAGTGATTTATAAACGGAGAGAGATAATTTTAATAAGGACAAATCTAAAAATTTTATCAATTTAAGATATATTTAGTGGGTTAACTATAATTAATTAGTTTATGATAATTAATTGAAAGTAACTTATAATAAACGTAAAAGTGGTATGTTTTATTTTTTTTACTTAAGGAGAGAAGGAGAAGATAGTTATTTCTACATCATGTCCTTAATATAGAAGCTAATTGGATGTTGAATTTAGAGCTGGTAACATATTTTTTTTAATTAAAAAAAATATTGCAGAGCTCACCGCATTTCATCCCCTTTACTTTACTCTTTCTTATTCTCCTCTCTTCCACTCGCCTCTCGCTCTCACCTCATTTCATCAGACAGATCTCCTCTCCTTGGCATCCTCGCTAGTGTTGCCTGGCCCCATCACCCAAATCGCCTCGCCTGCATATTGCCCTCGCCTATTGTCGCTACTCGCCTTCACATTACCTCACCTCACGTTACCCTCGTTGCCTCATTGCTATCGCCTGCAATCCTGCAGATCACCGTCGCCCTCGCCTCGACGCCTTCCCGCCTGTTGTCGCCTCTCCTCGCTGTCAACGCCTGTCACCCCGGTTCACCTCGCCTGCCGTCTTCTGAGCCTGAAATCATCGTAGATCCCAAGTAAGTTTTAAGTATTTTTTGTAGATCACTTGCTGGGATTTAGTGTTTATATGTTTCTATTCTAAACCTGATTAGTTAATGTTAGAATTAGACACTTGTTGGGATTTAGTGTTTTTTTGTTTTTGTTCTGAACCTGATAAGTTAATGTTAGAATTAGACACTTGCTGGGATTTATATGTTTCGTAGATCACTTGCTGGGATTTAGTGTTTTTCTGTTTCTGTTCTAAACCTGATAAGTTAATATTAGAATTAGACACTTGCTGGGATTTAGTGTTTTTTCTGGTTTTCATAGATCACTTGCTGAAACAGACATATCTGATTTTTTTTGTTTCTTGTTCTTTTTGTGCCTGTTGTCACTTGAACATCAAGGGTTTATGTATTGTAATTGAATTTTCTTTTTCCACTTGTAATTTATAGTATAATTTGTAGAAAGTAAAGATGGATTCAGGCGACATTGTCATTGGGAGGAATAAAAGAAGGGATACTGATGATAATACCAATGCAACTAACGTGAAAAATCAATCTGCAAAAGCTAACCGCTCTGTTTCTATAAAAGATAATCCAAGTAAGAAAGCAAAGAAAACTACCTATGATGTTTGGAACTATTTCACTAAAATCGGTAAAGTAGAAGGCAAAAAAAAAGTGTAATGTAAAGGCTGTAAAAAATCATATATTGTGGGAGGTAAGGGTTATGGGACTTCACATTTTCATTGTCCTATAAATACTTGTACAGTAATCCCTAAATATAATGATGTTGGTGCCATGATGTTAGACCATGCAGGTAATGTGCTAGAAAACTTGATCAGAACAAAGTTCGAGATATGTTGGCTTATTGTATTATTAAACATGATGTTCCATATTCTTTTGTTGAGTGGGAGACATTTAGAGATTTTCACTCATATCTAAATCCTGACTATAGGCCCATTACTAAAAAAAACTGTTACAGTTGATGTTATGAATTTTCATCTTAGAGCAAAAGAGAACCTAAAAAATCAGTTAACGAAGAGTCCTAGTAGTGTATGTTTAACTGCTGATTGTTAGACTTCATTAGCTACTGTAGGATATCTTTGTTTGACTGTACACTTTATTGATGAGACATGGACTCTTAGTAGCAAGATACTAGCATTTGCTAGGATGAAGCTTGGTATTGAATTGTTAAATAAGGCACATGATATCATTACAGATTGGGGTATTCAAAATAAAATATTTTCTATTACTTTGGATAATGCTTCAGCAAACGATAGTATGCAAACTTTGCTGAAAGATAGGTTGAATTTATGTAATAGCTTAATATGGAATGGGGAACTTTTCCATGTGAGATGCTATGCCCACATCTTAAATCTCATAGTGCAAGAGGGTTTGACAGTAGCAAGTAGTGCTGTGCAAAAGAATCGGAATAGTATTACATATGTGAAGCACTCAGATTTGAGGTTGACGAACTTTAAGAAGTGTGTTTAACAAGTTGAAGGCATTGATAGTTCAGTGGGATTGAGGTTAGATGTCCCTACTAGATGGAATTCAACACACGCAATGCTTCAAAGTGCAATCAGATATCGCCGGGCTTTTGTAAACTTATCTTTGCATGATAGCAATTACAGACATTGCCCATCACCTGAAGAGTAAAGTGGACTAGAGCAGAAGTTATGTGTGCATTCTTGAAGCCATTTGCAGTTATTACAAATTTGATTTCTGGATCTTCTTATCCGACTGCTAACATGTATTTCATGCAAATATCCAAAATTGAGGCATTATTGAAACAACATGTGGAAAGTGATGATCTTTTGATTTAAGATATGACTGAGAGGATGCTTCAAAAATTTGACAAATATTGGGGTGATTGTAGTGTCATTCTTGCATTGGCAAATATTCTTAACCCACGAATGAAGTTTGATGTTGTAAAATTTTTTTAAGCAAAACTTAATCCTACAAATTATGAAGATAAGATTGAACACATAAGGAAAAAGTTATACTATGTTTTTTATGAATACAAAAGCATGGGATCATCTTCATCATCCTCTGTCTTTTTTGTTAGAGGTAAATCAAGCTCCAATGTTAATGTGTCCACAACAATGTCTTTCCCACAAAATATTGTTGAGTCCTCTATAGATGATGAGAACAACTACATGGATGCTTTTGAAGTAAGTTTGAGATATTTAATATTAGTACTTAATTTATATGATTGCTTTGCCATGTTATCAATATTAATATTAATATTAACAAAATATTGTTGAGTCCTCTATAGATGATGAGAACAACTACATGGATGCTTTTGAAGTAAGTTTGAGATATTTAATATTAGTACTTAATTTATATGATTGCTTTGCCATGTTATCGATATTAATATTTAATTTATATGATGCATCATTTGTTTGAAGCAAAAAAATAAAGATATTGCAGTATTCCAAAAGTCTGAACTAGATATTTATTTGGAAGAAGTAACATTAGATTGTTTATCAAATTTAATTTGTTAAATTATTGGATGACTAATGCGGCTCGATTTCCTTGTCTTTTAAAGATGGCCTGTGATATATTATATATTCCAATCAACAAAGTTGCAAGTGAATCAACTTTTAGTATTGGTTCATTAGTTTTCACAAAAGTACCATAGTTGTCTTTTTTCATAAAATGTTGAAGCTATTATTTGCACTCGCAATTGGATACTGGGTTATTCATGGGGTGATAATTTGATTTCCTTACTTATTTATCTTGTTCTTCTATATATAATTCAATCTTATTAACTATTTTTTTTTTAATTTTTTGTGTTGTGGCAGCGCAAATGTCCCCTTAGTGAATAGTCAGAACTCATAAAGGAAAAAAATGTATTTAATTTTTGTCCACAAAAATATTTTTATTTTATTTATTTCTATTATGCATGTCAAACGAATTTTATGACACACACAACACCCATATATTCGACAAGTATTAACAATGCAATAATTTTTTTGTCTTCCCTTTTGTAATATAAATCTGTACCGCCACACAGACACACACACACACACACACACACACACACATATATATATTCAACAAGACAAGCAATGTCCCATCAGTCAGAAAGAACAAAATATCTATTTAATTTAACATTGCTATAACAACTTTATTTCGAGGCTTGATTATGATGTTAGGTGTACTAGCACTATTTAGGTTTTTTATTGATTTTTTAATTTGCTCAAAAGAAAAAAAAGGTTTTTTCATAGATTGGAATTAACTTTGGCAATGAAAAAAAAATCAAAGGTCGAATATCCTAGATTCAATGGGGGCAAAAAAATAAATTATTACAAAAATTTCAAGACAATAATATAATCACTAAAATTTTTATAATAAATTTTGATATAAAAAATAAAAATATTTATATGTTTGTTAATAGCTTATTATGAGTTTTTTTTTTGTGATTAGATTTCATCTTTAAAATCTCAATTAGTAATTTTTTAAAAAAAAATTCAAGATTCCAGCAACATTTTACAGATAAATAAATAAATTCAAGTAACGTTTCCCCCCCAATAATAGCAAGAACATTAAAATGTAAGATCCAATAGTTTTATGAAGTGTTATGCATTAATCTTGTGAGAGAAGCAGCCGCACCATGTGCCTTATAATATATTAGTACTTGCTAATAATACTCTTCACAGATTTTAATCAAAAGCATTATTCCCTCTTAATTCAATTATTGATATAAATGTATTCAATTATTGATATAAATGTATGTTTAATAAAAAATATTTACATCAGAAACAATATAAATTCTAAAAAAGGATTAAAAAAATCCTAGATTTTGCTTTTAAGACCAATATACTACCTCCGGTCTTAATTATAAGAGCTAATTAGTTTTTTTTGGATATATTAATAAAGCTAAATAAATTAGTTAATTATGATTAAATTTAACCCATCAAGATGAATCTATATTATACACTTTTCAATCTACCTAAATTAACTAATTAGCTCTTATATTGTTACGATTAATTAATTTATTTTACTTCTTATATCTATCTAAAAAATCAATTATCTCTTATAATTAGGACTGAAAATAGTATTAAAAACTAAACCTAAATATAAGAGCTAGTTGATTAATTTTGATATATAAGAGTATATAATATGAATTTATCTTAGTTCGATTTAATTATAATGAACTACTACTCCAACCTTAAATATAAGACTTATTTAACTAATTTGATTAAATTAAAGAAATTAGTTAAGTTAGTTAATATGATATACTTTTTCTAAAATACTCTAATCATCTTCTATAATTCTTTCTCCCATCTCTTACTTGATTATTATGAAAGGGTATCAATAAGGATAATTTAGAGAAATATTGATAAATATGAAAAATATATCTTATATTTAGGATAAAGATTGACTTCCTAATTAGATCATATATTTAGGACCAGACAATTAATTTATTTAATCTATAAAAAATTAATTAGCTTTTATATTAAAAAATAAAAATAATTTAATTTAATTAAAATATAAAAAAATATTCCAAAACTCTTAGTGGACTGCTCAAATAATTGGTTCAAGAGTATGATTGGACGACACTATTGTGTTTTAATACTATGTTAAAAAGACGATCTAAGTTGCCTTTTAATTTGCCAACTATCCAAGTTACTTTTGATTTAATGGAAAAAGTAGAAAAATTCCTTTCATTTCAAATTCCATTTCAAGACGGTCGCCTCACAAAATTTATTGTTTAAGTCTCAAATAATTTGGGGATAATCATAACTCTTCATTAGTGATTCCAATTTAATGAAAGTAAGAAACATATTCTCATTCTCAAACATTAAAACCAAAAAGTATATTCAAAGGATACGTTATTTATTAGTTATAACTTATCCCTATTTAAAACTGCTTACGCACTCTGTTTCTAGGTGTCGGTGCACGTCATCCATCTCGCTTTCTTTGAGACCAAGTCGTATACTTGCATGCTTCAATATTACGATCGCAAACTTCCTTTTCCCAGATCCAACGCACATTATTTTGCCACGTGTCATCAACTTGCCGTCGTTTTCTTCCGCTTCTAGACTTCCTAGTTTAAAATTTTGAATTAAAAAAAAATGTTAACACAAAATTTAACTACTCAAATTTTAAATCATAAATAATAAGTTTTAATTTTTCTAAAAATATAGTCTAAATTTTTATTATTTAATTATAAAAATTAATATTTTAAATAAAAAAATTATTTTAGGAAGCAAAATTTATAATTTAAACTTTGAAAGGCTAGAAATAAATAAAGATAATTTTTTTAGTTGTCCACTCGGTTTTCCGAAATTTTATCCTAACTATATTTGGATCCGACTCGTGTCACGCACTTAGTTATAGTGGGTGAGTTTTTCAACAGAGATTTTTTATATACGCCAAAGTTTAAATTCGAAACCTTACTTAAATGATACTGAATTATTTATTATTCGGATCAACTTCCGTTGATAAATAAGGATGAACTTAAGGTATGTATTTAAGGAAAAAAAAAGCTTGGGCTTCCGCAGCTTGGCTGTATAGTATTCCTTATACAAGTGAAAAAATTCCGGTGCATGCGAATACAATATGCGATCAGCCAATGATGGGATGTTTAATACGAGTTTTTAATAAAAATAGGAGTGAAGTAAAAATAAAATTATACTAAAAATAAATTTTAAAAATTTATTTGATATGATATAAATGAGTATGTAATTGATATATATTTTTTATAATTTGAGTTTAAATAGTCTAAAATATTTTTTTATAATTTAATAAAAATTAAAATTGTTTAAAAATTTTATAATTAAAATAAAATAGTTTAAAAATTTTTATTTCTATTTTTTTATTTTTATTTTTTACCTACTATTTTTAAGAGTTGATATATATAATAAAAAATATATTTATATCTTATAAAAATATTAATATAAAAATTTATTTGATAAATAATCTGGTAAATTTTTTATAAATTTTTTGTGAACCTTAAAACTATGAATACATTTTTGTAAGAAAAAATGCGATCACACCATCATATTGCACATAGTAGGCCCCACATGCCTGGGTCACTGCCACGTAGACGAGGAGCATCACTTTCATACTGCGGCAATGTACCGAATCTGACGTTTCGTCGGACTCATCTTCGGCCCGCCTAAATTTGACCTTCGTTTCTTTCTTTCTTCTTCTGCGAGTCTTCGTCTGCATCTTCCCTGCAGCCTCTGATCTTCAAATTAAACGATTCGATTTGCGGGGATTTAGCTCTAGAATTTTCGTTGATGAATCTATGTTGATTTTTATAGGCATTGGGGAACACGAGTTTTTGCGATTTTAACTGAGTCACGTGCCGAGTCATGGATGGGAGGTCTGACACAGGGTCGATCCGGGTTCCGTACAAGAACCTCCGGAAGGCGGAACTGGAATTGGTTGGGGTAGATGATATACATAATGGGATCGACCTCAATTCTCCGAATTCTCACTCATCCGATTATGGGATTCCCAATGGATCTCCAAGTGACTCTCCTGCAGCTGCCACCGCCCCGCCTTCTGGTAGGAATATTAGCTTGATAACTCTCGTTCTTTGTTGCACGGTTGCCGGGGGTGTTCAATTCGGATGGGCGTTGCAACTTTCTCTCTTGACTCCGTATATTCAGGTTCCTGTCTTCTCATAGCGCGTTGGTGATTGGATTTGTTTCCATTGCAAATTTGATATATTGAAATTTGGAATGTCTATGTTAACGGAATGTTTTGGACTAGTGACCTTTTAGCTTTGTCTTTATAATGAAATGTGATCATTTCAATCTTGAGAGGTTGTGAATCATCATCTGGAGATCTATGTGGGATCAGGAGTTGTCAATCTCAGAGAACTTCAGACAAATATGATCAATAATTTCCATTACTTTAAGCGTGTTGGCTCATTCCCATTGAGAACAAAATAAAGGCTGCTTAATTGAAAGTTTAATTTGATACAGAAGGCAGTTTGGACTTCAACATAAATAGGCTTCATGCATAATAAATAAGGATTAGTTTTTTAAGAATTACAAAGCTAAACTTGTATTCTATGATTTGACCTGTTAAGTTTTTTAGAGACAAAAGTTGTCCGCTTGTATCCTACTGTCTTCATGAATATTAGTTTGATTGAGTCAGTTATTTTCCCCTTCCCTTACTGTTTTCATTGTTGGAGGGTGGCGGGACAAGTCTTGTGAACTCAATCCATCATTATGAGTCTTCTATGGTCAAATACTTAAACCACCTCTCAAGTATTATGCAACCACATGTTACTCCTTGGTTTTTGCAGTATTCATCAGTATTAGGATGAGATACTGGTAATGTCTGAGTGTAGTTGTTGCGACAAATGTAGTCTTACTTTCACTATATATGATGGAAATACTAGGATGAGTTAAAGATTTACATACCTAAAAAAAAGATATAAAAGAAAAAAAGAAGATTTATGTGAATTGTGTTTTCTTTTGTATTCAGCATAATCAGTCTCTACAAGTAACTAACCTGGTTTTGGTTATTCTGTGAGGTAACCTTCTACTGTGTTTGTCTATTCCTGGCTAATCCTTTTGGAATTACCAACTTCTTCTCTGCTTCTGGAATATAAGTATTTTAGTTATTCACTTTGCCATGTTAGTCTATGTGTGTAAACTATCATAAGCAGAGCTGCTGTACCATATTTAGATACACCATGTGAAGAGCTATTTTCTTTGTTGAGTCTTGTTTTTAAAAGTATTGTTGGACATGATAACTCATAAGTTTGGGTTTCAAATTATTTATAATTATGCTGCTACATCTTTCTGATTAATTTTAAACTCTATTGTGGATTGGTGCAGACGCTGGGGATAGGACATGCGTTTTCTTCATTTATTTGGCTATGTGGCCCTATTACCGGCCTTGTGGTAGGTTATAGATCAGATTGTGGCTTTTTTAATCAGCTTATGTCATTTTATTTAAATCATTTTTATGTTTACCAGGTAACACCACTAAATATATGTATTAAGCAGATTGCTTGTATTTTGGTTTCAATTTTAGCTTATCATGCTGCTGATATACACATCATTCTCTCTCTCTCTCTCTCTCTCTCTCTCACACACACACACGCGCCCGCGCGCGCACACACACTATATGTATAAATTTATACACACACACACCAACAGAAGAATATTCCCTTAATGTCCTCCCAAAACTTGTTTCAGCCAAACCAAAAGATGCAAGTTATATAAAAGAACACCCCTGAGAAATGAACTTCTTGAAATCTTACTTTCTATTTCTTCAATAAAATATGTACAAGCCCATAATTTTTCATTTTCATGTCATTTAAATCATATTAATTAATAAATTATATTAACTATTTTGTTTGTTGATAGATTTAAACTTTATCTTCTATTCCATTTCCGTTGTTAGTTTGATTTTGTTTAGTGTGCGGTATGTGACGACTCAGAAGTCCCACATCGGATAGGTAAGGGGTGGGTCCTGGCTATATAAGTGTGGCGCTGCACACCCTGTACAACCGGTTTTATGGGGAGAGGGTAATGGCCACGTGACAAGTGGTATCAGAGCCGACCCGGACTCCGACTCCGATGTCTCGCCAAGCGCCCTCGGGGTGCGGGGTAGGCAGGGGGCCCCACTGTGACGAGGGCGTCACAGGATTGGGTGGGGGAGAGTGTGACGACTCAGAAGTCCCACATCGGATAGGTAAGGGGTGGGTCCTGGCTATATAAGTGTGGCGCTGCACACCCTGTACAACCGGTTTTATGGGGAGAGGGTAATGGCCACGTGACAGGTAGCTCACTAATTTAAATTCTGAAGTTTTGTTTGTGGAATATAGATGCCATGGTCCAACGTCCAAATTAGTTTAGGCTTGTTTACCATTATTGCATATTATTTGTTAGTTTTAAATTTGCTTGTTTACCATTATTGCATATTATTTGTTAGTTTTAAATTTGTGAGTTCTTTCTTGACTTTCCTTGTTATAGGTTCAACCCTGTGTTGGTATTTGGAGTGACAAGTGCACTTCAAAGTATGGCAGAAGACGCCCATTCATTCTTGTTGGATCTCTTATGATCTCAGTTGCTGTAAGAATTCATGACTCTGATCCTCAATAGTTAACATGTCTTTTTGCACTTCATTGTTTATGAGAAAAATCAATTATTTTTCTGTAGGTGCTATTAATAGGGTTTTCTGCAGACATTGGATATGTGTTAGGGGACACAAGTGAGAGTTGCCGGTATTTTTAGCTTCTCTTTTTTATTATTTTTTGTTTGAAAAAAAATGTACATACACTGATGCAAATATCAAAGAATTTAATCTATAAATTACAGAACGTATAAAGGGACCCGAACAAGGGCTGCTGTGGTATTTATTCTCGGGTTCTGGATGCTGGACCTTGCCAACAATACTGTGCAGGTAACCATGTTAAATAAATTGTGTTTTCCTTTTCTTTATATGGATGTTGTCAAGTGGGTGTAAACTAAGCCTCTTTCTGTCCCCTACCTTTAAATTTTAATCTTTAGGGACCTGCTCGTGCACTTTTGGCTGATCTGTCAGGTAATGCTTGCTAATTTTCCCTTCTCTTATATGTAAAAAGTTAATAAAAAAACTTATCTATTTGTTTTGGTTCTTGTCAGTTATGTTGGGGCATCTTATTTTCACCTTTTATCAGTATTCAATAAAATATATACTTATTTCTTTCACAAATATTATATATTGCTTTTACTTTCATTTAGGTCCCGATCAACGCAATGTAGCAAATGCTATATTTTGCTCATGGATGGCAGCTGGAAATATTCTAGGATTTTCTGCTGGTGCTAGTGGAAAGTGGAACAAGTGAGACTTTGTGGATGTGTTTTACATTTTCTTAATATATATATATGTACATTATGTGTGAAATCGTTTGCTTAGATTTATTACATTCATCGATTTTTAAGCAGCCTTGTTTTTTGAACATTTTCTGATTTTATTGGTTGTATAATTATTTTGCAAAATGATTGTGGAAGAATGTACTCTCGGATTGACATGAACGGTGTGAAGAAACTAGCATGCAATAAATTTTCAGGGATTGACATAAATGGATGCATGTAATAAATTCAAATTTGCAGGGATTGAAGATCTTTATTGTTCTTCTGTCCGAGCCATGAATGCCAGTAAATGTGAATTTAATCTTGTGAAATGATATATGCTTAGTGACATAGTGGGATTGAAATTATAGTGTATTTTGTGCGTATGGCTATTGAAGTGCTTTTTACATTTCCTGCTGGTTATTAATTTGTATATCTTTACCCAACCAGATGGTTTCCTTTCCTGATGAGTAGAGCTTGCTGTGAAGCCTGTGGCAACCTTAAGGCAGCATTTCTTGTAGCTGTGGTGGGTTTCTACTTAGAAGCGTCTTCATTGCACCTTTTTGTAGTTGTTACAAGTCATAGACTTGAATTATCCTATATTTGTTGGATAGTAACTGACAATCCACATACTATTCTGTCTAGTTATGTTGTTCCTCTATTTACTATTTGGTAACTTGTTTTTTCTTGTGGCTACATCATCTAGACCTGCATTGCTCTTTATTGGCCAGCAGATTTATCAAGTTCTTTTTCCCCAAGTATAGTACTCTTCCAATCCTTAATATAGGACCTAATTTGAGAATTGATCTTGTTTCTAAAATATAAGATATATTTCCTATATTTATTAACTTTTTCCCAAATTATACCTCTTGGTATTCTCTCAACGATAATCAAGTAAGAGGGGGAGGGAGGATGTTAAGGAAGATGATTAGGGTGTTTTAGAGAAAGCATGTCATATTAATTAACTAACTTCTTTAATCTAATCAAATTAGTTAAATAGGTCCTATATTAAGGATCAGAGGAGTACTTTTTTTTCATAAGGTTTTCCCAAGCATAGTACTAAACATGACTCTTGGTTGATATATCATTTCATTATCTGCAGGTTTTCCTGACGTTTTGCACGCTTATTACCTTGTATTTTGCTAATGAGGTTCCTCTTACTGCGAGTCCACATTGTCACATATCAGATTCAGCTCCATTGTTGGATGATCAGCAACAAATTGGCTTTGAATTTTCCAAATCTAAGCCTGCTATACCTGTTATGGATGATATAAATTGCAAGACTACTGAGGATCACTTTGAGAGGAATGTAAATATTAAGAACGAGAACTTGAGAGCTGGAGAACATGATGAAAATATCATGGATGGACCTGGAGCAGTGTTGGTGAATTTCTTGACCAGTATAAGGCATTTGCCACCTGCAATGCATTCAGTGCTATTAGTCATGGCTCTCACTTGGGTATGCAGAATTGTGCTTATTTGCAAAGCATTCTTATAACATCATGCTTTTTTGCTTGTTCTCAAATTAATTGTCGGCTGATTCTTCCGGCTGAGATCCTCCTTATTTTAATTAAAATGACATTTCTCCTGCAGATGTCATGGTTCCCCTTCTTTTTGTTTGATACAGACTGGATGGGAAGAGAAGTTTTCCATGGGGATCCTAAGGGGAACCCCTCCGAAGTAGACTTTTATGATCAAGGTGTTAGAGAAGGTGCATTTGGTTTGCTATTGAATTCTGTAAGAACTCTAGATTGAACAGCTTAGTTTTGAGTTTTAAAGAAAAATGTTATAAGTACTTTATCGAGGATATACAAAGATGATTTATTTTCTTCCTTTTACTTTTGAATTTTCTTTTTTGCCCCTTTCAAATAATTATTAAGCTTGAAGTTAACGATGTTATAGGTTGTGCTTGGAATCAGCTCTTTCTTAATTGAACCGATGTGTAAGTGGATGGGTGCAAGACTAGTATGGGCAATGAGCAATTTTGTTGTCTTTGCTTGCATGGCTGGTACTGCTATAATTAGTCTGATTTCCATCCGAGACTATTCTCAAGGGATAGAACATGTACTTGGAGCAAATGAAACTATCAAGAATGTTTCCTTGGTTGTGTTTATTCTTCTTGGGTTTCCTCTTGCAGTAAGTACAGGGGGTTTCTGTTTTGCCATTTTCAGTTCCATTGTTTATAAAGTCTATGACAGCATAAATTGTCTTTTTGTGGCAGATCACCTATAGTGTTCCTTTTGCTGTCACAGCAGAATTGACTGCTAATTCAGGGGGTGGCCAAGGTTAGTAGTGATTGTAGATATCTCCGAATCCATATACTGCATTCGTTTTTATCTGTCAAAATTTTTGTTCTAAACAATCTGCGTGACTGTGCAGGGTTGGCTATAGGAGTTCTAAATCTTGCTATTGTTTTTCCACAGGTAATTTAATTGATTATTGTCTGTCAAAATTTGTTGCCTGTTAGTCTTCCATTTTTGGGGAACAAATGCTTTTGAAGTTGCAATAGTATCTTTTTAATTCGTCTTTCATGAGCTTTATTGGGTATATCCTATTGTGTGTTTCTGTTGCAATGCTGACTATTTGCAAATCAGTCTTTCGTCCTGTTCTATGCCATTAACATCTTTTCCTTATAAAGGCATGGAGCTCATACCTAACATATTTGTTTAAATTAACAATTTTGGATGTGTATGGAAAGTAGAAAACAAGATTGCGGTAGGAGTAGGGAAAGAAAACTGGGGTTTAATTATCTGAATTTCATGTTTTATTTTTATTATTTAATTAATATTTAGTTATTTTGTATTAGTTTTTGATGAAAAGTCATGATTATGATGGAAAGTTTCTATCTTTTTTATACAAGAATGGTCATATCTTGTTATAACAAGCTAACTACATCGTTTCACATGATAAGTGCTTGAATATTAAAAGTGAATTCCTTTGGGCCAAAAGGGACCTAATAGAATTTTCCTTCTATATTTTAAACACTTCCTTTCACGTGCGAATTAAGGTTCGAATCCCCACTAGGAGAGGTATCTACATTTAGTGCCTGATAGTACCTTGAATATGATTGTTTCTAATAGGAGGATACCTATATTTAGCAAAAAATAAATACTTCCTTTCCCTCTTACTTCGTACTGGTTTGATATTCAAATTACTTTATATCTGTAATATCTGCATGCAGTTTGCAGCGATGCGGCTAGTCAATCGATGTTTATATCTTTGTATGCAATAGTTGACCATTGTTTATTTAACATCCCTCACTAGTGGCGTCAAGATAAATTGTACGCGATTTCTTGTTCCTGATATGACATTGTTCATATTTGTAGATGATTATATCCCTTGGTGCCGGTCCATGGGATGCTCTCTTCGGTGGAGGCAACTTACCTGCCTTTGTTTTGGCTTCCGCTTGTGCTCTTGCCGGTGGGGTAATCGCAACTCTTAAACTTCCAAATCTTTCTAATAGTTCTTTCCAGTCATCAGGATTACATTTCGGCTAACGGTTGGGAGATCTAACCCTATGACACGTTAAACTTCACACGGTGGTCAGCAATTAGATGAACATGTGAAGCATAGAGAGCAGGTGCGGTGATGATGTGTATGATCGTTCATTATCGAGAGAATTCTGCATCTCACATTCAAATTCATTCATTTTTTCCCTCCCACTTCATTGTGGGGTGCCTGTATTTTGTATGTATTATTGTAAACTGACAGCATAATTGGAAGTTATAGGGGCATATAAATGATAAATTTTGTAGTCAGTTCTGTTCATTGCAAGAGTCATTATAAATATTGTTTTCCTTGTTATTGAGATATAATATAGTGTATGTTGCGATCCTAAATTCGGTTTTATTCATCCCCCGTTTTGTCCTGGAATTAACCAGTTTTGTAGGTTTAGAACATAGAAACTTTATTCTTAGGATGTGAAGCAAATATTCTTGGAGTTAATATATGGGAATTGCAGTGCATCGCAACTAATGGGCTCTTGACAAATGGTGGGTCAGGCAATGAAACAGAATGCAGTAGTGGAACGAAATTGGGAAAGATAAACTGCAATCGCAAGTTGTTGGATTGAATTTAATGATTTAGATTTGAATAGTTCTAAAAAAGTAAAGGTTAATATGTACGGTTAAAATTTGATTTGAAGGATTTATAACTGCAGTAGAGACGCAATAGAGAAAGAGATCATGAAAGGAACTCGAGTCTCTAAAGGCCAATGTATCAAAAATATTTAGTTCGAAAGCTTTAAAATGTACACACACACACGTGTCTGTAAATTAGTGTCAAAGTGTATTTTTTATCTGAAAATATTTTCACAATTTTTTTTATTAAACATAAATATCCTCTAAATAGAAATAATTATATTTGTGGCATTGCCGGTTATTAAATGAGGTAACTTTTTTTAGTAGACATTCGAATCTTACTTTATTATAGTATAAGAGGCTAATATTTTTTGCTAAACATAACCCTTTTAGTTAGCAGAGCTATGGGCACCTCAAAGAAACTGTGGAGTAATGTAACACGTGATCTTTCAAAGCTGGTACAATATTGCTTCCTTGTTTTTGCAGCCAATATTGGGTCAAAAAGATCTCATAACCCGCACTAACATTTAATATTGACTATTATTGTTAGAAGGTTGAATTAATTAGGTGATTAGTGTTAATCACTTGTGCCTAGATAACCCTAGAATTCTATATAAAGGAATCTAGTTCATAGTTGAAGGTGTGAGATAGTGAGATCTTCACAATAGTGAGAGAGAATAATTTGAGTCTCTCTCCACAAAATCTCATAGGGTTATGGGATTAGTTAATTACCCTTGTGTAAAGGTAGATCAATTGTGAATCTTGTAATGAGCATGTTGCTCTATAGTTAATGAAGATGATGATATTCTTCTCTAATTAATATTATTAACATGGTATCAAAGCCTATGCATCTTTGGGCCAGCCCTTCTCGTTGAGGTTCATATGGAGATTAAAGATCGCAGCAAGAAGTTTGGCCGTAAAACGAGTTGGCAAATTCTGTAAGAGCAACTCAGCAAGTTCCTTCACTGATAATCACAGCTACTCCGCTAAAACCATCAAGATCGCAGCAAGAAGTTTGACTGCAAAGCGACTTGGCAAGTTTTGTGAGCGATAACCACAACAACCTTCCTAGATCAATCACAATCCTCAAATTCTTAGTAATCTTTATTCCATCACGTCAACCACAACTTCTTTTTCCTCAATCCTCTCTTCTTCTTCCTCGTTCATCACCATCAGTATTTGAATTCGTCTCCAAGATTCATCATCAATTTTCTCGGGAAAATGAAGGAAACTCGAGGAAACCCTCTCCACCTCAAGTCTGTCAACCACATCTCCCTCGTCTGCAAATTCGTCGAAGAATCTATTGATTTCTATCAGAACTTTCTTGGATTTTTCCCATCAGGAGGCCCGGTTCTTTTGATTTCGATGGCCCCTGGCTGTTTGGCTATGGAATTGGAATTCATTTACTGCAGGCAGAGGACCCAGAGAATCTGCCCAAGAAGACAGAAATCAATCCAAAGGATAATCGCATATCGTTTCAGTGCGAAAGCATGGGAGCTGTGGAGAAGAAGCTGAAGGAGATGGAGATCCATTACGTGAGGTCCATGGTAGAGGAAGGTGGGATCAAAGTATATCAGCTGTTCTTCCACGACCCAGATGGATTCATGATCGAGATATGCAATTGTGATAGCCTTCCTGTGATCCCCATAGCTGGTGAGATGGTAAGATCTTGCTCGCACGTGAACCTGATACAGCAGCAGTAGAAGATTCAGATAGTCCCACAATTGTGAGAGAGCCCAGTCAGAATTCAATTTCTTAGATACATTGTTTGCACCGTCACATAATGCTAAAGAAAGTCAATAATAATGACCAATTCTTGCATGCTTTAGGGGACATACATGGGTCCTACACGAACTGATATTTTTATATTACGTGACTTTGCAATTAATGTATCCAAGAAAGGTTCAGCTGCTTTTAGGGGAAGACAGGCAGGAGTTTAGGTTATGGATCCTGAAGAGGCTGCTCAATCAGATGCTGAGGTTGCCACCATAACCGCTGAAGTGCTATGGGGTTCTTCACCCTGAAACTAGGTTCCAACATATAGAGGTCAGTTTCTTCATCAACTCGGCTCAAAGTGTTCATTGATCCCACAATTATGGCACCCCACGAAGTGTTCGATTGTGTTGATGAGGAGAATATTGATTAAGTGTCCTAAGTGCATGTTGCTGATTGCTGAGAACCTGCGGTGTACAGAACAATTTAATTTGTTTCTAACTTGGATAGATTTGGACTAAGTTCATATGCAAGGGTTTAAGAGGCCAAGATCTCAAGTTTATAGCTCTGACAGGTCAAAGAGTGAAATGGACTTTAGAGACCATTGTTATCAACAAAGTTGCAGTTGCTGCTTCAGTATTAATTGAAGAGAGTTTTTGAAAAAAATTTCATATTGTATTTTGTAAAATAAAAGTGGTTTGATTTAATTCACCTTACTCCTTTGTGTGTTGTGTTAGCAAGTTGAACACTTAAAGTTAAAGGGTGTCAATTTGATTGGGGGTGTTAGAAGGTTGAATTAATTAAGTGATTAGTGTTAATTACTTGTGCCTAGATAACCCTAGAATTCTATATAAAGGGATCTAGTCCATAGTTGAAGGTGTGGGATAATGAAATCCTCACCATAGTGAGAGAGAGGATAACTTGGGTCTCTCTCCACAAAATCTCATAGGGTTATGGGATTAGTTAATCACCCTTGTGTAAAGGTAGATCAATTGTGAATCTTGTAATGAGCATATTGCTCTATGGTTAATGAAGATGATGATATTCTTCTCTAATTAATATTGTTAACAATTATTGTACCCAAAAAAATATTGACTATTAAGAAACAATATTGCACCGAGTTTGATAAATTATATGCTACATTATCTCTTAATTTTCTTTATATTGCCAATAGCTCATTTAGGAATTCTTTTGAGGCAAAATTGCAGTTTTTAAATAGTATAAAAACATTAACAAACCGCGTTATTTCCAGAATTATATGTCATATGATACGTTTCTTAGGTTTTGTGCAATATACATGATCTAATATTAGTAATTATTTTGAAACATTGAATTTACTATCAAGGTTTAAAAACCATTAGGATTAGATTTTAATGAAGTTATAGTTTTAAGTTAGGGAAAATCCCTCAAAAAACTTTGAAGATTAGTAAATCTTAAATTGAGACTCTAAATATTATAATTTTTAAATATGTCAGAACCTAAATTACAATTTTAAAGTTCAAAGGAAAATGATTAAGATATCCCTAAACATTAAATAAAGTTGAATTCTTTTTAATAAAATAAGAAATATTTTAGTCATTTGATTCTAAACTTTAAAATTTTAATTTGAATCCTGACACTTATCTAACATTTATAGTTTTTACCGTCTCAATTTAAGATTTACTAATCTCTAAAAAAAAATTCAGGAATTTTTTTCTCAAGTTATTTTCTTAAAGTTAAATAGTAACTGATATTTTTCCCTATAAAATTTGTTATAAAATATAATCATTGAGGAAGAAAAGAAAATCCAGCTAATGATGGGGCCTGAAATCTCTCTTCATGAGTTTCCTTTGACCTTGTACATTGAATATTGCTGTAAAAGGAAGGAGCCTAAAAAGAGGATCTTGTGCTATTTACCAGAACCACAGGCCAAGAAATTCCAGCTGTAATGGCTGTCTTTTAGGCCTACACATTTTGTATCTAACTGCTCCATCATCATTCATGCTTATATCTATGTATGTTGTGCTAGATTTTACGGGCAAAAAGAGAAAATCTCTCTTTTATTGCCTAATATTGAAGTCCATTCCAATTTTAAACTTATCCCTTATATATGGTGTTATTAATAATTGACTAGTCAGATTCGTGAGAATATAGGATCATAATTATGAGAATCTTGATATTTTCAAATAATTATTGTAGTTGCATATTTATGACTCAAATACGAGATCACTGATTAAGCTAAAATGACTTACATTCAGTTGACCTAAGTATTTGGTGGCAAACCCATTTCAATTTCAATGTGTTTTTTGTTTTCATTTTTTACAAAGATAATTTGAAATTATACATTTTAGTTCATGTTGGAAATTAAAGCTTGATAGCAAACTTAAACGGCATGTGGCATTTATGCAGGTGTGTCATGTTGCTTAGTTTCAGTTAATCTATCTATTTTTAAACGGTTCACATGTCATTCCATGTGTTTCTCCATTTCCCCCCTCTTGAGCCCCTTTCATTTATCCTTGGTCTTATCAACAAATTTTTTAAGTATTTGGATTTTAAGAGATCATTAAAATTAGGAAAAAGTAATTTATAAGTCCTTATAATTTTACATTATTTTTAAGATAAAATTCTAAACAAAAAATACTACTTGAATTTTAAAATTCTAAATCAGTTTATTTATTATATTTTATAAACTATTGATTACTCTTATAAAGCAAATAACAACACATTTTTATAGTAATTCTTGATTTAAAATTTTAAAATTCAAATGATATTTTTTGAGATTTTTTCTATTTTTAATTGGGTTCATGTAGTTTTTTAATATATAGTTTCCTTAATTATAAAAATCAGTTTCTATACTCATAATCTGTTAATTAAAAACGATGTGGATATTGACTAAGCGACATGTAAGTTATCACAAAATATAAAGTTGAAAAGAATTTTTTTAAAATAAAATGATGAAATAAAATTTATTTATTGTCAAAATAAAAAAATTATTATAATTATAATGGTGTACTTATATTTATTATCACCTCATGTCTTTCTCCATTTCGGTATCCCCCTTTTGCCCTTTTATTTTTCCTTTTTTTTATCAATAAAATTTTAAGTAATTCGGATTATAATTAAAATTAAGGTCAATATAATTTTTGTTCACTTAAATTTGATCTCATTTTAATTTTGGTCCCTCAAATTTTAAATTATAAATTTTGATCCATCAAAAAGTAAAATGGTCTAAATTTTTATTAGATTATAGGGATCAATACTTTAGATAAGAAGAAACTTGAGGAACTACAATCTAATAATTTAAAATTTAAAAGATTAAAACTAAAATGAAGGCAAATTTAAAGACCAAAAAATTATATTACCAATAGAAGTTAGGATTAACGGAATGAACTACTCTATGATATGAATTGGATTCTTTTCAACAAGAGGATATTTGTGATACATAAAAAAAAAAAGAAGATAAGTCTCATTACTTAAAAAAAGAAAGCACTTGCAAGCAACAGTAGGAATTTTTTGTGTGAAATATACGTATCGAATCCTTACTTTTGTTTCTCTTTTACTATGATTTTCAGTAAAGTGTAGACTGTTCATTAACAATATGAACAGTGCATATATATATTCTTTGACTCATGCATTGATATTGAAATCATCTTCAAGACTGAAAGATTAAAAAAAAACAATTTAAAATTAAATTGACAAAAAAGAATGCATCAGTTGATTCTAACTACTAACAAGTAACAACTATGTTAAGAAAGGTGTCTTACTTTTATATTGACCAGAAATAGAAAATCACTTTCAAGGTGTTGTCCATTTGGATATGTCCTCCGCAATGGACGGTTCCGATGGCCCATTTGGACTACCTGCCCAATATATATATATATATATATATATATATATATATATATATATATATATTCTTTTGTCAATAATTTATAAAGAGTTAATTTTAATTCTAAATATAAGATATACTTTTTTTATTTAATAATTTTTTCTCAAATTATCCTTATTGACACTCTTTTAATAATAATTAAATAAAGGAGGAGGGAGTTAAAGACGATGATTAATATATTTTAGAAAATACATGTCATATTAATTAACTTTATTAATCTAATTAAATTTATTAAATATATCATATATTAAAGATTGGAAGAATATATGAGTTTATACAATGTTAATAGTTTACCCTTATTTTATTTTTAGTCTCTCAAATTTCTTTCAATTACAAATGCTAGTGTTTACATTTTAATAAATGGAAAACCATATTAGACGTTTCTATATTTTATTTAAATTTTTAATTTGATATTTGTATTTTTTTAGTTTAATTAAATCTTTTAATTTTATTATATTAAAGCGAAGAATCTTATAATTTTATTCTGTTAACATCATTAGTCCTATAATAAAATAAAATTAAACATTTAATTAATAGAGAAAAATATATTAGTATTAAATTAAAAATTTAGTAAAAATATATATGCCTTTAGTATGGTTTTTCCTTTAATAAAAACTTAGAGTATTTTACTCTTTAATAGATTAAAATTTACTGTTTAAAGCGAGAAAAACCAAAATCAATACAAATTATAAGGTGGAATATATATATATATATATATATGAACAATCTCAAATTTCAGCTTCGATTATCAACTTATGTGACTGAAATTTACCATTTTTTCTTAGGCTGACTCTTTTTTTTCATGTATATTTTAATTTTTTTAATTATAATAAATAAGATAATATTTAGTGTATTGCATATGAAAATTAGAAGCAAATTTATTTCAATAAACGAAAATTCCAAAGATGATCTTTTGAAATATTAATATTAAATAGTGTATATATCCACTTTTAAAGTGAAAAACATTAGTGGACTAAATTGTGGTTGAGAAATCACCATCACTGCTGCAAGTCTTCTCAAAAGGGAAATCCCAAAAATTTAGAAAATTAAATATTTGAAAATAAAGAATAGAAACAAAAGGAACCATTCTCTAGAAAGGTGGAGGCGCCAAGCGAGGATAGCACAAAGGGATTAAGTAGGCTGAACAATGCAGAATCATATGAACATGTGGCTGAGAAGATTCTTAGTTATATAAATTTTTAAGCATAAACAGTTTAATTATTTTTCAAATTTCATGTACTTTTCTTCTTCTTGTTCTTCTTTTCATTTTTTCAGATATTTTATTAGGGTATATATCTCTTTTTGTTTTTTAATTGTTATCTATATATTTTAACAAGATTTAATGGGAAAACGTGTAACATTATTAAAAAAAAATTAAATTATCATATCTTATATGTGTGGCATAAGGAAAATATGAAGAATCCCTAATATTTTCACTAAAAATTAAAAAATAAAATAAAACAGGCATTTCCATTTTTTTTAAATAAAAAAATAAAGGGAAAGGATCAGAGATCTGCCCAATAGCAACAGAATACGGATTCAATGCCTCGCGTAGATATATGCGGCTGATATGAGAAGTAATCTATTGCCCATTTGTTTAAATCACATAGGGTCGTAACCAAAAAAAAAAAAAAAAAAAAGCACATAGGGTCATCTGGATTTTTGGACGGTTGATATTGCTCCGCACACGGCATCCACCAGATTGTTGCATGCACATTTTTGGGCCATGGCAATAGGAGCCACTTTTCTATATTATAAAAGTTAATTAATTTTTTTAATAAATTTAAAAAATTAAATAAGTTAGTTATAACTAATATAAAAATTAATTGATTAATTTAAATAGATTGAAGATTATATAATATAAATTTATCGGTGAGAGATTAAATTTAATCATAATTAACTTATTTACTTAATTTTTTATATCTATCTAAAATAATTAACTATCATTTATAATTAAAGTTAAAAGAAATAATATATAAAACTGTATTTTTGTGTGGGACATATATCCCATGTCCCATTATCACCAATACTCAAATTAGTGGGTCGCTTTGTCCCTTTCCTTTTAAAGACTCTTAATTATTGTCATTATGGATTTAAGGATTTAATTTGAGTTTCCCATGTTTTTAGGAAGTTAGTTATTAGTCCAAAAAAGTTATATGCTACGTAAATATAAGATTTAATTGACTGACTTGTTTTTTGATGGAAGATAAAATAAGCTACTGAGTTGCAGTTGTATAGTGAGGGCACTATAGAGGGGTTTAATTTATTTTATCTCTTAAATTTATACTTTTTAATTCTTACTATTGATTATATATATTAAATAATTTTTTATTAAAGAAATATTTTTCTATACAAATAATTATAAAAGGTACTATTTTACAAAATTAACAAATATTTTTTTATAAAATAACTAATTTAATTAATTTAACTAATTTTTTTAATTTCTATAAATTATTCTCCCTCATAAACTTAGGCTCAGATAGAGTATTAATTAATAACAGTGGGAAATGTGTGATAAAAGAATTAATAATAACCTTTAAACAAAATCTCAAATTCAAGTTTTGTGAATAAAATGAAATCATATTGAAAAAGTTATTATTTTGGGAAAATCTTTTAAAAAATACCTTCTCAATTTCTAAATTCTAAAATAGTCATACCAATTTTTAAAATCCCAAATTCATACTTATGCTTAAATAGGGATTTTAAAATTTGGTTAATTTTAAATTTTGCCCATTTGAGAGATTTACTAGTTTTGTAATAAAATTTACTACACCTTATATTAAATATTTACCATATAAATAATACAATTGACAACCACATTTTTTAGATCTCAAACATGTTAAAATAAATAAATCCTTTTAGGAGATTTATTACTTTTTAATAAAATTTATAATATTTCATTAGATATTTATTATAATAGTAATTTATTTTAACAAGTTTAATTTCTAAAAAAATGGTTGTCAATTACATTACTCTTGTAATAAATATATAATAAACTGTAGTAAATTTTGTTATTAATTTAGTAAATCTCTCTAAGGGCAAAATTATAAAAGCATCCTAATTTTAAAATCCCTATTTAGTTATAAATATAAATTTAGGATTTTGAAAATTGGTGTAATCATTTGAGAATTTAGAAATTCAAAAGGTATTTTTAGGGATTTTCCCTATATTTTTTATTTTTTATAGTGGGTCTTTTTTTTTTTTGTTATCAATCCTTTTGTTATTGTTTAACTTGACTCAATTCAAATAATTAGGTAAAATTTGTTTTAAAAAAAGGTATTTGATGATAAAATGAAAAGCAATTGTATAAAATTATAGAAATTTCAATAATGAATATTTTGAATCCTTAAAAAAAATTATGTTATCAATATATCCTTATATATATGGTATAATAATTAAAGGCTGCTCATGATTTCTTTTTCTCCACATGAAAAGCTACTTTTCAAAACCTTACCCGGCTCCCCCATGCATCAATGGAAGAAACAATTCAGTGGGAAACTCCCAAATTAGAGGACACGCATATTCTAAATGTCTATTCAGATAATTTAATTTTGACTAAACGACACAATTAAAAAAAAGTGATGATTAATCATTGAATTAGTGTGATAGATCCATACTCTACAAAAAACGGCCGAACTAATAATTTTTTCCCCTATGAAAAGCACCCTTCATTCTAAATGAATAGAAAATTAATTAAACATGTAAAAGTAAAATTTAAAAAGAGTTTAAATAGAAAAATTTAACGAAAAATGAATTATAAGCAAAACAAAGCGTGCATACTTGATTCATTTTGCACGTTTGTTCTCCATCATGCTTTAGTAGTACTTGTTTGTCAAATTCTCACTTTAATATGTAGAATTTAGGATTCATAATTAATTATCATTAGTGCGACCATAATAACTCAACTATATATATGATGAGAACAATAATTGTAAATCCATGTTTCTATCAATTTAATAATTATTACTCCAATTATAAAACATTGATCTGATTTTGGTCCTTATCGTTTTTTTAAGAGGAACATAGGTTTTCTATAAAATATTGATCTAATAACCACACTTCTCTGTATGGAATAAATTTATATAAAGGGGTTTACCTGTTGCCTATATTATAAGGGTAATTAGATTCTCATATCTGTAGATGATATTACTTGCTCATATAACAAAAAAGAGAGAATAAATCACACTGTTTAATTTATTACTTATGAATAGTATATTTTATATAAATTTATTATATATATATTTCCTATATAGAAATACCTTATGCCATTATTCCTAAAATCCTTAGTAACATGGAACAATATATAAAATGTTGTCTTTTATCACTCCATGCATCTTATATATTTAGGCCTATCAGCGTATCTTCTAGAGTTTGAGGCTGAAAACTTTATGCGCTACTCTTTTGATCCTTAATATATGACCTAATTGAGAAGTTAGTCTTAATTCTAAATATAAGATATGTTTCTTATATTTATATCATTTTTCTCAAATTATCCCTATCGATGTTTCCTCAATAATAATCAAGTAAGAGAGGAAAGTGGGAGTTAAGAAAGATGATTAGGATATTTTAAAAAAAAATGTAACTAATTTAATTAATTTCTTTAATCTAATCAAATTAGTTAAATATATCCTAGATTGAAATAGTACTATATATTATTTTTAATGGCTCTGTAAATCATACAACTTTTCGTATCTTATACATATTGATATGAAATTAGTTAAATTGTTATAACTCCTATAATTTTTTTACCAATTACAATCTTATATTTTTTTAAAGCAATGACATTATTTTAATTTGGTGACAAAGCAAAGAACATTATTACTTTCTCCCAACGGTCCTATATAAAAGCTAGATAACTAATTTAGGTAGATTAAAAAAATTAGTTTAGTTATTTATAGCAAATGTGTATTAATTTTTTTATAATATTCTTCCTAATCATATGCATTATAACTATCCATTAATGGAAACCTTTTACCATATGCAATTAATAGGAAGAGCTTAGGGAAAAATTATAAAATTGAGAAATAAAGTGGATATAGGTTTTATAATTATGACCAAAATAAACTTTTTATCTAACTCTTATATTTAGGATTAGAGATAGTAGTATGTATTGCATTATGTCTCATCTAGGAATGAATTGTTGAAAGGGGTCACTATGTAGGATAGGGTAGGGAGAATGAGAGAGAAATAGAGAAGAGAGATATAGAATAGAGAGGAGGAAGAAAAGCAGGAAGAGAGGGAAATCAGATGAATAGAGAGAGAAAGGAAGATAGAGTTAGAGGGAAAACTCAATAATATGTTTATTCAAATCCTAAGGCGCATGAAACAAATGTGTTAGGATGTTATTTATAGGCCTCAACTTAACTCGATAACATTCTTAAATTCTAAAACTAAACGCGAATAATAATAAAAAATAACAATAGAATATTAAATATTTGAAATATTCAAAAATCCTAATCAACCGTTATTCTATGTCTCATCAGTCACTATGTCTTAATTAGGGTTTGGTCAAAAACCAGCAAGCCAAGTCTATGAAGAAGCTAAGGAGTAGCATTGATTTCATATTAGATTGATAATGGTGTCAAAATCAGATAGCTTCAATTTGAGACGTTGAATGAGTCGATATATATATATATAGATATATATATATAAAAGAAAGTCTCAAAGCCGTTAAATCAAGAAAATAACTTGCGTCCTTATCTATCAACTATATACGTTCATGGCTGGGCTGGCCTCGCCAAATTGGGACCATATGCTTCAAAATTAACCCGTTTTGTGGGTCCTATGTGTTTCGATCTCTTAAACTTTGAAGATGAGTTAATAAGAAGGAACCCTAAAGGGAAAATAACAGTGAAGTAATTTGAGAGTACTTTTCTCTTTACTTCTTAAATGCAAGTGCTCATATATGAAGGTACATTGCCCTTGTTTCTCTCTATCTGTGGGTTGCCTCTGCGCGCATATATATATATATATATATATATATAGGGTCAATGTTCAATTTTAGTTTGAAATTTTTCGCTTAAGAGTAATGGGTATTCAAATTTTCTTTTGATCAATGGAAGCGTTAAAAAAATGAGCAATATCACCCACCGTTAAAAATATTAAAAGTTAACATTAGTTTTTAATAATTATAGTGATTTTATTAATTTTTTAACACTTTTAGGATGTCACTAATTAAAGAAAAACTTTTAAATGTCCACTCTAAATTAATTATAATTTTCATATAACGCAGACAAACACGTATATATATAAACACAAGAAGAACCCTTTAGATCAAAATTTCACCTCTGTTTTTTTTTTTTTGGTTATAAAAGGATGATTTGAACGTTTTAGCTTCACTCCGATCCATCTCATGCTATAGTAGGAGTTTCTTATTTAATATGTTAATGTAAAACTTAATTTGAACCCAATTTTTTTTTTTGGAAAAAACTCAATTTTATTTGGGGAAAAACGTGGGCGACATGTTGCAAAGTATTTGATTGTAATGGACTTATCTTTTTATCTTTTTATGAAACGATGTACCAATAATAGTAAAAGAATGGTGCAGATATTAGCAGAAGAGTTGGTACATGTTGCAGTCTGGATGAATGTGATTTCCTGAACCTTCCTGTGTCCTCTTGTCAAAATGGTTAAAAAAAAAAGTGAAAGTCTAAATTAACTAAATTAAAAATTACTATCTTCTATCTTATTATATGAATTAGATAAATGGTTTTTTCTTGGTAAGCATAAGTAACTTCTTATTAAAAATAATCATATTTAAAGCAAAGTCAGACACTAAAAGTAAGTACCTCTATTAGCAAAAATTCGAATATTGATTTGTTATGTTATGAGGGACTAGCCCTTTGTACTAGACCCAATTCCTGTTGGTATAAATAGTTCATTTTAATTCTAAATATATGATCTTAATCCATTTTTTCTTCTAAATTTATAGTTTTTTTTCAAAAGCATCCATAATATTGATTGCATATAGGAAGGAATTTCTATCAAGGAGTAATTACAATACATAAAATTAAAAATAATATTTTAGAAAAGCTAATACACATTTATTATAAATAACTAATTTAACTAATTTCTTTTATATATGCTAATTAATCATTTAGCTCTTATATTAATGACCAGAGGGAGTATGTTATAATAATTACTGAACACCTATCTATAATCTCTTCATATAATTTAAACACTACTAGAAAAAAACCTTTAACGGCAGTTAAAAGCGATATTTCATAGCGATTTATCGAGCGTCGTGAATTCTACCGTCGTTGTAAGTGTACCATTTAACGGCCATTTTATAATCGCCGTTAAATTTCTCCTTTAACGGAGTTTTTTTTTATTAAAACTGCCGTTAAATCTTTATACATTAATGTTGGTTATATTAAACACTTCTGTTACATAATCCTTAAAACACTACTTTTATTTTTTTAAAACTTTACACGGCGATTTTATGTAAAACCGCCCTAGAAAGATTTTATTTTTTTAAGGATTTTATTTAATTTTCATTTATGCCATCCTATATTTAGTATAATCAAGACAGATCAATTAATTCTAGGTATCAAAGTATGAAGTCAGCAATCTCAAAATCTAAATGATCATAGAATAATCCAAATTGGTAAACTTTCAATGAACATCTACCTTTGTACACCATGTATACAAGAAGAAAATGGTTGAATGATGAATCCAAAACAAGTTAAAAGACTATTAAACAAATATTAACCGAAAATGTTCATGTTTATAAAATAATAAGTAAATGTAAGAATAAAAAATATTAATCATGCAATTAATTAAATAATCAAACAGACATTTATTACAAAAGAATAAATTAATCTTCTAATAGTTTGTATCCCCCCAAATTTTTTCATAATGATCATCCCTAACAGCATATTTGCCATCTTCCAAATCAAACTCTGTTGTTATAGGTCGAGTAGTTATGAAAGGCGGGGTTTCGTTGAGGTTGAACCTTAAGTCACTAACATCACCAATCGCTTGCCTTTTACTTTGGAGTACAATGGAAATATCTTTATTTGCTAGATTGGTGATATAAAACACTTGAATTGCTTAACTTGCTAAGATGTACGGCTCATCTAAGTATCCAACTCTCTGAAGATCGACTGAAATAAATTCAATTTTTTTATCTACTTGGACAATATTACTATTAACCCTTTGAAATTTAAAGTCTGGTACTTTAAACTTGAAGTAACAAAACTCCTAAATCTCTTCAATCACTCTATAATATGGCATGGACGCCAATGTTGGCCTTTTATCTTTTGACTAGCAAAATGCATCACTTTAACCACAACCATCACCCCACTATTCTGCATTATACTTTTATTATCTTGGGATTTTGTGTAAAAAGAGTAGTTATTTATGTCATATCCTTCCCAACACACAACCTCAAAATGAGGCCCTGAGCTAACCTTTGTATTGTCTCAGAAAGATTGTTATCCTTTAAGACGTCTTGCTTAAACCATTCAGTAAAAGACCTGTTGTACTCATTAGCTAGTTGCATATCGCTCTTTCTTGGGTTTATGTTCTTGAGCATATTCTTGTGAGCATCCAAGTAGGGCAGAACTTCATCTTTATTGTTCAAAATGTAAAGATATGCTTGCATCACCAATTCGTGAGACATGCACTTTAGTTTGGTACCCCGAGTTCCCTTGCTTTTTCTCCCATGGTCATACCAAGATTGAGGAAGTCCAACTGCCTTTACCCCAGCAAGATATGAGTTACAAAACTCAGTTGTTTGCTCAGATACATACCTTTAGACAATTGATGCCTCGGGTCGATAAGAATTTTTAGAATACCTTTTAAGAATTTTTATGTATCTCTTAAACGGATACATTTACCTCAAACACACAAGACCAGAAAATCTAATCTCACGTATCAGGTGATCAATCAAATGAACCATGATGTGAAAAATGCTGGAGGAAAGTGCATCTACAACTGAGAGAGGATAAAGTAACATTCATTCTCCAGTTCATCCAACTCAACAGGATCAATCACTTTATTGCAAACAGCATTGAAGAACATACAAAGTCTAATAATAATGCTCTTCACATCATCTTTCATAATGCCTTGAATAGCCATTGTAGTAATTGTTGCATGAATATGTGGCAATAGTGGGACTTCTTGCCCGTTATCTTCAAATCTTGCATTGATAGATGCTTACTAAAATTTGAAAAATACCCTTATGGCACCTTAATACCATGCAAACACTCACATAGGTTTGTTGTTTCATATTTGGATAATGTGTGTGCCGCTGGGTACAAATAAACTCTCTTACTACCATTTCTTTGTTGTGGATGCAGATGTGCTCTTATTCCAATTTTAGCTAAATCTCATCAAGCATTGACCCCATCCTTACTCTCTCCACTGATATGCAGAAGCATGCCAACAAGGCTCTCACACACGTTTTTCTCCATACGCATTTCAAGTGCCTTCTTCTTATTACTTTTATCCAAGGTAACATGAACCCCCTACAAACGTTGATACACTTATTCTCTAGTTAAAGGAACATAAAACATTTCATATTCCTGTGAGCCATTAAATGCCTTCTTCAACCTACGGTAAAGATGGTGTCAGCTAAGAAACCTTCTATGCGAAAGGTAGATTGTCTTTCTTCCATGCTTAAGTTGTATGTAGTTAGTGCATTTTTCACACATGGGACATGCTTTATGCCCCTTAACACTATAGATTGACAAATTTATATATGCCGGGAAGTCATTTATCATGGTGAAGATCATGATAAAGTTTAAAGGTCTCTGGTTTGTATGCATTAAAGACATCAACACCTTCCTCCCACAGTTTCTTCAAATCATCAATCAAAGGTGCCAAGTACACATTTATATTGTTTCCAAGCTATTTTGGCCCCGAGATTATTAAAGACAACATGATGCACTTTTGTTTCATACACAATGAGGGAGGCAAGTTGTAAATAATAAGGAGAACTGGCTAAGCACTATGTGTGCTATTGAGATTACCATACATATTGATTCCATCTGTACATAGCCTAAGCCAAAGATTTCTAGGCTCAGAACTAAATTCAGGAAATTTTTGATCTATTGTCTTCCATTGAGGATAATAGCTGGGTGACAAAGTTGTCTATTGTTTATTTTTCTATCGGAATGCCATCTTAAGTTCTTTATATATGTGGCGTTAGCAAACAAACGCTTAAACTATAGTACTATTGGAAGATACTACAACACCTTCAAAGGAGAGCCTTTGGTAATCTCATCACCATATTTCTTCACTTTGTATGTTGAAGTGCCACATTTAGGGCACTTATTCAGTCCTTCATATTTATTTTTGTACCATATGCAGTCATTATGGCATGCATGTATCTTCTTATATGACAAACCCATTGGACACAATATGTTTTTTGCTTCGTATATTAATTTTGGTAGTATATTGCCTACAGGAAGGTCATCACTCAACAACTTGAGCAATTTCGTCAAACTAGAATCGGTCCAACCATTTCTCGATTTCAAATTCATCAATCGCAACACAAATTTTAACTTTGTGTACTCATCTTTTTTTCCTTAGTACAATTGCATCTCAGCATCACTTAGCAAACTTTCACATATAGGAGAGAACTGTGGAAAGGACTCGGATCTAATATCACAAAATATATCTAGAATTCTATCACCAAAGTTATCGTTCACAACTTCCTCACACAAAGGAGACCTCCTAATCTCACTGTGCCATATCCAATTTGTATATCTTAAATTTATTCCATCACATATAAGATGCTCTCTTATATTAGGAATAGACAATCTATTACAGTTGAAACAGTTGAAACAGTGACAAAAGAACATCCCATCCTTTTTCTTCAAAGCATTCCTCTTAACAAATTTAAAAAACCTTTCTACCCCATCTTCATATTTCTTAATAGTTCTCTTAGCTTTCATCCAACTACGATCCATTATTCCCTTAAATGTAAACAATCTCAAATGGTAACCAAATCTATTAAATAGGAAATAAATAGGAACTAATATTTTTTATAAGCCAGTTAACAAACCAAAACTACCAAAAAGGAAATCTTTAGTACGGTAAGATAGCCCACAATATATATTATAGTTTATAACAAATAAATTAAACAACAGAACAATTGACAAAAACACACACAGAATCAAAACAAATCTGAAGAACGCACCCATAGACAAATAGGAACTAATATAACAAACCAAAACTACAAAAATCATGTATCTAATACAAGGATGATAGCCCATAAGATATATTACAGCTTATAAACAATAAACAACAAAAAAAAATAAGAAAAATGAGAAAATAACGAAGTTAAACGGAGATTTATGGCACTGACAACAATGGAGACGATGTTATCCATGGTGATATGCACCAAAAATAGGAGAAAAATGTCAGGAAATGATGTTCGTGCAACTCTGTCATAGTTCGGCAAAGCAACAGAACATACACGACTGTGAAAATGTAAAACTGAAACTATACTACACGCGAGGGTTTTTGAAAACCACCGTGACCTATATGCTTTTACTTATAATGGCAATTTTTAGGAAAACTGTCGTTATAAAATATAATTTTACGGCAATTTTAACTACAACTGCCGTGAAAAAGGTTTTAAAATGAGATTTATTTACGAATATGACATAGGTTTTTTTTACAGTATTTTTTTAACCGCCATGAGTTAACGCCATGATAAGTATTTTTTTTAGTAGTGAAATAACAAATATATTGATGAATGATGAGTGACTTGTACCTTTTTAAGGTAATACTCTTATGATGGTTGCAAATGTATGAGTTAGATAATTAGTTTATAAAAATTAAAAAAATTATTAGTTAAATTAATTATTTGTTAAAAAATATGTGTTAATTTTCCTAAAATACCATTTACAAATATTTGCATGGGAAACTACTCATTTAATAGAAATAATATGAACAATTAATTGGGAGAGTTTAAAAAAAATTATAAATTTAAGAAATAAAGTGGATTGTGGTCTTAGTTATATTCAATACTAAAATAAACTCCTCCACTAGCTCTTATACTTAGAATAATAGGAGTAAGACCTAAGAGATTATTAAGAGTACAACACACTCATGTAAGGCGATTTTTGCCTAATGCATGCAAGTTGTTTTGGTTTTTGACCTGAGAAAAGCTTTTATCATTGTTATTTGTTTTATCCCACAAATAATTGGTAATAAGGGAAAATTAATTATTCCATCCTTGTAGTTTTATTGAGTTTATAATTTAGTCTCTATATATTAACTCGTCGTGACTTAATCCTTATACTTTTCTCTGTTATTTCTATCCATTCTTATTTTTCAGAAAATAAATGAGTCTCTTAAAACTAGTCCTATGTGGCGTTAATGTGTTAAATTTGCTTAGCTGACTGCCATATCAGCACCGCATCTAATTAATAATTAAATAAATGAGATTTATTAAAAGTTTTACATCAGACTCGTCTTGCTCAAATTCCACCAGCGACCTCCCCCAAACCGGTGACGTTCCTCCACCCACAAATCTCCCCACATCACCGCCACTTGCGACACTTTCTTTACCTTTTCTCACAATCCATTTCTCTCCCAGAAATTAAAATATTGTCTTAGCAAATCTGATCTTAACAGCCCTATTTCTCTTCACAATGATATTCGCTACTGTAGCTCACTATGATAAAAAAGCTAGAAACTGTCCGTAACAAAAAGAAATCAAGAGTCCTGATGCCAACTAAAAATTAACCCACCATTTTTCTCTTTGCAGATTAATTAAAGGAAAAATAAATGAAGATTTAAGTCTCCTCTTTGCTCCTCTATGAAAGAAAACGCAGGAGTTTTAAGTGAGAAGAAGGTGTCAATAGAGTTAAAAATTAATACTTTCTTAACATAATTGGAGGGAGTACGACACTAGCGGCCCATTTCTTCCTAGAGGAGTTTATAAAAAAAAGTGATTTAAAAGTAATTTTTAAGAATAGTTTTAAAACAAAAATAATTTTAAATAAATAAGTGTTTAGATAGCTATTACCAAAATAATTTTTTTGATATGTAAATTATCAAAAAGAACATTGGGTAAAATGATAAAAAAAAAGATATGGGTAAAATGGTCATTACACAGTCCAAAAGCACATTTGGCCACTTAAAAGCTAGTCTTACAAATTTCTCCAAAACTATAGTTTTAGACTCTTAAAATTATGGTTTAATTAAGAAGTACTTTTGGACATTTTCTCCCTATTTGACAACTTTTAGTTTGGCCCCAAAAGTACTTTTATCTTGGTTAACGAAATAGGCACTATACTTCCTACTTGATCGGTTGGTCTAGTCGAGTCTCCTCCGACATCCACCGCTAGCAACATTTGCTTCCTCACGCCGTTGGCAAAAGATGAATGATTGAGAGATTGAGATCGGTGAAGCTTGAGGGTTGCCAATGGTGGTGATCCAGGGAGGAAGTTGCCTACAGAGGAGGTTCATCGGTGGAGGAGCGTCGCCAGTTTGGGAATGTTGCCGGAGGAGGTTTGCCAGTGGTGTTTGAGTAGGACGAGTTCGATATACACCCTTTTAAAAAACTCATTTATTTAATTATTTAATTATATGTGTGGCAGCCAGCTAAACAAATTTAACACCGTTAGTGCCATATAGGATGAGTTTTAGAAGACTCAGTCATTTTCTAACAAATAAGGATGGATGGAGATAATTGAAAAAAATATAAGGATTGAGTCGCGATGAATTAAAATATAAGAATTGAGTTATAAATTTGGTGAAACTATAAAGATCAAATAATTAATTTTTTCTAATAATTAATACCAATAAATTCACATGTGAATTTTGGTGGATTTTCAAATACGATATAACCCTATTAATGTTTTTATTAGTCGAGTTTCTATATTCTTTTAGTTGACTGAACCTAATTGATATGTTAGTCGTTTATTTATCAATCAATCATTAACTATATTATTAAAATTTTATAATACATAGTGTAGTTAAAAATGGGTTTGGATCAATCCTACTCAATACTTTAATTCATTTGTCTACAAGTAGAAATCAATAATTTTAATAAGTAATCCTACTTTGATATTTAAAATTTTTTAAATAAAAGTAATTAATTAGTAATTCTATTATTGATTCTAATGTCTAACTATAATGATGATTTTTAATAATCATAAACTATTTTAATTTTTAAAAAATTTTGGGCCCATACACAACTCTTTGTATAAACGCACGGAGGAAAAATCTGTAGTTCTAATCTATATGTGCATAGTAATATGTATTGAAATTCAAAGAAATCAGTGGCTAATGATAGGAGCACTGACAAATGTAAACTCGGACCCAGATAGATAGTGGTGAATTCAGAAGGAAAATAACTAAGATCTGATAAAAAAAAGTGGGAAAATCCAAAAAAATACCACTTTAATTTAAAAATCTCAAATGAGGAATTTCTACAAAAATATATTGTTATTTGTTTTATAAGTATAGTCAATAGTATATAAAATATAGGAAATAAACTGATTTGAAATTTTAAAATTTAAGTGATATTTTTTTTTAGATTTTTCCTAAGAAATTTAAGTAAAGATTTTGAATGGTTATTACTGAATTCTTTAATAGTATTATAACAAGGTGAAGAATTTCATTTTCTCATCAGAGCTGATAGTAAAGGTTTAACTTTACATCAAAATTTTTAAATCATCACTTCCTTAGAAAGCTTCAAGCAGTTGCGTGTATAAAGACAAGCACTAAAGGCGCTGATAAAAAAGGGTAGACATATAAGATATACGGGGTCAGAAAAAAACACTCCATGAAGTTTTGGTTAACAATATATTTAAAAGTTTTATTGTTCATAAAGTATAATGATATTGAATGTTCCATGTAACTAGTCCCATCTAGTGAAATAAGGTTACTTATTATATATGGTATCAATTTGTTTGCCCTTGTTACTCTATATGGTTGAGTATTTTCAGCTCGTAAATAAGTAATTCTTATGGTGTAATTTTTTTAAATGAGATTTTAATCCAAAATCTTAATTAAAGATTACTCTTCCGGTCAAGAGATAATAATTTTTTATCTTAATTATAAGGTGTGTTATTAACTTTTCTTATAAGTTTTCCCATTTATATATGTTGCTCACTCCAATTTTTTATAAGGAACAACTCCAAAAATAACGTGATTTAAAATATTAGTTAAATTAATTAAAAGTAATAAATAAGTAATATACACACATATATATATTTTCAATTATACCATTGTTTATAAATATGATACACTAGGGATAAAGAGTGAAAATTTATTGCAGAGGGATAATAAGTGAAAATAAGAGTAATTTAGGGCACCCTTAATTAATTCTTTATTATAGGGCACCTTTAATTAATTCTTACATACTAAAGAATGACAATTAAATCATTAAATTTATTTTAAATTGATAATTTTTTCAAATTTACCCCTATTTGATGTAAATAGAGAAAGATAGAGTTTGAGGAGCCTCTTTAGAAAACACAAACTCAATTCATAACAAGGTGATTAAGAACCTTTTTGTGGCTTATGCCTTCGGGGGTTCAAGTCAAAATTTTTGTAGTTTTCAAATATTATAGCAAACTACAATCTCATGTTGTTTACTTATCGATGAGCCTGATTTATTTAAAAATCTAGGAAACTATTGTGTGCGTTTGATTTAGGTCCCAAACTATGCTTTTGGGAACAAAACCATGATTTAGAAAAAAAGCTACCCAAACATCCTCTAAGTGTCAAAGCAAGTAAAATATGAGGGTTTGATTGAAAATTGATTTAAAAGTAATTAAAAAACATTGTAATATAAATAGATATTTTTGGATTGAGTTAATACAACTTTTGGTCCCTTAACTTTATTTTTATTTTTTATTTTAGTCCCTTAACTTTTAAACTGTGAGTTGTGGTACTTTAATTTTAAATCATTTGAGGTTGTTAGTCCTTCCGTTACTAATAGTATTAAATTTGCACACGTGGCACTAACACCATTTAAAATACTTATTTGGCATGTTGAATGTCTATAAGGGAAAAAAAGCTTAGTGTGTTATGACCTAAATATTTAAATTAAAAAAATAATTAAAAAGATCATACTCGCAACCCGTAAACAAAAATGCAGATCTCGGTTGAGAGGTGCCATTGAGGCTTCAGAAGATTTCTTTTAGAGCTCTTCGAATATAGTCAGACTCAAGGACCCATCTTCGCTGGCCGCCACTACCCACCCCACCTTCACCCTAGCCATCAATGCCAACACAACCCAACCCCCCGTCAGCCACCATCATCCTTGCTTGGTTGAAGAAGAAGACTAAACGCCATCGGTCGAAGATTGTCCTCGTCGCCGCCCCTTTCTCCAATCCCCAACCCTTTGCTTCCAGCCCCATATGATACTTCTCCATATGTTCTTGTTGTTTTCTCCTCCTCACTACATTGCTAGATCTCTCGCCTATAAAAAACACACCGAAGAGCTGATAGATAGGTAGGAGATGCAGACATTGAAGCTCCGATCAGAAAGAAGGAAACATGGGTTGGGTTGGCGAGACTGTGGACTCGCTTTCTTTTTGTGCGCCTTATTTTCTATATTCCCTGGGATCTACAATGTTGTGGGTTGCTGTGAAGTAAAAAAGAAATTGAGCACTGAATTAAAATACCTTGACTTTTTTAATTAATATGCATATTTCATCTTACGTTTTTACCAATTAAAAAGTCAGGAAGAACATAAGGCTATATGTTTTGTTTCTGCAGTTATATTGAGCTGAAGGTGAGAGAAGTAGGGAAAAGTACTGTTTTTTCTTTTGTAACACCGTCTTGGCCAATTTTTTTCTGATTTTTTCCTTTAAAAATCAAACCCAGCTTAGCATAATATCATAAGTTTTTTTTTATAGTCAGCATGCCACATAAGCATTTTAAACGGTGTTAATAACGAAAGGATTAATAGCCTCAAACGGTTGAAAGTTAAAGGACCAAAATCCACAGTTTGAAAGTTGGGAGACCAAAATCAAAATAAGGGCAAAGTTAATGGATCAAAAGTTCTATTAACTCTTTTGGAGTTTTAGGAAATAAGTGGAATCACTAATAGAAAAAAAAAATACTTTTCAAGGCGATTATAAAAAAAAAAGCTATAAGAAAAAAGACAGTGGCATTTTTTTAAAAAAAATTCTGTTTCAAACACTTTTCACCACGATTTTTTAGAAAACCGCCGTGAAAAACAATTTTAACGGCGTTTTCTGGGGAAAAAATGCCGTTAAAAGAAGTCCAATTGAGTTAAAAAAAATTTGATTGGACAAAAATGTTATCACAGCATTTTTTATAAATGCCATGGTAAATACTTATCACAGTGGTTTTTCAGAAAACCGCAGTGAGAAGTTTTTTTAATGGAAATTTTTTGAAAACCGCTGTTATAAGTGTTTTTCAAGGCAGTTTTTTGAAAAACAGCTCTGAAAAGTCTCTCAAAATTTTAAAAATCCTATCGTAATTACAATTTCACTTTCACCTTTTTCACAGTCGTTTGTGCTCCCGTTCCTCTGTCCCACCACGAGAGACATCCACAAAGGTCATTTTTGGCATTTTTCTCCTATTTTCGGTGCCTATCTCTGTTGTTAACGTTGTTCTCTGCCGTTCTAGCTATAAGTCATCGTTTAACTTTGTCATTTGCTCATTTTTCTTGCTTTTTTCGGTTGTTTGTTGTTTATAAAATATAATAAATCATATGCGCTATATTCCTTTAAAGACTTGATTTTTGTAGTTTTAGATTGTTACATTAGTATAAGAAAGAATCTTAAAGATTTTGTATATCTTCCATGAATAGAAAACTGAATCCTTATGTCTGTGTAGCAATGAGATATTTGTTCCATAGCCTTGCATGCTCATCATAGTTTTGAAGTTGTGGGTCTCATATATGAAGTTCTTGGGGTATTTTGTTGAAAAATAATAGAGAATCTATCTTTTATTTGTGAACCCATACATAGATAGATAGCCATTCTTTTAAAGCTAAGTCCCCTTTTCTTTAATTTTATATTTTACATAGTAATTTGAATTGAATAGAATGTGTGGATTATTCTAAATCCATAATTAAAATGAGATCTTAACGTATAATTAAATATCTTTTTTTCTTGGGGAATAAATCCCACTTGATGAAATCAAAATACGTTATTTGTTGAGTTTTTGAAAATGAATTTTTAAACATGGAAGATATATAAAGTCTTTAATAAATCCAATTTATTTATTCAATATTTTTTGTTGTTAATATAATGCTAATTTTTTGTAGTGTTTGGTATTTTTGTGTTATTTTTTATTTGACCAATATTTGTATTATTTAGGAAAATTATAACTTAAGTTAAAAGCTTTGGTTAACAAGAAACTTGATGGCAAGTTTGATAGATTTGATTATCATTTGGGTTTGTTTATATTTAAGAAAAACTCTACCAAAATTTTTATAAAATATAAAAGGCCAGTATATTCTCTTTAATTTGACAACTATGTTAAATGATGATATAGAATAATAGATCGTAGTTGGATAAAATTTAGGAGAACTACTAAGGAATATGAAGATAGGGTAAAAAGGTTTCTTGAATTTATTGAGAGGAATATTTATAAGAAAAGTGATGGGTTGTATTTCTGTCCTTGTGTCAACTATTTAAATTGTAACCGATTGTTTATTCTTGATATAAGAGAGTATATTATATGTGTTGGGATACACAAATTGGGTTTGGCTTGGTAAAATTAGAAGGAATCCTTTGTGTGGAAATGAGGAAGTTGTGAATGAAAATTTTGGGGATAGAATTCTGGATATATTTTGTGATATTAGAGCCGAGTCATTTCCATAGTTCTCTCTGATATATGAAAGTTTGATAAGTGATGCTGAGACGCCATTATACCTAGGGAGTAAAGATGAGTACATAAGGTTAAAATTTGTGTTGCGATTGATGAATTTGAAATCGAGAAATGGTTGGACCAGTTCTAGTTTGACGGAATTGGTCGAGTTTTGGAGTGATGTGCTTCCTATAGGCAATACACTTCCAAAAGAAATGTACAAGGCGAAGAAAATGTTATATCCAATGAGTTTGTCTTAGAAGAAGATACACGTGTTCAATGGTTCATATAGTAATCGCTATTAAAGTTAACACTTTTCACAGCGGCTTTTGTCTAAAGCCGCCGTGAAAAGTGTTATCTTTAATGGCAGTTACAAAATGACATTAAAATGTTGACTTATTACGGCGATAGAATTCATGTCACTCACAAAATCGCTGTAAAATTTCACTTTTAACTACCGTTAAAGGCTCTTTTTTTTAGTAGCGAATGGAAAATTATTTAAGAAATGAAAATGTATGAAAACCTCTTGGGAATGGATTTTAACTATCCTAGTTCAATTAATTATGGGAGTTAATTAAGATGTAAATGGATTAATTCAATGAAGCTAACTCATTTTCCATGAACAAGTGCTTGGCCACAACACTAATCCAACAAATACACAATGAACTCACATTCAACACATAGACATATTGGGGCAAAATCATCAATGCACTTATACAGAGGAGTAATCATAAACATAATCAAATATAATCAAAAGTTCCAAAATCAATCCAATTACATAAAGCAATCCATGGAATCATTCTACAAGAACAACTCTTAGTCTCAATACATAAATTGATTAAACCTAAACCTAGGTAATCAAAATACATAATGGAAAACATAGATTGAAACAAGATAACTTCCTACTAAATCTTATAACTCAAGTTGAAGCTCCATTCCTCAAGTAGCAATCCTCTAACCACGCATAGGAGTAGGTGATGTTACCACTATCTCATATAATATAGTAGCCATGGAGGAGGATGGAGGAGGATGGAGGAGGATGGAAGGGAATGGTAATGGAAAGTAGAGAAGATGAGAGAAAGCCTATGCTAGGATTCGAGAGATGAGGAGAAGTGAATGAATGATGAATGATTGAATGGTCACTTAAAATTGAGGATTTTGGCCGAAAATTAGGTTAAGGAGTTCGACTTAGGTGTCAAAATCGGGTCTAGAAACGGATCCAAGATAAGGCCTAGATCAAAATGTGATTTTGTAGTGTTCGTTCACCATGGCCAAAGGTTTCATTTCACCGCATCAAATGGATACGCTTTTAATGAAGGTGCAATTTTGTGCCTAGGTCATTTTTTGACATTAATTTGGGTCCTTTCTTAGCATTTACTTGGTTATTTGAAAAATTTTCCCTTGGTCCATGGTTGGCATTTGTGAAATTCGCTCCCGATTTCAATTAATCTCCTAATTACCTACAATTAGAATAAAATATTTGTAATATGAAACATCTTGGAAATCACATGTATGGGTCTAGGACTCACTACAATCATATAATATGTAAATTAAGCTCAAATACTCTATAAAATGACCCTAGACTCTATTTGAGACTAAAAGTTGCATCTAGTTGGTAACTTATAATAAAGACTCGAGAGAGAAAGAGCTAGTAATCTATTGCAAAGAGATAATAAGTGGAGATGAGTTTAATATGGACGCATATACCACTCTGGTCTTATACATAAGTTCATCTTAACTAATTCTCACATACCAAGAAATGTTAGTTAGATCATTTAATATGTCTTCAATTAAAAGTTTTTTCTAAATTTACCCTTATATATAAGAGCGAGAGGTACACATTTCAACCTAAATTAAGTAATTTTTTATTACATTCGAGAGAGGTAAAATTGGAATACACTAATTAATACCTCTCTAGGTGGACTTATATTAAAGACTAAAAAATTATTTCAAAATGGACTTATGTATATGACCAGTGTGGTATTCAATAAGGGTAAAAATAAAAAGACTAGTTTAAAATTTCAAAAAAGAATATTTTTCTTATATTTAGGACCACCCTATTAGAGAAATCAAAGTATGTATATTTAATAGAAGCAACATTGAAATCTTATAATTTTTTTAGATAACTTTAAGTGTTTTTAGTTCCAGCAAAATATGTTGATAGTCTCTCCTTTCTAAAATATAAGATTCATTTCTTTAAATTGACTTGTCCCATTTTATAAGATCTCTTTTGAGTTTGTTTGAACAATAAATATTGTTTACCCATTTCTCTCTCATCACTTTACTCATTATTATTCTCTCATTTAACCACTATAAATAAAGGCATATTTAAAAAATATTTATTTCTTAGATATTTATTATTTTTAGTTAATTTTAATTATTTTTTCAAATAACACAATTATGTTAAAAACACCTTATATTTTAAAGAGGGAGGAGATGAGAATAAAATTCATTTTAGTTGATTGATGGGTGTTTGTGAATTTTTACAGGGAATTTTACCATATGCTGAAATCGATGCAAAAGGATAATGGTTGATGGGAAAGAGCTTCGTCGTAATGCATGATACCTGTTGGTGGGTTAGGTAGCAACCCTGTCCCTCACTCCACATTGGCCCCATCTCACCTTAGATTCCTCTCATTCTATGTCCTCATTCTCTCTCTAACACGATCCAATTTGGCCTTAAAGTTATATGTAGCCAACTAATTTCTCTTTTCTCTCAAGTAACCTCTCTTTCCTTCACAAAAAACCCAACACAGAAGAATAACAAGCAAAAAAGTAAACGAAAATATTGCCTATCAGACCACAGCCTCCTCATTTGATGGCTTTTGTTCATTTGTTTATTAAAATATCATTTAGAGTTGTATTAATTACCGCTGTTAAATTGAGTAGTAAAATATTTAACACTCTTTAAATAAGATCTTCACGAATTCAAACCTTCTTAATATTCTTTTTCGTTTCTAGTTATAAGAAATAATTATCTAATTTACAGATTCCAAGATGTTTAGACACGTCTAAAAATTTAAAAGTAAAATAACATCTAGCACTCTAATATTATTTTTAATTATATTTAACATATTAATTTTATTTGCAGTGCATTTAGCATCATAAACTATAAATAAGATTTGGATATTAGATATAATTAAAAAATAACATTGGAGGGTATTGGATGCACAATAAATAAGATTAATTTTTAGATACTACTATCAAGCCGTTGAGTTACTACTTTACCTAAAATTTAATCATTTTTTTATAGTTTTGCCCGCAATTAATTATCATTATTTTCTATCTGTTCATTGAAAATTATATTAATTTTTAAGGGACCTTTCAAGAAAATAATTTTAATTACTCTTAAAATTTTTTAATACCTTATAGTTAATGACACCCCATAACCCTCAAAATTATTTTTCATAATTAGGGGACAAAGAGAGTAGAAGAAAATTATATTGAAAAAAGATTACGCCACCCATCATGTTATATGTGACCCAACACAAAAGCAAAATTAGTTAACATCAATAGAAGTATGAAAAATAATAAGATCTGATGATATCTTTATTAAGATGGAATCAAGAGCATGAGAAAATATGTTTAGTTGCAAATACCAATTTTATCATTACATTTGAAGACAACTGTCTTTAGTGAGGAAAACCCACTACTTGTCTCCTATAAGAGAGAAACTAATTAAGTTTATCATCATTAGCAAAATAATTACAACAAATTATGAAACATGACCTTATTAGTTATTACACACACATGCAGTCACATTCATAAAGGAATATTAAACATGTTCTTTGATGCAGAGAGAAGAGAAGCTTAGCTTTCTCCACTCTGTCTTCTTTTCCTTTTCCTTCTGTCATTTTAAATCCTAACCAATTGGTTGCTTGTGTCTTTTTTTCCTTTCCTCAAATAATCCTCAACAAATTATTTTTCCTTTTCTTTTTTTGCATTTATGTAATATATAAGTAATATTGGGGTATCTTTTTAATTTGGGTAAAATAGCGTCTAACACCCTAATATTATTTCTTAGTAGCATTTGTCACCCTAATTTTATTGATGGTACATCCAACACTTTGATTTTATTTTTGTAGTACATCTAACACCTCTGATGCTGCCGAAAATAACATTTGATTTATATAAATATACTATAAATAAGATCATTGTGCTATATACTTTGGGAAATAATATCAGGTATTAGACGCTACGTTTTAATTTTACACCAGTAATTCAAGAATAATAAGAAAAAATATAGTGATATATATATATAGATAAGTTGGAGCCTAGTTGAACTACATAGATTCAAAGATCTCCTCTCTCTCTTGCTCTTTCCCCTTCTTCTTCTTCTTAGATCTTCTTCTTCCCAGCTTCATTTTTCTTTTTCAAATATTCGCATCAGAGAAAACTGATAAGGTATAAAACCCATCCTTTGTCAAAACAAATTTTATATTCCACGCTCTCTGGTTGATGAAGAAACACAAATTTAGCAGAGGGTCGATGTTATATATATATATATATGAGGTAGACCTTAGTCTCTGATCTTCGTTCTTTCATCAGTAAGAGTTCAGGAATCTTCTCTCCTCACTGAAGACCATGAGCTCTTGAAGAGACTATATCAATAAGATGGCTTTCTTCCCTGCAAATTTCATGCTTCAAACTTCTCACCCTGAAGATCATCATCATCCTCCTTCTCTCAACTCGCTTCTGACTTCATGTGCTCCACAAGATTATCATCACCATGGTATACTCTCTCTCTCTATATATATATATCACTTGAACTAGCTAGTTTTAACAGAGTTTCGATCTCGAATGTTGTTTTTCACAGGGGGCCCTTCGTTTCTAGGTAAGAGATGCATGTCATTTTCAGGAATTGAACTGGGGGGTGAAGAAGCTAATAATAATAATGGAGGTGAGGAAGATTTGTCTGATGATGGGTCTCAGGCGGGGGAGAAGAAGAGGAGACTTAACATGGAACAAGTTAAGACACTTGAGAAGAGCTTTGAGCTGGGAAATAAGCTTGAACCAGAGAGAAAAATGCAGCTTGCAAGGGCTCTAGGGTTGCAGCCCAGACAAATCGCAATATGGTTCCAGAACAGAAGAGCAAGGTGGAAGACAAAGCAGCTCGAGAAAGACTATGATGTTCTTAAAAGACAATATGATTCTCTCAAAGCTGATAATGATGCTCTTCAAGCTCACAACCAAAAACTCCAAGCTGAGGTTAGTTTATGCGTTGTTTATATTAATAATTCTCATGTATGTGATTCTTTTGATTCAAATCCAGTACTAAAAGCAAGGTAATCATGATCTTTCTTTTCTCCACCACTTTTTGACTTTTTCCTCATATTTACATACATATAATTCAGAGCTCATCACTTTCACAAAAGCTGCTTTTTTTGTGTTTTCCGTATCATCATCATGATCAGCTCCCACTTTTCATCTTCCTCCTCCCTGACGCATGTTTTCTGGGGTTAGTATGCTTAGGTGTTTGGGTAGCAACCAAAAAGCATTTTGGGAGTAAAAGCCATGGTTTTGACAAAAGTGTAGCCAAATAACCTAATTTTTTCCTGAAACGCCTTATCAATCGAAACCATGGTTTGGCGGTAAAAACCCATGATTTTCCGTAAGTAAATGTTTTTTACTTGTTTGAAAGATATTATTTTCTAAAAGTATTTCTATCACTTTTATTTAAAAATTATTCTCTAAAAAATAATCTAAACACACCATAAAACTGTCAATGGCCTTGTAGTTTAGTGGGAGACATGTTTTCTAGGTTCGATCCCATTTTTAGTCTCAATAGTATATGTCTCCTCTAATTCAAAAACATAAAAGTAGGATTGAAACCCAGAGACATGGTTTTTGGGTTTAGTAGGATTGAAATCATTAATAACTTTGCAGTTTAATGGAATGAAAGCTTTCTCTCCTACAAGTGGAAGTTGTGAGTTCGATCCACTCATAATTTTAAATAATTAGTATCTGTACCTCTAATTTAAAAAAAAAAACAGAGTATGATTGAAACCATGTTGCTTTTACTGAAATTGGTGCAGATATTTGCATTGAAGAACAGAGAGCCAACTGAGTCAATAAACCTAAACAAAGAAACAGAGGGATCTTGCAGCAACAGAAGTGAGAACAGCTCAGAGATTAAGTTTGATATAACAAGAACACCAGCTATTGAAGATAGTCCTGATCTATCAACACAACAAACCAGTGGCATAACCTTATTATTTCCGAAATCTTCTGCTTCTGTTAGGCCTCCTCCTCCTCCTCCCTCTTCAGGAGGAGTGGCTCAGCAGCTCTTTCAAGCTTCTTCAAGACCAGAGCTTCTTCACTGCCAGCAGAATAAGGTAGATAATCAGATGGTCAAAGAAGAGAATAATAATAATAATCATTTGAGCAATATGTTTTGTGGGATCGATGATCAATCAGGGTTCTGGCCATGGTTGGAGCACCAACATTTCAATTGAATCATCAGAGCTTTGTTTCAAATTGAGATGTAGTTTTAATTACCATGGGTGAAATGAAATCAAGAGGGCGTCATTAATTAATTAATTATTATTACCACTTACACTTTATATTGATGAGTTCTTACTTGGAATTGAAACACTGTTAGAAAATTTTCTGGTGGTGAGGCTTGAAAATTTTGTATCGGAGAATAAAGTGCTAGTCTCTTTTTTTTCCTTTGTTTCTAGTAGTTAACATACTATGATAATCTATCCGGTTTTAAATATTGAAGTTAGACAAACAATTTATTTTAATCTTAAATATAAAATATTAATTTAATCTGTCTTCTAAAATTTTAATTATTTCCCCCAAAGTATTCAAATTTATTATAAATAACTAATTTAAATAATTTTTATAATATTTATAAATTAATTATTTAATTTTTATATTTAGGATTAGAGGTATAAAAATTTTTTAGATAAATAAAATTTCATCAGTAATCTTAGAAAGGAACATTATTTTCTCTGTGGTTTAATTAAGCCACATGCATTTTTGTTGTTAAACTCGATAATTTTAAACACAGTATACCATATAATATAAAACACGCACAGAATTGGAGTGAAGTTTAGTGGTTTAGTTAATGGAAATATAAGTCTGTTTGTATAAGAGTTTAAAAAAAAATTATAAAAAAAAATAATTTTTGAACAGCTTTTAGAAAAAGATTTTTGGAGGAGAGCTTATGAAAAAAAATAGTTCTGAATAAATGATTGTTTAGATAGTTATTACCAAAAAGACTTTTATAATTAAAAAATTATCAAAAAAAGTATGATTTTATTAAAAATATGAGAGATGATAGAGAAGAGAGAGTGAAGAAGGGAGAAGAGAGAAGAGAGAAAAAGAAATAAGAGAGAGGAGAGTATTTTTAGACAAATATAATTGTTTGTTTTAAAAAAATTTTAAACTAAAATTTGGATTAATTTTTTTTTTAAAATTATAATTTTAATTAATATGCGCTATAAATGACACAACTTTTTAAGGAAATTTCAAGCTAGCGTCGTTCAAAATCTTTTGCTTGCTTTAGAATGAATCAGATTAATAATGTAAATTTGAAAAAGAAAAGAGAGAGAGAGAATCAAACACAAATTCCAAGAAGGAAAGAAGACAAGGAGAAGAAAGGAAGAAAACAAGGAGAGTGGGGAAGAGTAATTGTCGTGAATAGGACATTGTCGATTGATTCTCTTGTTGATGACAAAGGAAGGAAGGAGGATACCTCTGGTCTGGTCGTACCCTCCTTTTCTCTTTCTTGCAATGGCCACACTCTAACTCGTCTTCTTCCTCTCTTTAGTTTCTGTGTGGTAGGCGACCTCATGTGATCATTTTTTACTGTCACCCCACACCCTCTGCCGGAATTATGTGGGCCGATTAACTATCTAATACTCTCCTATGATAAATATATAATATATTTAACTAATTTAATTAAATTAAAAAAATTAGTTAATATAAAATATTTTCATAAAATACTTTAATCATCTTCTTTAATTCTCTCATTCCTTCTCTTATTTTATTGTTATTGAGAAAATATTAATATGAATAAATTAAAAAAAATTAATAAATATAAAAAATATGTCATATATTAAGAACCGGAGAAATACTTTATCTAGTATTTAATATAAGAGTTAGTTAATTAATTTAGATATATGCCAAATTGAAACATCAGTCATTTAAACCCTTTAGTATGCAACCAAAAGTGCTATGGTATAGGTGAATCATTAGCTAAAGCCTGTATATTAAAATTTTGCATTTTAGCCATTGAGTTACTATTTATTTGATAACTTCTAATTTTATGATTCAACTTTAAAAAATCAGAATGAATTTTAAAACAAGTGTAGGTGGTGGTTAAAGTCTCTATTTAAATCTCTTTTAATGTTTTTAAGGGAAAATTACTCATATAGTTGTTCTTTTGGTAGAAAAATACCAATTTGGCACAGAAATATCACTATTGATATAGTAAAACGATAATTTTTATATTTAACCTCTTAACTTTAAAAATTTATAATTTTTAGATACACATCCAAAAGAGATGAGGCTTAGAGTGTGTACCATATACATGCCAAATTTCAAGAGCTAACTCATTCAAAAGTTAGCCACAAGTTTGCTGCTCAATAATCATCATTTCATCTTTAATAAAATATCTCTTTATTACTACTTCTTACTTGTAGGGCAAAACAAAATTTATTTAGGTCCTATTTATAAGATATAGAGAGAAAATTTTTATATAAATATACTATTTTATCCTTCAATTAATATTATATTGACTTTGTTTCTATAGGAAATAATATAAATTAAATAAAATTAAAATTAAAAAGTTATTAAATTTTATGGCATAGTTAATAATAAGGGTGAGCAAAACCGAACACCGAACCTAACCAAACTCAATTTCAGTTTTTTGGTTCGATTATTTCATTTTTTTTTAGTTTTTGTTTTTGGTTATTTCGTTTTTCAATTCAGTGTTTAAAACAAATTCAGTTATAACCGAATAAGCGAAAAATTGTCAAAACGGCCTCGTTTTAGCAAGGGTATTTAAGTATTTTTCTCATGGTTTTTATTTTCAAATTTTCTTTGTTTTCAAGTTTCAATTTGAAAATTGAGAAAAAGACAAGAAACGCCCATGTGAATTTGGAAATAACAATTTGGGTATCTGAATATCTAAAAGGACAAATTGGGCAGGAGGTCTGATCTGTCCTTTGTAAATTTAGGTGAAAATACCAAATTACCCTAGACTAAATGAAGATTATACTACGGCATCAATGTGATGTAAAGAAGGAACTGTTCCTCCTTTACTCTTTTCTCTGTCAGAACCACCTAGAAGCAGAGCCACTAAATCTTAGCAGCACCAGTAGGTGAAAAGTATGGTGACGATCAGCCTCCGCAAGGGTAACACTCGACTACCGCTGGAGGTGAACCGCGTTCTCTACATTCATAACCTACCCTTCAATATAACCAGCGAGGAGATATGCGATATCCTTGGCAAGTTCAGGCGATTTGGCAGATTCGCATCAACACTAACAAGGACACATGTGACACTGCCTTGGTCATCTACGAGGACATATACGATGCCAAAACTGTCGTCGATCACCTCTCTGACTTTAACGTAGCCCATCATTACCTGGTTGTGCTTTATAACCAGCAGCTGAAGATGGGCAAGAAGTTTGATCATAAGAAGGAGGAGGAAGATTGCTAGGATGCAATAGAAGTACAGGGTCTCCACCAAAGATAAGTAGTCTGATATAACGAATCCCATATAGGAAATTCTAGGGTTTCTGTGTATCTATAGTTTGAGAATTTGGGAATTTTTGGCTGGTGGGACTCGTAATTGTTCTATTCGAGGTTATATTAAGAGTTCTATGATTATGATATGCCATTCGTGGAGATTAATATCTTATGCTTATACTTTTCTCTAGGAGTGTTTAGATGGTACCTCTATACTGTGCTAGAACATTTATGCATGATTGCATGCTTAAGATGCGTTAAACTAATAAAGACTAGCATAGGTTTTAGTGGCATGGTTTTTGAACTATTTCCAAAACCTTGTAGCCAAGGATACAAACCTATTAGATATCCATGTGGTGGTTGTTGTCCTTGCCTATATCAGGAAATTTTTACTTGATAAAGTTAGATCCCCCAAGAATTTGGGTAGTCAGGAAAAAGTTTAATATTTATTTTCTATACTAAGGTAAGTAACAAATTCGAGGTAGTCACATTGCACATAGATAAATTATTCAAGCTTAGAACATGATTACTTCATTACAATTCAAACTTCATTTCTTTTTTCACTACCTTTCTTACTCTACTGGTTGTTCCTTTATGATCCTAAAGATATGCACCATTATGCTAGCCAGCTTCTGTGTTGGATACTTGGATTAGACTGAGATAAGACTTAAAACCTTGCCATCTAAGTGTATCAGTTATGTGTTTTAATTTGCATGCCACTTATTTTCTTGCAATTGAAAGTGCAAATTCTATATTCTGGATGGGTTTCATGATTACAATTGCAATGGCATAAGAGTTTTCGTAGAAATTTTTCAAACATGTTGTTCAGTATAGTTGCTAGACACTTCTCAATGATAAAGTCATATACCTGATGTCTACAATATCTTCATTTATTAGCTGTCTTTCTTATGCAAAAGCTATTTAGTAGATTTGTTAGTTGCAAAATAATTTGTAAATTGTTTGGAGAAGTTGTTAATTTGGTTAAGTTTGCCCCACAAAAATCAAACATATAACTGGCCATGATTTGGTTTGTGTGTTTTGCATCACAACAGGATAGCTAGAATGAACTAACCTTTTTTCATTGATGAAACTATAACTTTAATAATACCAAAGAAACTAAATAAGGGAAAGCGTAAAAGAATAGAAGAATGGTGTCCATGGTAAGACCTTCAATTGAAAATTTTAGGTTGAAAATGGCTTCCAATTTCTCTCAATGTCGCTAGAAATTATAGCAGAGGATAAGGGTGTAAATTTCTATAGGGATGTTAGCATTTTCCTTTTCCTTGTATGCTTACTTTGCAGATGCAACAACCAACGTAAAAACCTTCAAAATAGGAAGAGTGTATATTTGTTTAGTCTTTTAGTTATTATTATCTTTCTCCACTATTTCACTGTATGGATTTGAAAATATCACTTGATTACTAAAGCTGTCTTATTTCTATTTGTTTAGTTTAACTCTTCCCATCCTATAACTCCAGTATGAACTAATATGTTAAGTACCTTTAATATAATCTCAATGTGCATGAATAAGTTATATGGATTTGTTGCTACACCTGTTTATGCAATTTACTATAGAGTGGTTGTCTATGCAGACGAGATTGTGGGGTGTATGTACTAATTTAGTTGACTAAATAGGATCCGAATGTAGCACTTGACTATGATGACGAACATGTTACAGAGTTTAGATGAAACTTATAGTGGTAGTTAGTAAATCACTAGCTCAATTAAAGGCGAGAATTTGTGTTAAGCCTACTTCCACAAAGTGAGACTGCCACATTGACCAAATGATGTTTCAAGTTTTGTAATGTCCAACTTTTGTAATGTTACATTTTTGGAAAGTTCAGCCATTGACCAGTTGATGTTCAAAGTTAGTCAATCAATTTTTCAGTATTCAACTTATGAACTGTTAAACTTTATAATGACTACGACTACATTTTGTAATGACTATGTACATATTTTCCCTTTCACATTTATAAGAATGGAATTGCAACATATTGCCTTCGGGTTTGTAACTTTAATAATGGCATTTGTAACTCATCTAATAAGGTTTGCAAGTCCTCCAATGGGGTTTATAACTTCCACAATAGGATTTATAACTCATCTAATGAGGTTTGTAACTAATGCAATGGGGTTTACAACTGGTTTAATGAGGTTTACAACTAATGCAATGGGGTTTGTAACTCATCTAATGAGGTTTATAACTCCTATAATAGGGTTTACAACTTCCACAATAGGGTTTGTAACTCGTTTGATGAGGTTTGCAAGTCCTCCAATGGGGTTTATAACTTCCATAATGGGATTTATAACTCCTCTAATGAGGTTTGCAACTAATGCAATGGGGTTTGTAACTTCCATAATGGGGTTTATAACTCGTCTAATAAGATTTATAACTAATGCGATAGGGTTTGCAACTCGTCTAATAAGGTTTGCAACTCCTGTAATAGGATTTACAACTTCCACAATATGGTTTACAACTCATCTGATGAGGTTTGCAACTTCCGCAATTGGATTTGCAACTCCTCTAACGAGGTTTGTAACTCTTCTAATGGGATTTGCAACTTTCCCTAAGACATTTACAACTTTAACGAAGTAATTACAATTGCTTTTGGGTTTGTAATTCCTTTAATAGTATTTCCAATTCCTCTAATGGGATTTATAACTTCAACAATGAGATTTACAACTTTCTCTAAGACATTGACAACTCTCTAACGAAGTAATTACAATTGCTTTCGGGCTTTACAACTCCTCTAATAGGATTTGTAACTTCAACAATGGGATTTATAACTTTCCCTAAGCCATTTAAAATTCTACCAAAGTAATTACAATTGCTTTCGGGTTTGTAACTCCTTTAATGGAATTTGTAACTCCTCTAATAGGATTTACAATTTTAACAATGGGATTTGCAAATTTTCCTATGACATTTACAACTAAAATTGCAACTCATAAATAGTCATAACTTACTGCACAATTTCATTCAATGACATTGACCACTTTACTTATGGCATTTGCAATTAATTGCTCTTTTTGTAACTTGCTATCATGGGGCAGGATGATTTTTTGTAAATGGTACAAGTAAAGTGGTCAATGTCATTAAATGAATTTGCATAGTAAGTTGTGACTATTTATGAGTTTCAATTTATAGTTGTAAATGTCTTTGTAAAAGTTATAAATCCTATTGCTGAAGTTGCAAAATCCTATTGCTGGAGTTACAAATCATATTGCATGAGTTATAAACCCAAAAGCAATATCTTACAATTTCAATTGTAAATAGCTTAGGGAAAATTGTAAATCTCATTATAGGAGTTACAAATGCCATGGCAAGAGTTGCACATCCCATTGCATGAGTTGCAAACCCGAAAGCAATATCTTGTAATTTCAGTTATAAATGGTTTAGAGAAAGTTGCAAATGCCATTGTTCAAGTTGTAAATCCCATTGTTCAAGTTACAAATCCTATTATTCAAATTACAAATGTCATTGTTCAAGATGCAAATGCTATTAGTTATACGTTTCATTTATTCCAGAGGTAATTGGGTATTCTCACTCAAATTTGCAATAGACATATTGGGCCTCCTGCCCAATCTATCTTTTTAGATATTTATATGCCTAAATTATCTTTTTTAAATTCACATGGTCTTTCTTTATTTTTTTCCCTTGAAAATTCCACTTCTCTACCCAATTTGCAAGGTCCATACTTCACACTACACTAATTTTCAGATTCATTTTTCATTTTTCAATTCTCACTCTTCTCTGCTTTAATCCTAGTCCTTAACGCTCTCTCAATCTCTCTAATAAGATGAGTCATAACCCTCAGTGCACTAGTCTCACCTTGCCATTTTGCTCACCTCGTCGTTCTGTTCGCCTTACCGTTCCATTCATCCTCTGTCTTCTCGCCTTCTCTGTTCATTTGTTCATCGTCTATCCTCTCGCCTTGGCTTCAACTTTGGTCTCCACTCTCCAGTTACTTCACCTCCGTCTTCTCCTTCAGTCTCCACTCCTCCCATCTTTCAACCTTTGGTATTCAGAGTTAGTCTATACTCTCTAGTCTCCATTTTCTCTATCTTTCTGGTAAACAAAATTACCTCTTTAATTTCTTACAACTTCTATCATGAAAGAGTTATTTAGGACTCTTTTTTAGGAAATAAACTCTTTTATAATTTTCTAAATCCCCAAAATACTCATTTCATGATTTTTTTTATTTTTCTGAATCCTAAAATATTTTTAATGATGATTCTTTATTATATTTTTAAAATTTTACCTTTAAGACTTTTTAATTTTAAAAAATACTCTTAACCTAAGTAATACTTTATAGGGGTATGCATAGGCAGGGAAGCCCCCCTGCCCGATGCTCGGCCCTGCCCGGCAAAAGCCCTAACTATTTTGGGTTGGGCATGGGCGGACTGGGCATGCCCACATCGTGACGCCCTGCTCATATTGTGGGAAAAAAATCTACAATTATGAATTTCTAAAATAATACCATATTCATATATCTTCAAGAGTTAAATAATATCCATAATCCACTAAGAATAAGGTAACAAAAAGATAGTAATTAAAATTTTAAAATCCAGTGTATATAAAAAAAACCTTGAAGTCAATTTCCTCAAAATTGACAAAGATTAAGCATATGAAAAAAATATATGACAGTTAGTAAAGTTTAAAAAAAGAAGAAGAAAGAAATCAATTTAGCTATAAATTTTAAAGGATGCAATTACCTACTTGACTATTCATATTTATAAAATTACCTTTTAGTCACTAGTATCCATCATATTCATTCTATGTGAAATATTATAATCTACAAATTTTGATATATAACAGCATCTGTTCTATGGTATCTATCATATTCGTTATATAACAGCATCTGTTCTCATACCAGCAATAAAGAGGGCCATCAGTAGCATGATAAAGTCTTTCAATCAAACTGGATTTTTTGAAAGCTTAGGTTATAATAGTTAAGCATTCAGAGACTAAGAGGGACTTTCATCATATACTTAAAACAAAAATTTAGATGTTAATCTAACAGTGGTTCCTAGATGTCGACAATAACTATCAACAACGATATTCAATTGAAATGGTCATGAAAGGAAGTTTACCTAATGCATTGCTTCTAACACTAGTCCTTCTGTAAATATTGTATTGTCCTTCCTTATGGATAAGCTATGATCACATAACTCCATCTGAACGTACAGCCGCTCATTTTCGAACCATGATGATTCATGGGATCCTGAAGAGAATGATAATAAAATTTGGTATAAAAATCCTTAGTAAAAATGAAACTATAAGGAAAATATAACTGTATAAACCTAAGGCTACCAGTGCTTGAACTTCCATAAAAGCTTTCCTCCTGCAATGCGAAAAGATTGAGTTAATGGCTCAACCTCAGTTAAGAGTAATCCAAAAGAGATGAAGATGCTACCTTTCCGTTTCCTGGCACAACTGCCTTGTGCTGTGTTTCACAGCATACAAACAACCGTCTATTCTCTTTAAAACTTTGAAAACGTTACTAGAGTTTCCTATACCAATTTGCTGAGGAAAAAAGGATAAAAAGTGAAATATTAATGGAAGAAGTCAAATGGTTTTAGGTCTCAAGCCACTTAAAACCTTGACAATTTTTATTTTAAACTTAATACCTCAATCTCATGGAAGTAAGTGCGATAGCGTGAAATCCCATCACCGCCAGTAATTACATGGAACAGACCTGCAATTCTAGCATTACATGGTTTCTATAATGCAGTAACTTTGAAGGAAAAAAACAATAGATATCCTATAGTGCATGCTTGCATAAAGGAGAGCTGACCAAAATGTACTTGCGTATTTTGATCTTTGGTTCCTATAGGGATCTTTGTCCTTATCTAAAGCATCTTTCAAATACAGGTTCCTAATGCAAGGAGGGGGCATCTACTCACCCAATCGGTATCTCTTGCTTTTTGTAGTATTTAGTTTTTCCAGTGATTTGGGACATGGGATATTCTCCTATTTTAGGAAGAGAGAGGGCTAAAAATTAGGCTTATATAAAAAACAGATTGTGGCATTTTCAATTTGAATGACTTTCACCTCCTTGCAGTCCAAGCTATTAAATATATACTGATTATCCAGGGTTATGTAACCTGGAGTGCTGCCAAGAGCAACAAAGAGCGAGGAGACAGATATATTGAAAAAAAAATTCGGATTTCCAGTGACGGCACATTATGAATACCAAAAAAAAGTAGAAGAGACGACATAGACGACATAGATGAGTAAAGATGACATAGACGACATTCAGAAATATATGGATACTTAACATTTAAAAACATTCAGACTTAACATGTTCACAAAAAATTTAACAGTCAATAAACTTACAGTGTCCCAATACCCAGAAGTCGCTAAACAGGGTTAAAAGCCAGAATCGAAGCCGTTTGCGGGATCCATGTCACTTTGCAAGTTTTGTTGATATGGTTCACATCAAACTCCAACCCTAGCTGATTTGGAAGGGGTAAAGTTGGAGTTTTTGAAGGGAAAAAGAAGAAGAAGAAGCAAATGGTCCAAAGAGATTGGAGTTTATACATGAGTATGAGAATTGTGTATGGCCTTCTGCAAGAGACGCTTAGCAAACTGGTCAGAGACTCATGGCACCGCTCAGTGGTTATAGGCAGACTCGTAACTCCCAAGTCCCAATCACAAATCTGGTCTTCACCCCATCATCGTCGTGGCTGTGTGACACTGATATGAAGATAATAAACTCAGCTCAATGTTTAGGCTATTAGCTGCCATTAGGGTTTACATAAATAATTATAAAAAATATATATATGTATATAGGGTCAGGCCAAACGGGCAGGGAGGCATACCTCGCTCGATGCCCTACCCTACCCAAAACTTAGCCTGGCCCAACCCTGCCCAATCATATTTCGGGCCATTATTTTTGGGCACGGGCGGGCGCACTGGGCATTCGGGAACTATGCACACCCCTAATACTTTATAAATTACTTTTATTAAAATTTAGGATGTTATAATTTTTTTCTCATAAAATAAATTTTGTCTTCAAAATTTTTACAACGTACCTTTGGCATGCACTTTGGATACAACTTTTTCATCTCCATCTTTTTGTTCTTTGTTTCTAGTTTCTCTAACGTGTTCCAACTGGGCTCGTGTTTCTCTGACTTTACTTTTGAGTTTCTGAATTATTTGCTGCTAAGCATCTAATTGATTTAAGATTTGTTGTAGTGGGTCTGGTGGAGGCCTATTTTTATCAGTCTGACTATTTTGTCACCCAAGATGAAGAATTGTCATTATCTTTTCTTGTCACTGTTAGAAAAGACATAGCAATTAATATTAATATTATCATGAAATCCTTTATGTTAAACTCAATTTAATAAAAAAAAGCACAATAGCTCAGTTGTAAATAAATTTTTATAATTTACTTTAAACAGGAGCATAACATTAATTGTCTACACGTTCAAACTCAGAAAATAACACACCACAAGTTATCAGCAATATTATTTATTATAAGTGTTCTTTTTACGTGTTTCTTAACATGAATTTCTTCATCTCTACAATAAACCCCTCTAACTATTCAGGCATATTCTGCATAACTATGACTTTCTTGCTTACCCAAGACTCATCTTATGGAAAGAAGCTAGGGATGGTCTAAATCCATATAATATATGGCTTCTCCTTAAGGAATTTTGCAACACCATCCCAGTATACATTTAATATGCTACCCAGAAAACACATGTAATGATCTCTAGCACTATCACAATCTATAGTTACCTTGTTACACATTCTTTCTAAGTGCCATAAGATTTCTAAGCTACATAGTGTTGGGTGTATAAACCCGTCAGGCCAAGAGTTGGGTGGGAACATTTGGGGTACTTCTATCTCTCCTATAGTTCCATTCTCTCCCATGGATAATTCATCATCAGTTAAGAGATCTTGATAGCGATACCGTAAGTCTGGGCACATAGGTTATTTCTTTTCGCACGCCTGGTGCAGTTCTTATGAGCATGTATAGTTTCATTAGTTTTCTCATAATGAGGTGGGGTAATTCACAAATGATTCTGACTCCGAATCTCCATTCCCCATCCTTTGAAATAAATTATGAAAAATTATTTGTAATTAAGCTATTGTGCCTATGTTTTATTAAATTGAGTTTAAGATAAAGTATTTTATGAGAATATTGATATTAATTGCTATGTCTTTTCTAATAGTGACAAGAAAAGATAATGGAAATTCTTCGTGGTGGGTGATAAAGTAGTCAGACCGGTGAAAATAGGCCTCTACCATATTCACTACAACAAATCTTACATCAATTAGATGCTTAGTAACAAACAATTCGGGAGCTCAGAAGTGAAGTCAGAGAAACATAAGTCCAGTTGGAACAAGCTAAAGATGCTAGAAACAAAGAACAAGAAGATAGATATGAAGAAGTTGTACCTAGAGTTTATGCCTGTAGAGATATTAGAGATATAATAAGAGATATTATAAGATATGTAAATATCTTATAATTTGTATATATAATAAGATATGATATTATTTTATTAGTATATAAGAGTATTTAGGATTCTCTATTATGTATATATATATGCCTTCTGAATATCAATAAAGCACAAGTATTATTCATCTTAATTAACATGGTAGCACAGAAAGCATAATTACTGGTTTCATGTTTTTTCCTTTTTTCCTTTTGCTTCCTGGTTCAGCGTCGTAGGAGCAGGAGCTTGCTCACCTTGATAAAAGCTCGGCTCCCCTGGGTTCATTGATGGTGGACGATTCTTACCACACATATTAGCTCACCATCCTCACCATCCTCTGATCGGCATAACCTATCTAGTCTGACCTCTGTCTGACATGCGCATTGATGTCACGCGCCGCCTAAAGTCTCGACTAGATCTTACGCAATCAGTATATAATAGCGCTTCTGACGAGTTTTATTGGTAGCTGCTTCATTATCTAACCTTGACTCCCTCTTTTTTAGCCTGATTTGGGAGTTTTGCCCTCTGTCATCATGGTTTACAGATCACTGGTGGTGGACATGATCATTGACTCAATGTCTTAGGGCTTATTTCTGTTTGTCTATATGGCTTATATTTTTTTGTCCCTAGACACTGTGCAGTTGTAGCTTATTTCTGTTTGTCCATGGGGCTTATTTCTATTTATCCCTAGACACTGTATAGTTATGGTTTCTAGTGTTTGCAGAATTATGCGGGACGTGCAGTGGTCTTTGTCCTAAGTGTAACTACGACATTGTTTGCTTTTGGTTTTATCTTTGATTGCTGCGCCCAAAACTACCGTAATTTTTAGATGATTTTGGTAGTCACTAAGATTACTAAATGCAAATTAACTTGAAGAAATTATCTGGATTAAAGTAAATCTATTTGTATCTATTTCTGTAGTATTAAGAAGGAAGATCACTTAACCAATGATCCTCTAGAGGAGAAAGGTGCCTCTCGTAAGTTATGGTTAAGGGATGATACATGACTTCTTTTACAAATTTGTAACTCTGTTGATAGTGAGATCATGCCTTCTATTACTCATTGTGAATTTGTTAAAGAACTAATAAATTATTTGGCACTCTTATACTTAAGCAAGAACAATATCTCTCGAAAATATGAGGTTTGGATATTTTTCCATCGTGCTGAGATGCTAAATAATAGTCCCCTTACATCCTTCTTTATGGACTTTAAAAGAATGTAAGAAGAATTAAATGCCCTCATGCCTATTTCTGATGATAGGCAAGTCAATGTGTCTCATCGAGAGCAGGTGGTTACTATGAGTTTTCTCACTACACTTTCACCTAGGTATGCTTTTGCTCAGTCTCAAATTTTATCAAGTGCTCAGCTTCCATCTCTTGAAGAAGCCTTCTCTCGTGTAGTGAGAACTGAATCAACCTCCTCACCGACCTCTATTACGCCTACCAGCACGTTACTCAGTTGAGGTCAGAATGATAATCATGAGCCACCTAATCGTCGTAGTTCTACACCAGGAGGTCCTAATCAGGAGTCGAAGGACGTGATCTATTACTATGAAAGGAACTGGGCCATATTAAACGTAAGTGTCTTAAACTTCATAACAAACAAAATTGACAAAACTTTGCACATGTGGCCATAACAGCTAATGACATTGTTACCATTTCTGCCGCTGAATATGCTCAATTAAAGTCTATC